>JAIFZK010000021.1:6020000-6400000 GCA_027481765.1 Tenualosa thibaudeaui | reverse complement strand
ATATATATATATATATACAGTATTACATTATAATATAGGCTTAGTCTCATGTAGAGCACAATTTGGAAATTAAAAGACTGAACCAGTAAAGGGAAACAATCAGTGTACAATGTGTATAAATACTAATACGCTACAATAATGGAAGCGCTTGAATTTTTCTTGCATCCAACTGTCTCTCTCTCTCTCTCTTTAACTCTCATCATGGTCACAAGTTCAGTGTAAGTGTGAGTGCCAATGGTTTTTGTGTTTTGGTGTTGTGTTGTGAACAGGAAGTACTACAAGAAGGCCAGAGGCAGCATCGTCACCATCCAGAAGAACCTCCGAGCCTGCCTGGAGCGTCGCAGGTTCGTTAAGAAGCGTGCGGCCGCACTCATCTTCCAGAAACACCGGCGCGGTCAGCTGGCCAGGGTGAGGTGCCGCAAGCTACGCGAGGAGAAGAGGAAGAGAGAGGAGGAGGAGAGAAAGACAAGGGCGGAGGCGGAGAATAAGGCGGAAGGGGAGGGGCAAACACAGGAAGGGGAGGAGAAAGCAGCTGGGGCTCAGGTGGGACACTCCTGTTCTTATTCTGAAATTGCTCTAGTTTTTGTAGTTCTGGGCTTTGTAGTTCTTTAATAAAGACAAGGAACAGCACACTCTTTCTTGGTAATATATTCAAGTATATCAGAAGACAAGCATGAAAGAAAAAAGAGGGTGTTGGCTATACTAGCCCTTTCCTGTCCTCTTTCTGGTGATGGTGCCTGTCTGTAGGAAATAGCTTTATCAGCATCCTGATAAATGTAATTTCTTATACATCAAGGGCAGTAGTCAGGAAATTTGGATTAATTCAAGGTTTTATAAAGCAGTAGTGTTAGTGCTTTTGTCAAGTTGCATGGAGGTTTTAGAAGGGAAGCCAGTTCACTATTCCCATAGATACACTAGTTCACTCTTGAGCAGTCAGAAAAGGTTCAGACCTATCTTGAAATGCAGGGTGTCCATTGTATCTTTCGGTGCTGTTTGATTTCACTCATCAACCATGTGTGCAAGTGTGAGTGTGTGTGTGTGTGTGTGAGAGTGTGTGTGTGTGTGTGTGCGCACAGGTGTGTGGGGGCCATGTGTACCTTTTTGTCCTGGGCTCAGTGCCAGTGTTTGACGCCCATGTCTGTCACAAGACAGACACACACACATACACACACACACACACCTACACACACACACACGCACACACCTTTCAGAGCTGGTGTAAGAGCAGACAGGTACAGGGATGGGCTTCTGCACTCCTCATACTGTTTGTCTCTCAACATCTCCATTTCTATCTCTTTCTTTCTTTCTTTCTTTCTTTCTTTCTCTGTGTCCTCCCTAATTTTACTCTTTATCTCTCTTTCTTTCCCCCCTTCTAACAGTCATCTCTTATCTCCCTGCTGTTTTGTGCTTAGCAGAGTCATTCTCTTTGTTCTCTCCTGTGTGTTCAGCTGCTGCTCCTCCTATCTGTACCACTATGGTCTCTCTCTTTTCTTCTTCCTTTTCTTCTTTTCTTCTTTCTGCGATTCCGGTCTCGTTTTTTATTTTTGAAATACTCAGATACTGACTAAACATTTCTTTATCTCCTCTCCACATTACTGTAACAATATAGATTGAATATGTTTATGTAGTGGCTACGACTTCTGTATTTTTATAACAGTTTAATAGTCTATAGTTCTTTGAGTTAAAATGTCTCCCATGTCTCTTTCATGTTCCAGCCAGAGCGTCCCATCTCCGTCGAGGAGCACCGTCAGATGGAGGAGATCCTGCGGATCGAGCGCGAGATCGAGCGCCTGCAGAAGCAGCGGGAGGACGGCGTGTCACAGCTGTGCGAGAGCTCACGCCTGGAGCTGCGATTGCGCCGCGACGCCGAGGTAGATGGCCGGACAGACAGACGGGTGGACAGACCGAGTATTTATCCCCAAGAGAAATTTTGTCAGTTTAGGAATTTAGGAAATGTTCACAGGAAATGTCCACACAACACAAGATAGAAAGACCGCACTGATCTGGTATTGATCCTGAGGGAAAAGCTTTATAAGACATACTCAGAAGCAACAAAACACATGCAAATAATGAAAAACTACTGCAGTGAAGTGACTCTGTCCATCTGGATTACTAAAGAGAGCTGTTATAGTTATATATGTATTGTAGAATGTAGTAGATAACACATTGCATGACTGAGGAGTATGTGAAAATATAAGCTAATCAGCTATACTGTTCTTCTTGATAATAAATAACATATAATTACCAGACCCTGCGTATGAAGAAGGAGACCTCACGCAAGGATCTCATCAGCTTCCAAGGGGTTGATGGTGCTGACATTGCATCCCTTGCGGAAACTGGCCAGCCGGGACAGCCTCCAGCGGCTCCATCTGCCGCCCCGGCACCAGAGACCCCCACCAAGGCCAAGAGCGCCACCAAGGGCTCGGAGGAGGAGGTGGATGAGGGCTTCCACGCCGACGACGAGTGCATCCCGCTGCCGGACATCCCGCCTCCGGCCGAGGTGGCGCCAGACAAGGAGATCCTGGCAACGGTGCCGCCACCTCCGGCCCCCTTTGCAGAGGGCACTCTGGCACCCTCTGCTGGTGGCGAAGGTGCTGGTGGTGCGGCTCCACCACCCCCACCTCCACCTCCGCCACCTCCAGGAGAAGCTGGCGCACCTCCACCACCTCCTCCTCCACCACCTCCCCCACCACCTCCACCCCTCCCAGGGGAGGCGAAGCCTGAGCAGCCCCCTACCTCAACGGCCCCTGGGGATGCAGAGAAGAAGAAAGAGAAGGACCAGGCGGACAGAACCAGCAAGCTGACCGCCGCAGAGTCGCTGGCCGACGGAGAGGAGCCCATCTACAGCTTGCCGGCGGACACCGAGTCGGACTACGACCAGGACGAGATGGATGAGGCGCAGGCGGGCAGCAACGCTGACGCGGGCAGCACCATTGTCATGCACGAAGAGGAAGTACGTAAGTCCACCTGCACCAACGCCAGCCTGGACTCCTACAAGGGAAGCTCTGACTCGGTAAGGACACACACACACTCACACACTCGCACAGTCACACACACACACACACACGCACGCACACACACACACACACACAGACACAGACACACAGGCACACACACACATACACATACACACACACACAGACACACACACACACTCATAAAAATGCACACGGGCATATAAAGACACACAGACATAAGCAAGTGCACAAGCTAACTGATATTCACACACACACACACACACACACACAGCCATACATATGAGCACAAACAATAATCATGATCTCAATAAAAGCCTCAAGTCAATTATAAACATCATTAAACACTTACCTACTTTAATGTCTTGCCATACAGAGGAAATGCCTCAGGTCAAACAGACAGAACTCACACAAACCCACACAGACATCAGAGGCATATTCTCACATTCACACACACTCACACACACACAGACACACAGAGGCACACATTCGCACATCTTTTGACAATCGGTTGAATTTTCTCATTGGCACAGGAAGAACATTATGTCAGGACACACACATTAGGCACTCTCAGGTGCTCTCAGAAGAAAAATAGTATTTGGCAGCTGAATGGCACTCTGTGAGGAGCATTGTATGTGTGTGTGTGCCTGTGTGAGAGTACTGTATTGACATGTCTGTCATCCAATGTAGTTCACCTCCTTAACCACCAATAAAGTTAAAATAATTTCTTGTTTGTAAAGTTTAAACATGTTGTGATGTATGCTTGTCATTACCTCATCATATTATATTATATTATATTATATTATAATCTCTCTCTCTCTCTCTCTGTCTCTCCCTCTCTCTCTCCCTTCTCCCTTCTGTCTTCCCTCGTTCCCAGTATGCTGAGAGTGATGATGAACATGATGGATATGTGGACACTGATGAGGAGGTTTCCTCCAATGGCAAAGTTCATGTGCTCAATGGCAATGGCCCTCCCTACTTCCACAGCTACCTCTATATGAAAGGTGAGTTGGATAACACTCATATACACAAACACACACACACACACACACACACACACACAAACACCAACACCTACATACACACACACTCACTCACACAAACCCCACAATCACACACATACATACACACACACGCGCACAGAGAAACACATACGTATGCGTGCACACACACATACACACAGCCAACAGACTCAAGCCAAGAGACTCAATGGATCCAGATTCTTCCAGGCATTCACATATGCAAATGAGCATTATCTTAAATTGCCTATATTTTGCATGAATCATGTAATGACTGAAATGAAGTGGTTAATTGGCTGCAGACTTGCAAGTGTTCCCCTGCCACTTTCTCTCTCTCTCTCTCTGTCTTCATCTTGCCTCTTCTTGTCTGCCTTGTGCCTTTGTGCCTTCTGTCTTGCTCTCTTCTTCTCTTATTTCTCTCTCATTTTTCTCTCTCTCTTCACTATTTCTTCTCTCTCTGTGTCCTTTCTCTCTGTCGGACTGACCATGCCCTTCTGTTCTCTCACACATACACTCTCTGTCCTCCTCTATACTTCTCTCCCTCTCTTACACACTAAACACATTCTCTCTCTATTCCTCTTCTCTCTCTCTCTCTCTCTCTCTCTCTATCTATCTCACCCCTTCAGCTGGTCTGATGATCCCGTGGAAGCGTCGCTGGTGCGTCCTGAAGGATGAGACGTTCATGTGGTTCCGCTCCAAGCAGGAGTCCCTGAAGAGTGGCTGGCTCTATAAGAAGGGCGGGGGCCTGTCCACGCTGTCGCGCCGTAACTGGAAGATGCGTTGGTTTGTGCTGCGCGACACCAAGCTCATGTACTTTGAGAATGACAGTGAGGAGAAGCTGAAGGGGACAATTGACATCCGCACTGCCAAGTCAGTTTGACACCATTACCACCTCTCTCTCTCTCTCTCTCTGTCTGTCTCTCTTCACACATTCACACACACACACACACACATACACACACTCTCTCTCCCGACTGACTGAGTGCATCACAGTGGCTCTTGGCCCAAGAAGCTTGGCATCGATCCATCCACTTTTTTCTCTGCTTCTGTCACAGTTACACCTAAAACCACCCAACCCCAAACCACACTGATTGTTATCCAATTTACACAAAATCGGTTTGCCACTTTTCTATCACTCTCTCTTCTTTCTCTCCTCTCTGTCTGTCTCCCTCTCTTCCCTTTCCTTTCCCATTCTCTTCCTGTTATTCTCTTCATACTGTATCTGCTAATCGGCTACATGCTGCTAACTACAGCTCTGTTGTCTGTGCTAATTGTAGGGAGATCGTGGACAACCATGAGAAGGAGAATGCTCTGAACATAGTGACAGAGGAGAGGACTTACCAGGTGTTTGCAGAGTCACCTGAGGATGCCAGGTAAGGCTCTGATAAAAGTGTAATCCTAACTTGAAAGGAATCCTAAATTGCACTTTGTTCAAAATAAATCAAGCAGTCCAGATATCTGCATGCTCTGATGATCCTTTTTGTGTCCCTTGAACCAATGTATTGTTGCCAAAATGCGCTGAATTTTATTTGTTATGAATTAATTAATAATTAACTATTACTAACTAAACTCTTGTCTCTATTGTCCCCTCCCTATCTTAGTGGCTGGTTTAATGTGTTGAGTCGGGCTGCTGTTGCGACTCCAGAGCAACTGATGGAGATGTCTCATGAGCAGGCTAACCCAAAGAACGCAGTGGTGAGAACCCCACATAGTGCTTGGACTGTGTGCTCTATACATTCTATATGCATTCTATAAACATAATCAAATGCATAATACATATGTATCAATAACATGAGGGTTTTACATTTTGTGATATCTACAGGGGACTCTGGATGTTGGACTGATTGATTCCGTTTGTGCCTCAGACAATCCTGATCGGTACGTAGTTTTGCCCTCTGCTGGCTGACAAGAGAATTGTATCAGCATTACAAATATTGAGCACTGGCCTTGAATCATTGCATTTTGAGACAATATAAAAAAAATGCAATCATTACCTTGTAAAATGAAGTGTTTATTATATATAGTTAATTATATGCTGTGTAGCCATAACTAACCCACACAGACACTGTATTTAGTCGCTGGCAATGAAACGATTTCCTGACTTGTATTATTTGTTTCAGGCCCAACTCATTTGTGATCATCACGGCCAACCGTGTAATCCACTGCAACTCCGACCTGCCTGAGGAGATGCACCACTGGATCAGTCTGCTGCAGAAGCCTAAAGGAGACTCCAAGATCGACGGACAGGAGTTCCTCGTCAGAGGTGAGGGGGAAATATTATGTAATTACAATAAAGAACGTATTCCATTTCGAAGGAAAGTACATATCCTGAATTTCTTACACAATATATAAAGTATCGATCTCTCTATCTGTATCACAGGGCCGACTCGCAAAAACGTAGTAACACTGTTTTACCCTCTTTCCGAATACCTTTTTAGTGTTTATCTGTTTTTAAGTATGAGGATTAGATTATTCTGGAATGGTCTTATCTGTCCTCCGCAGGTTGGCTGCACAAGGAGATGAAGACGGGAGCCAAGAGCTCAGCCCTGAAGCTGAAGAAGCGCTGGTTCGTGCTCACCAACAACTCCCTGGACTACTACAAGTCGTCCGAGCGCAACGCCTCCAAGATGGGCACCCTGGTGCTCAACAGCCTCTGCTCTGTGGTACAGCCAGAGGAGAGGGTCTTCAAGGAGACAGGTGAGTTCCAGCAAAGAGGCCTCTTGCCTGAGAGAGAAGACAGAGAGTCTCAATGAAACTCCATGTGATTGTGACTGACTATGACTGTGCATGTGTGTCTGTGTGTGTCTGTGTGTGTATCTGTGTGTGTGTGTGTGTGTGTGTGTGTGTGTCTGCTTCAGGCTACTGGAACATCACCGTCTACGGTAGGAAGCACTCCTATCGCCTCTACACCAAGATGCTGAACGAGGCCATGAGATGGGCATCTGCCATTCAGGGGGTCATCGACAGCAAGGTCCCCATTGAGACTCCCACACAACAGCTCATCAGGGACATCAAGGTACCACATCTGGTTTTGTCACCCTAAGGGCTTACTGTCTTGACAGTAATCAAGACAGTAATGAGGGTTTGTGTGGGTCTCTGGTTTTGTGGGAGAATCTAGAGATAAGGTTTATGAGGGTTGAATTTCTTGATTGGTTCACTACCAGGGTAAAAGGGGTAAAAGTCCCTTTTCTTGCGTATAAGTTTGGCACCATTTTGACCAGTTTGCAGGCTTTATCTGTTATGGCTTTTGTCAAGTCAAAGGGCTGTTTTCCCAGATGAGGATTAAGTCTGAATTTGGGTTACAATGTATTTTTAAGGGGAAAATCCACACTGAAGGTTGTTTGCATTTAACCTCTATTCAGGGAAGCAGTCCATCAAATTTGGCTGAATGGATTTCCAGGAAATGGTTTCAGCATGACTTTGTAGGCCACATTACCTATTAAAGAATATTGATGACCTTTGAACTATTGACCTCTGGCCTTTGCCCCACAGGAGAACAGTGTGAACTCTGAGGCAGTTGAGCAGATGTACAGGAGGAACCCCATCCTCAGATACACTCAGCACCCCCTGCACTCCCCTCTATTGCCCCTACCCTACGGGGAGGTCAACGTCACCCGTGAGTAGACCACCACCACATACCCTTAAATTTCAAGTCGGGTCAAAGGTCAAAGAGCAATATCAGGAGCTGATCAGGAAATGTCAATAGACTATCTTTAAATTTCAATGCATGCCAGGCAACATTTTATGCTGCGTTTAGGTTATTTTACCAGCTTCATTGTAACTTTGATGCTTAAATGGTTCATTATTTTGTGATTACAGAAACTATAAATGAAGACCAAATCTAAAATGTACACATACAATTATTTAATATTATTTATTTATTCTTACTGCTTAAATCTTAATACTGATTTTAATTTCTTACTACTTCTTGTCTCGTTCTTCTCTCTATCTATTCTACTCTTTCTTTCTTTCTTTCTGACTTTCCTATACTCTCTTTCTCTTTCTCCCTCTCTTTCTCTCTCTCTTTCTTTTCTTTTTTTCTTTCCCCATAGTTCAAAAGGAGCAGGGCTACTCCAGCCTCCAGGATGAGGCAGTGAAGATGTTCAACTCGCTGCAGGAGATGGAGACAGTGCCAGACCCAGTGCCCATCATCCAGGGCATCCTGCAGACGTGCCAGGACTTGCGCCCGCTCCGCGATGAGGTCTACTGCCAGGTCATCAAGCAGACCAATCATGTGCCGCACCCCAACAGCCCGGCCAATCGCGCACTCTGGCACCTGCTCACCTGTATGAGCTGCACGTTCCTGCCCAGCCGAGCCATCCTGCGCTACCTCCGCTTCCATCTCAAGAGGTAAGTCTCACCTGGGCTGCCTGTACACAGACCAGACATTTGGTATGGACAGGGGGATATCATTGTTCCTTCCCACTCTACTGTTATCAGGTATTATGACAAAAGACTATATTATAGGACTATATAAAGGACTATATTATATTATATATGCTATATAGATTTCCGTGGGCCACCTTCGGGTTCTAGGGTGGTGTGGGGTTCGTTGATAATCTTTGACCCTCCCCTGAAATTGGGCCTGCCTGTACAAACATCTGGACTGGTACACCTCACCTGTGTTCCCACCTTGACAACTGCATGTCCACTGTCACATATGATTCTTGAAGGAGTGTCAGTACTTGGACAGAGTCCCTACACTGGATCCCTTTAGACTGATAGACCCTGAAAAGTATGCACTACATTTCAATGGTCTGCAGGATGATGTTGATTGATTGAGTGATTCATGCTGTGGTCTCTGACTATCCACCAGGATCTCTCTGCGTTTCCCTGGGACGGAGATTGAGAAGTACGCCCAGTTCATCGGGGAGTCTCTGAAAAAGACCAAGTCCAGGGAGTTTGTGCCGTCTCAGGAGGAGATTGCCGCCCTGCTGGTAAGGCAGGAGATGACCACCACTGTGTACTGCCATGGGGGAGGCTCCTGCAAGATCTCCATCAACTCCCACACCACAGCTGGAGAGGTGAGGGTCATGTGAGAGGGAGAAAGAGTGGGCACTGGGCAAGCGGCCCATCCTGACTACTAGTCAGTGAGGCCATGGTACATTCCAGCCAAAGTTTTGTTGAGATACATTTTGATAGGCACTTTAAATACTGTCAGACCAGGGCTGCAAACACTCCACTTCTCGTCTGTTACATGATCATATTTGGACTCACCACCTGTGTGTGTATGTGTGTGTGTGTGTGTGTGTATGTGTGTGTCTACCCTTAGGTGGTGGAGAAGCTCATCAGAGGCTTGGCCATGGAGGACAGCAGGAACATGTTCTCTCTCTTTGAGCACAATAAGATCATTGATCGTGCCATTGAGAGCCGGATCATAGTCGCTGATGTCCTTGCCAAGTTCGAGAGGTAAGCACCATTGATCAGACAGAGACAAAATTCTGTTCCATTGCCTCGAAGTAAAACAAACACAGGTGTGCATTGCACACAGTGAAAATATTGACTCCATGCTGAATGTAGTATTTGAGGTTTAGCTGATGAAGTAAAAAATATCACTATTCTGCTTGAATAGTTCTTCATCCTATACATTTTTGTGCTTGTGAAGGGTATAGTAATGCTGATATTTGGTTGGATTAGGTTGGTTGGAAGTGAGGAGGAGGAGGAGGATGGCCCATGGCGGCTCTACTTCAAGCTCTACTGCTTCTTGGATGTAGAGAGCATGCCCAAGGAGGGGGTGGAGTTTGCCTTCATGTTTGAGCAGGTGAGTGCAGATAGAGCAAAAGTGTTTCGTTTTGTCTTTTTCGGGGAAAACTTTCTCTTCAACTACCTCTTTTACTTCTACTGTCTTTGTTTTGTTTAGTCTTTGTTTCTTTACTCTAATCTGTCTCATTAACTGTGTTCTGGCCTCTTGCCTTCTCATATCCTTTCATATCCACTGGTATGTCTCTCTTCCCCTCCATTTTCTTAAGGGGTTTCTCGAATGTCTTTCCCTTTCTTCTTCTCTCTCTCTCTAAATCTCTTCCCCACTCAAATCCTACCATTCCATCTGTTTTTCTGCAAGACGAGTTGCCCAACAAAGATAATAAATACACCTTGAGCATAACCTTGATTTCTGTGTCGTATTTTCTCTTGTCTCTCCCTCTCTCTCCTCTCTAAGGCTCACGAGAGTTCAATCAGTGGTCACTTCCCTGCTCCCGAGGAGACCCTGCAGCACCTGGCTGCACTGCGACTGCAGTATCTCCATGGCGACATGTCACCACGCATCACCTGGAACCTGAACAACGTCTACCCGGTGGGCCGCTTGCGCACGCGCATCCTGCAGTCCACCAAGGCCGGCGCCACGGGCTCTTCCGCCACTGCCAGTTCGGGAGCTTCGGGCGCCGGCTCAGGTTCCGGGGGCCCCGGGGACCGGAGCTCGTCAGGCTCGGTGGGCCACACGCTGGAGCGGCGCAAGAACAGCTTCCTGGACGGCACGCTGCGGCGCAGCTTCAAGACGGGTTCACTCAAGAAGCAGCGCGTGGAGGAGGAGCAGATGCTGGAAATGTTCATCAAGGAGGAGACATCGGCCACGCGCACCAGCATTCTGGAGAAATGGACGCGACTGCAAGGGCTCCCCCAGTACCAGGCCATGATCAAGTACATGACCATCATCAAAGAGTGGCCTGGATATGGATCAACGCTCTTTGATGTGGAGGTGAGAGAGGGATTTATTATCTATGCTGAGAAGCTTGTATTTTTTGGTGTACAATTTCCTCTCTTCTTTCTGTTAAATGAACAACAATGCCCCATGTGTCTGCCTACTTTATTAGACTTATTATTCCTCCCACAGCACTCATTTCCTCATGACCTAGTCATGTCCATTCACAGCCAGGTTTCCATTCAGCTTTTTCACATTTTATATTCTCATTAATGAAAATTTGGCTCAAGAATATGCACATCTGCGTGTGTTTCCATTAACTGTGTAGTGCAATGACCATTAGCCTAATCAATTGACGTGTTCCGACCAGCTGTGGGATTAAAGCATAATGTCTCCAGGCCAACATCTATGGATAGAAACACAGTATATGTGAATACACTTGAATTAAACTGTTTCTTTTAATTCTAATCACATTATGCCTTATTCGTATCATGGGTTAATCCACCACCACACAAATTTGCAGGCATTTATAACTGAGGATTTCTTATTTGTATAACTAAAATGCGTTGAATCGTTGAATCGAAACCCAGCAAGTGACCTGTAATGACCTCATCAGACTTTGGCCATTCCCTCTCTCCCATGCAGTGCAAAGAGGGTGGCTTCCCTCACGACCTGTGGCTGGCTGTGAGTGCTGAGAACGTGTCCGTCTACAAGAGGGGCGAGTCCAAGCCACTGGAGACCTTCCAGTACGAGCACATTGTCTTCTTCGGCGCGCCACAGCCCAGCACCTACAAGATTACCGTGGATGAGAGGGAGATGTTCTTCGAGACACCCATGGTGAGCTCACACTTTGATATCTCACAGTGGCATGCAACATGAAACGTGATTACGATTTTTGCAATCTACTCTGCTGGGTCAAAAGACCATTGAAGTGCATCTTGAAAGTTAAAAAACGCTTTTCATATGAGAAATGTGTAAAGAAAAAAAGCAAGTACCAATTTTTTATTACTAATTATTTTATGAACATTCTAAAATTTGCTAAGATGACGCCACTAGAGGGAGCTTGGCCAAGTTGGTCAATAATAGCCATAAGGAATTATGTATTATAATAGCATAATGCTATTATACTATTTATAGCAACTGGCTTAAAGAAAACAAATTACATTCATACATTACATTTTTAATTTTAATTAATGTATTCTCATTCTTAATTTCCAAAATGTGTTTTTTTTCCAGGTGGGAGAGATCACTAAAATCATGAAGGCCTACATTAACATGATCGTCAAGAAGCGCTGCAGCGTCATGTCGGTTTCCAGTGTTGGTAGTGCCTGGATCAGGTGATCCACACAGACCAATCAGTGTGCAGTATCCCAGCTCTGAGAGGGTCTGGCCGAAAAGGGCCACCAGTCACAAGACAGAGCTTCTTTCCCCCGGGAAGAAAAAAAACAAAACAAAAACAGAAACCATGGAGATGTCCACCAGCTGACCACAGAATTAAGAGTGTGAGACAATGAGAGGAAAAACACACACACAACCACACATCCACAAACAAAGACCTTCTAAGACTGTCATCCTTGCTGAAACCTCTGCTTGGTGTATCCTGCCCTTGTATGCAGCAGACCTATCCCAGTTAGCACACTTTTGACCTACTCTCTATTTACCAGGACCAATTTCATCACAACAGAAAGCACAGCCAACACAACCAGTATTTATTCCCTCACAGAAACCTTTCCCTTCCCTTCACTGCCAAAGTTTTACCAAACCCACTTGCTTGCTTTTACTCCACGTCTACATCTATTCCCAGTCTTACTTTATAGGAATGGCTCGACCTTCATTAGTGCACTAGAGTTCCATATCCAACGTAGAGACCTGCCGACAAGAGACAAGGACGTGGCTGAGGAAAGAGCTTGTATTTGATTAAGCCTGAATGACGGACGCTGGGAAGTTGGTTATGCTCGACTAGTCTGTGTCAGCCTAGCACTAAAGCAAGATTGTCCATTTGTTTAGGACGAGAGGATTACCTGTGAGTTATAACTGTGGAGCAGCATACAGCGGTCATTTTGAGAGTTCCTGTTTGTCATCACAACACAATCTTGGCCTCTCTAGCTGTTTTGCTGAACGCTTATGACCTAGTTTGAGTATATGTGAAACAAGCGTTTGAGAAGTCAAATGACAGTCAAAAAAAACAGCGTTCCATTCACACTAGGTATTTTCCTCTCCACATGCCGCACAAACACATACACATCAACGTCGAGCTGAGGTGTGTCATTGTTTTATATGAATTCAGAAGCCTATATAGATTTGATAGCCATCGAGAGTCCCACTGTAAATATGTTCCTTAAGAGATATGAGACTAAATCTCTATCACTCCGTATGTTTGTGAGATAAACAAACAAACATGGTATTTAAAAGTATTTATCCAGACGCACATACCACTGTCAGTGCCACACAAGAGAGTGCCATCACCCTACAGTATTGACAGAAAGGCAAAAATAGAGCACGGATGTATCTAATATGGCAGTATAGTAGACAGCTAACCTTTGCTTGGGATGCTAGTACTGCAATGATACATAGTTGTCTCAAGAGCTGCATTGACTAGCCTATTAACTGAGCCATATGGGCAGAATTAGTCATATATGATTTCTGTCTGACTGCTTTGATATATAAAAGAACCACGTATGATACCGGAATTGTACACGCAATGTGTGTAATGCATATAGTTGTAACACTGATTTTTAAAAGACTTGTATGTAACAGTTCAAAGAGAGGTCCCAGTAACATAGTTTGAAGTTTGTGGAAGCAGCCATTGCACTCAGCGTAATAATATAGATTTGCTCAACACAGTATTGGAGAATATTATGTTGAATGCAAATAAATGCAGTCATCAATTTGTACTCTATCTGGTAGTCTCAGCTACTGAAAATGTTTATGGATTGTTAGTGGGAATTTGCAATCTAGAGAAGGTCAAGGGTATCACATCTTTGCAGAGTCCGTCCTGATGATTTTAAAGTTTCACAATTTAAAAGTGCACCTAAGGCACAAAGGCCCTCTCATTCTCACCACAAAACACCTTGGGAGAAGAGATAGCATAGGGTAATTGTAAGGCACTGGTAGCCACGACACTACGTCAATATTTATTATAAGAAGAGCGATAGCAATTGGCCAGAAAAAGGAATAATGTGACATTTCACTTCGATGTCTTAGAAAACTACTTGATTGGTTAAAAATATTTGTTTAAAGTCTCATCCTTTTGACTGAAGTGTTGATTGAAAGTGACAGTTAAACCAAAAATTAAAGAAATTAAAATGATAAAAGTATCTACTGAACATCACGTCAGAAACTAACCACAAAATGTACTTATCAGTGTAGCACAGCCAGCAAAATGATAGTGATTAGAACTAACTGGATCTCATTCACTTTCAGAGTCATTTCAAAAGATTTATGCATGTACTATACCTTAAGACTTGATCTGCTCTGAAAAGAAAGCTGTGTGTGATGTTTGAGAATTTGTAGATGCTGACATTTTTTGCCACTTCTTGTGGATTGCCTCCTTCGGACAAGTCCGAGAGATGAGAATGGGATTGAGTTCCCATGCCTAAAGCTGCAACCGAATCTCGATGCCTTATGAAAACCGGCTGCCTCAGATGTCCACCTGCAGGTGGGGAGGAGGTTTGGGATGCTCAGACTCAGCCTCAGGCAGAGTAGGCTCTTAGAACAGTGTTGGTTCTGTTTAGAACCCTTCTTTAAAAGGATTCTGGGCAGAACCCTTTAGCACCGAAGCAGAGGTTGATGCTTTGATGGTTCTAAGAAAGAGTTGAGAATCCTCTTTAGAGAGTGTGCTGTTTGTGTGTATGTGTGACATTTGAGTTCTTAACACAGGCATCTACATTCATCTTGGGAATCTAACTAGGCATAACCTTGTAGCTTTAGCCAAAATAACACCCCTCTCAGCAAAAGTCTCAATGAAACAGAACATAGTGGAGGAAAATCTTTCAGCCATATCGCTTAATGGGAGCAGTGACATCATCAATCTGCGTCATTAATATCGCTTCCTCATATCACAACAAAAAAATTAAAGTGTGACTGTAAAAAGTTTTTTTTCTTCATTTTTTCTACTTTAGTTTGTTACATTCTGTTTGGTTTTGTTTCTTTTCTTTGGAAAGTATAGATCTAAGTATACAGTATCAATACTGTCCTGTGTAGTTTTGCTGTTTGATATGCAACTATATTTGTCAGTGTAATGCAAGTTTTTTGTGTCTGAGGATTATGAACACAAGATATATATATATATATATATATATATATATATATATATATATATATATACATAAAAAAATATATATATATATATATATATATATATATATATATATATATATATATATGAATATTGAAAGAAAATTACTGAAACACACTAAAAAGAAAAGGAGTAACATAAGACAAAGGATGTGGAACACAATGGGGTCATTATGAAATGAATATATGTCTTGGGGCTTCTTTGCCACAGTGGGTTGATGTTAATGATGTTATTTAAGGGCAATGTCAGTATGAGTGGTTGTCGGGGGTGTACAGGGTGTATGGGTGGGTGTGGAAACTGTGTACTTATTCCCTATCTGAACCACAACACAATAATTTGGGGGTTGAGAGGGATGGGAACAGAGGAGATAGATAGTACTGGACACAATGCACTGTGATCTTGTAAGGTTTGAAGGAGGATATGGAGAGGCATTCTCCAGCAACAAAACAGAACAGAGTATGGGAATGCATAGGGAAAGAGAACAGTACACAGGCAACTGGTCCAGTGTTGTTGGGCTGCAATGTGCATTCATGCTTCTTGCCCCCTAAAGCCTGCTCCTGAGTCTGTTTTCCCTCTGTCACAACTCCTCATTTAAATCAGTGTTTTAGCCAACTCAACTGACTCAGGATCAGAATTTGGAGGTGCTGTCTATCTGCAGACACACATACACACATCCATGTGCACACACATATTACGTAAACATACAAATAATACACAAAAGAGAGGTAAACACAAATGCCCACATACAGACAGTGTGGTTGGTTCTGTCTCTCTCACCGTAGTATTACACTGAGGTCTGTAAACAGCTGCAGGCAGCCTATAGACCTGAATGTAATTCTTCCTAATTGTTGTTGTTCAATTTAATCTATATATTCCAAACAAATGTGCTTGTATAGGCTACAAAAGAGTGAGAGTGTGTGTGAGAGAGTTTTTTTTCTTTTGTAACTGGCTTTACAAAATGCTTTAATAAATTATTGGATTTTAATTTAATTGTGTTTTGATTATTCTTTTGAGACCATGTTGTATGTTTTGTTTCATGTATCCATGTACATCTGTTAAGAAATGGGTTTAAAGTATTACACAATTACAATAAATTACTATAAAATGCTTGGATATTCCTTACAAAACAGTTATTTGTCTTGTCTTAATATGTTTTACCACAGAGATTTACTTTACTAGCCAACTTCCCATACAAACACCATAATAATAGCCTTATGAAGAGTTTTCACACCAACACTCATACATGAAATAAATAATTTCTACATTTTCCAACAAACTTATTTTATTTATAAACAGCAAAGTTAATCTAAGTAAGCCTACAACAATGTTAAAAAGTCAAGTCAAGTAACCGATGAGAGTTCTTTTTCAAAACGCAATGTGTGGTACTGTTATCGCAGTAGTGCTAGAGCAAAAATATTCTCAGATGTAACGCCAAAGTCATGTGATCCTCAGCAGAGTTACTTTCTGCGCTTGCAAGTGCGCACAGAGGAGTTTTCAGGTGACTGGCGACGGCGCCTAGAACAGTTCGTCACCTGTGACTCGTCTTGTTTGGCATCTAAACTGGTGATATTCTTTAGCCAAATCACATTGTGGGGTTTAAACTATATGACGGCAGTATGTTTTCGAGGATTGGCATATCTTTGATATTGGTCGTTGTGGCGTTGGGAACAGCATTTGCTCAAAATACTACCGCAACTACCAATACCACCACCACCACCACCATCGCCACTTCCACCAGCCCGGTGACTCCGGCTCCGACTCCCGTGCCACCACCACTTGGCGATGGTAAGATTTCATATCTACAAGTGCCGTGAAACTTCGTTACGTTAGCGTAGGCTAGTGATGTGTATTTGTTTAAGTCATGTCCATAAGAGTCCAACCTCGAACCCAGCCTGGAATATTGTTTGTTTTGTGCGCTCTGTCTGTATCCATTAACGTTCCAGGTGGTTGTCAGGAAAATTTCAGGCAAAAATACATAATTTTTCAAACTATTCATTCTACTTGTGTTAGATAGCCTACGCATTGTAACTGCTCTTAATGTCTACCTATTCTTGGATTACAGGGGTTTTACTAAAATGGAGGTTTCCTCCACCAGAACAAAGAGTCTCTTTAACCTACTTAAGCCTACTTGTTTGAATCTACTCAGATTAGCTAGTGTTGAAATGTAAAATTCTAAAGATATCTCATTTAGAAATACGTGTACTTAGACATGAAATCAGCAAGAATTATGAAGGTGCCTATGTAAGGTGCTAAGAAACTATACAAGGTTGAGAAACTATCGAGTTTTACAGGTGGATGTGTCAAAATTTTGGCCCTCAACAACCATTATATGTCGTACATTCTTTCCACATAATGTGTTTTCAGAGAAGAGTCACCATGCTGGGCTCTGTTGTTGACAAATCTTGCCGCTTGGGCTCAGGATCTGACCATGGCAGCGTGTCTCATGGGGGTTTCTGTTAGCAACAGAGTGAAAATTTCCCACCTCACAGCTTTGTTTGACCGCTTTTCTTTCCCTATCAGCCTGTGAGAAGAAGAATGGCACCAGCTGTGATGAATGTCTGAAGAATGTATCGGTGAGTGGGGACAAATCCTTTCTAACTAATTACTCTGTTTACACCTTAATCAGGACGTGCCATCTCCAAATGGGACTCTGTGTGACAATTGTCGTTTACACACACACACACACACAGACACACACACACACACACACACACACACGCACACACAGACACAGGCTTATTTCCTGCCCATGACATTGCCATTCAGTCATACAATCAGTCAGGTCCTGCTGGTGACTGCACAAGTATGCAGAATAACACAAGGAAAGACACAGACTAAAGATTCAAAAGGAAGAATGTGATGTCACCAGGTTCTGGCCATTGAAGGGTTAAGGGATTGTCCATAGGTGTGTCACAGGTGGCTGAGGGCCCTCCTTGTACCTGCTGAACAGGTTTGGGAACATTACTTCAAAACCTTTCACTGTTGTCTTCTTCCTGGTACATACTGACAATCACAAGATATCAAGATTTTGAGTCAGGTTTAAAGTTTCTGCAAAAATAGCAAGCTGTTAAAACATTTGAAAAGGCTAAAGTGCAAAAGCATTATCTGACTTCACTTCAACATGCTAATATGGCCACTCATATCTAACTCAAATGAACACACCTCCTAATATGTAAACAAAAGGTGACCTTGTATGGTTTCCTCTTATTTCAATGGCGTCAAAAATAGCCCATTCTAGTCATTCAGCATTGTGCTGCACACGTCACTTGATGGTTTCACTTTGTGTAGAAGATAAGATAAAAAAAAAATAATAAGTCAACTAATGAGGACATTTTAAATACACCCAAGAAGTTTATTTGAAAGGACCTTTTTTTTAGACAATGTAGCTTGTGGATTCATTATTACATTTACGTTTAGGCCATACCGACTTGAGCATTGCCACACTATTGTGCTGCACACAAACTATTGTTTGCTTAATTGACGTGTTCAGGATTACATTCATATCATTGTTTTAAATAGATATAAATAACCTTCAATGAGTACCACGGAAGATGATCTTTCTCTCTCTCTCTCTGCAGTGTTTGTGGTGCATTAAGACTAAATCATGTGTGACATACCCCGTCCAAACCATCCTGCCCCCCCATTCTCTGTGCCCACTGAACGATTCTCGGTGGGGGCAGTGTTCAAGTAAGTAGCTTCCCTCTTAGACACCAGGTGCCTTGTCTTGGTGCTTTATGTGTTAGCCTGTCATGTGTGTCCCTGAAAACATGTGTGTCCGATGTATTGTGTAGAGTGTTAAAGTTTGCACACATCTGCTTTCCAAACAGTAAACTTCCAAACCCTGATCATCACCATGGCAGTTGTTGCCAGCGTCATCATCATCGCCTTCTTCTTTTGCCTCTTCTGCTGTTGCAAGTGTGAGAATGCTGGGTAAGTCCTCAGGCACATTCAATAAAACAAAGTCACATTGACGGTTATCGTCAGTGAACACCTCAAACACAGGTGTGCATTTACTTTTTTAACCCCTTAGACACAGATATCCTACCAGTATTAAATGAGAACTTCTCCAAAAATATAAAAAGCCTTTATTTTTAACATTTCCGTGAATGAAATAGCCATGTAAAATGAAGACTTTCTATATGTTCGGACAAGGAATAGTGCTTTGGATTTCTCCAGTGCTTTTTACCAACATTTTTCAGATGACATTATCATGAGTAGTTTCAGATCATGAACATTTTTTAAAACATTTTAGTACAATTAGGATATGAATAGCCATAGCACCCTTCAACATTGTTGTTAAACATTATAGCCAAATATGTGTTTGCTCCCAACTGAGGATATAGCATTGTAGGATTGCTTTGTAGGAAGACTAAGCAGAACCTCTTTCTGTAAAGATGTCTCTTCATACATATTTTTAACAACCCCTTCATGCAGCAGGCAGCTTGTGGGATCATTTCTATCTACATAGGCAGCTCAGCTCAAGTTCAGCTATGCTATTCCACTTTTCCACACTTACAATCTTAGCAACAGAATATCTTTCTTCAACAGAATATCTTTTCTATCCTTTTATTCAAGCACTTAAATTGTGTCAGCACTACAGATGTTAAGGGCTGTTAGTTGTAGTGTGCTAAATGCGGGTGGTTAAATATTTGTGGCAGTGAGATGATTTTATGTAAATTTATCATTACGTTTTTGCAAGATATCAGATATATACACATCTGCAGTGAGGGCTGCCTATTGTAACAGGGTCAACATCAAATGGAGCAAGCATTTACCAACCAGAGCCAACACCAACTACTACATGTAACTAGATATTCTTACACCTTGAGTGCATTTCCCCAAAATCTAGTGTGCTCTTCTCAGGCAAAAGGGTCAATTTGGGGAATCCGTCTCATGGATGTGTCTAGATTACATGACACGATTTCTAGCTACCAATGAAGCCCAAAGTGTCTTCTTCAGGCATCCTTTTTTGTATGAAGACACTTGACATTTGACAATTGACATTAAGATGTGTCGATGGGTAGTCTTAAATATCATGGAGTTCATGAAGTCATGAGAAGTACAATCACAGCTACAAGGATGGAAGATAAAGTATCAGAACAAGAGAAATCTGACCAGACTTTTACCTGTTAGGTCCAACAGATTTGAAGCCAAGATGCAAAAGCAGGCTGACAAGAGAAAAGTCAAATCGGAGTCAAGGTGAGTAAAACCAACTCGTTTTATTCAGGAAACCATGCTGATATTTAGGCCTGGTTGCCATGGTAATGCCAGTCTAATCCGTATCAGCCATTTTGTCTTTTGGCTCTGAATTGTGTTTTATTTTTAGCCACTGCTACAGCAACCATCTGCACCAATCTCTAGTTGAGAAAAAGAGTAATTCTGTAATAAATTCAGGGTGTTTTCTATAAAAACCAATCAACCAGCAAAATGTGACTAAATGTGTGTCCCACAGAAAGAAGTGGTCTGCAATTCACAAGCTAACTTCTAGAAAGCACATAGCCTATAGGGCTTACTTGGCTTTCCTCTTTTGTGAGAACCTGCGTCTCTTATCCAGCATCTCTGCCACTGAATGCTGATTGTCATCTGAGAGAATGTTCTTTGACTTGTTGATTAGCATGCTGTTTTCTGCACTGCCACTGCCACCACATTCTGCGTGCTTCTACGAAGTCTCACATGGGGAAACTGGACTGACATTTATGAGCAAGCCCTGTTATGTCTACCTTGAGGGCATCACAACCCTCCCAATCTATGTGTGTGCATGTGTGTGTGCATGTGTTATGGTAGGCTACTGGTGGCTAGCTCTATAGGGTCCAGGTTTGTTGATATGTATGTGTATGTGCATTGTTGTGTTCAGTTATCTATAACAATGTTCCCGGTTGTCTTACAGAAAAGCAGAGATGCGGATGCGACATGATGAGATCAGGCAAAAATATGGTGAGTGGCTTCCATCCTTGACTTTAAATTTGCACATGTGAAGCACTAAGGCAGTGACGGCTGTGGAAGGATTTCCCAAAGAATTAGAAATTCAATACTTCTTCAGGGTTCACACCCAGATAACTCATGTCAGTGAAGGAACATAATTAAAGCTCATGCTAAAAGTATGTGGTAGTGTTGCATATCCGTGTCTATCAAGGAATTTTTGCAGCAGCCCATTTCCCCATGAGATTGCAAGCTGTCATAAAGGCTCAAGCCCAACAAAACAGCAACACTGTTGGTTCCCTCTGCTGGTCTGTGGTGTTGCTACACTAGGGATGCTTGTGGCACAACTGTAAAAAGAACAAGGTTTGAGGAAGGCTGACCAATGAAATGAACCCTGACATTATTCTTACAGTCACTGTAATCACTTAGTCAAACTAACCTGAACTAAACTGAAAAGATAAAAGCATCGCACAAATCCCAAATGGATGAGATCTTTAGTGTATGCTTCCATGTTGGGATTTATGAGAAATACAGGTATATTATTGGGAGTGCCTATATGATTAATGCTCCCAGACTAATACAGTATGCCCTCTCATTCACTATGGAAAATTATTAAGTGTGCTCTCTCTCTCTTTCTCTCTCTCTCTCAGGTTTGAGCAGAGCAAGCCCTTATGCTAGATTTGAGAACAACAGTTGAACATCAGAAGAGAAAATGGAGACTGAAGATATTAATTTCTCTTTCTATGATGACCCTGTATCAGCACCCAGAGCAGATCATTCGACTCATTACTGTTACCATGTAAATTATTATACCAGCAGCGTAACAAACTGCATTTTGTATTTTGATAGTTTTCTGTAATCAGGGCCTCTTTGTGTCAGCCAAACCTCACAACATTACTGTGCCAGTATCATATGCATAATGCTTTCTAGTTGCGTAGTAAACCCAACTTTTCACCATCAAGTTTAAGGCTGCTTATCCATTAGTTAGGCTATGTCTAGTCTCAAATGGGCATTCTCAACTCTTGTTTACTACCCTGTGATTGTGTGGCGATTTTTTTGCTGTTGCTATATCCTCCAACATTTTGTTAAAATGTTGAACAAGATCAAAACGGTCATGATTTACTTGAAGGGACAGAATAGTTAATTTTGTAAAATATAGTTTTCTGTAATTTGCCACGCATCAGTTTTAATAAACCACATGTTTTAAAGACTCTAAGTGTTTTTTTTAATTACTACAAATTGGAATCACTGAAATGAAAGAAACACATCTGTTATTCAGTCATTCAATGCAGACCCATCTTGTACTATGAGCTGATGTAACCACCACTTCTACCTGTGAAAAAATGTAGGCCTAAGGACAAGTACGGATCCTGATATTGGTGATCAGACTAGCCTACATAATGAGACGGAAGTTTGGTGCCATTCATGTCACCCATCTCAACAACCCCTGAAGGTGTTAATCCAGTATGACTTATTATGATTTGTACACAAATTCAGCAAATACTTATTCCAAATGGTTGGTTAAGAAACCTCGGTAGCATGCTAGGGCTAGTAGCCTGGAAATGGCAGGTTCAAATCCCAGCTTCCACCACTGTGCTCTTGAGCAAGGCACTGCCCAAGTTGCTTTAGGGAAGACTGACCCTGTAAGTCACTTTGGATAAAAGTACATCTGACAAATAAATGAATGATGATTTGCAACACAGGTTTTCGTAGGCTTTCATAGACTCTGTTAACACAACCAGATCAGATACCTGTAGTGATACTGAATACTCCGAGATCAGATTCAGATCTCAATTCAGCAATACTGCTCCTGTCATCGAATCAAACTTGACTTAAATTCAAATGTTAATTGTAGTTTTTATAAACAGACTACAGCCTAATTGGAGGATGGGCCTGTTTTTCAAGATTACAATCTATTCATTATTCATTACCATAACTAAATGGTAAATAGAATTGGCGGCCATAATGTGCTTGCATACCTTTTCTTTTGTTATCAAAATGAGTGCCTTAAATATGTGCAGACTGAATTTCCTCCATAGCTGCTGGGGGCGGGCGTAAATGTGCGTGCCCGAGTAAGAAATGCGCGCCCCCGTATACGCGCTCCCGTTTAGAAACTATCACATGATCAAGTCTCGTCCAATCTGCGCCGAGGGAAGAAGAGACCAGGCGCGTTCTCGTCGTCGACCAGAGGGCTGAAAGTGGAAACGGCGCATCTTGTTTTAATTCTTTGAATAACTACATTCAGAAGTCGGTGCGAGATGTCTGAGGAAAAGCCAAAGGTAAGCGCTAATAAGTGTTTTTGCGAAAAGTCGAAATTTTGTGCCTAATGGACATCGTTCAGCAGTAAGGTTAACTGGCTTTCAGTTGTGTGCAACATTGGTGTGGAGGTTCGTCAGTTTTGCGCATTTGTGCGGATGAAGATAGCATGGACTGTTTCTTTTTCTGATTCTTTTATGGCATGTATTAATCTTATTCTCTAGCACCGATTCGAAATTTGCGGTGAATCTTTTCATTAAAACTGCGCCATTGTCTCGAGCTGCCGCGCAATATCATCGAAGTGGAATTCTATGTCTGCTTTTGCGGGTTTTCCTTTGTGAAAACGAAGTGGCGCTAGTCGGCCACGTTACGTCTACGGCATAGAAAATGCCGCAAGAATAGCGGAGAAGGAGCAACATTACCCGCACAGAGTGATCCGCCATTTGAAAGCAAGTCCAGTTGATTATCAGCCAACTCTTTTAGTTATTCTTTTAATGTTAGAAATACATGTGAATAGAAAAACGAGGAGTAGTTTCTACTGAGATTGTTATTAATGGCACGCTGAATTGTGTTGATCCATGTTATGCCATTGAAGAAGCCATGTGATTCTCCAACATTATGCACCTGGAAAGCTAATGTTAGCATGGTCGGCTTTTTAAAACCAGGCTAACAAACGCCGATTGCATGATTTGTTTGTGTACAGCTCGGAAAGCCAAGTGCAAATGAATGAAGATTGCTAACGCTAACGTTAGCTGATGTAGAAGGAGGTTGCGATATTTTAATTATAACTTCCATTGCAGTATCAAAAATATCACATCATCTGCAGTTAAAGGGGGAGCTAATGTCACTGGTTAACGTTAGACTCGCTAAGCCTGCATGTGGGTATTTGACTAACTAATTAGCCATGTTAATGTTAGTTTCGTTTTAACTTCTGTCGGTGAGCTTGCAAACGTTAACTTAACAAAGCTTTGAGTTTGATTTTTAGTGTCATGTACAAGGATACAAAGAAAGTTTGTCACATCAATATAGTTACTGGGTGTAAAAACTGCAGTGAAATTGTCACCCTATTTTGGGCATAAATCAAAGCAGAACCACAGTAGTACAATTATAAGTAACGTTCGTTTTTAACTCGGCACCTCCTGTTAAACATCACTAGTCCATTGACTTTTTGATCCACACATCTTTTTTCAGGAGGGAGTGAAAACCGAAAACGACCACATCAACCTGAAGGTAGCAGGGCAAGACGGGTCCGTGGTCCAGTTTAAGATCAAACGACACACACCTTTAAGCAAACTAATGAAGGCATATTGTGAAAGACAGGTGAGTGTTGTCTACATTGCTAAACAGAACTGTCATGAATCAGACATTTTACTTCCATAAGGCCAAAGGTTGAGGCGGGTCCATGTCAGTGTGAAAGTATAACTTGTTTTAAAAATGCCTAGTTATACATTAATTATTTAGATATGTTAAAGCTGACTTTGGTGAGAACTAATGGTGGAGTCCTAAATGTTGCTGCTGTTTTTCAGGGATTGTCAATAAGGCAGATCCGATTTAGGTTTGATGGGCAGCCCATAAATGAAACCGATACACCTGCACAGGTGAGTTCTATTAATTGTGTTTCTGATTACAATTAAATAATGAGACCTTTGTGGTGAATGCAATGAGGGTTTAAGAGAAGATCTACAATCAGGCTTAACTGAAATACACTGTAAGGCAGACAACGAAATGTCACAAGACAGAAATGTTAATATCCAGACATCCAGTCTAATGAAAGCAAGTTTGAGTTTGTACGTAATCACATTGTCGCAAGATAATCACATTGTGCTGTCAGTCATCACCTACAGACGGTGAGTGTGCATAAGTCATCAGTCAGCGTTTAAAGTCTGTCTTGCACTGTCTATTGCATTTTGGCGTTTGATGCTTATGACTGCAACCTGCATAATTATGTTAGTGGAAACGGTATAACAAGTAGATATGAACCTATATACCTTTGTCTTTTGCCTCGCATTCTTGTTATGCTATATGTCCTTAAAGTCACACAATGGCCATTAATCACAATTAATTATTTGCTTGTTAATAGGAACTAAACACGATTGATTTCATGAATGCTCTGTGATTGCTTTTCGCAGCTTGAGATGGAAGATGAGGACACGATTGATGTGTTTCAACAGCAGACTGGAGGGGTCTGCTAAAGTCTGCCAGGTGCAACCAAGGCGTCCATTCAGCTATTTTATTTGACATGTTTCCTCAAGACGCTCTTTCAATGTTAAGGTATTTTTGTTTTGTTTTCCTGTTTTCACTTTTTTTTAACCCACCTTTAACCTAGATTTGCAGGTGAAGGGTGGGTTCCCCTTTAGTATGTGAGATCATGGAGTAGGCAAGTCACACAGAAGCATGAAGGTTTTTTTTTTTTTTTTGCATCAGCATCTAACACTTCTTGGTTCTTTAAACGAACGGGAGTTTTTGCATTACCAACCAAAATTACATGAGGGATATCACGGCAGTAGTAGGCCTAGGTATTTGGTTGGCTGAGTTAAAATTAAATTTTCATTCAGTGTTTCGGAAATAAAAACTGTAGTCGCCTTTTGTAGAAGTAATGATGTTGCTACCAAAAAACCCCATATAATCATGCATACCAGCCCAGAGGTCATCGACCAAGTGAGATTCTATGCTGGGATCCACAGTTACAGATAACTTGTTTACTTTTCATTTAAATGAACCTTACAACTACAGCCGAGTCCGTAAAACATCTTATTTACACTATCCAACAGACTGTAGCAATCAAACTCTTCTGTATGTTAAGTAAACTGCATGAGTGTTGTGAGTTAAATTGGGTTGATCTCAATGAGTAAAGCCTACAATTACTAAACTACAATTATTAGGTTCTGCTGACCTGGTGGTGATTTTTTGTAATCCGTTGTTGGGCTATTCGTTATTATCGTCATATTTTTTCGGCTACAATAAGATCTAAAGACCACACATACATGACATGCAAATAGATTTTACTGAAAAGAAACAAATCACGAGTTATTTCAGGACATTATCAGCTGCGGTTTTGTTGATTTTCCCAAAACTCCATTCATTAGTAATTTTGCATGGACAGCAATAATCTGACGATTGATCTTATTCCAAATATGACAATATTGTGATTATGGTGTTTACATGAGTTGCAAACAGAACGTTCTGTTCATATTCCTGCATACATGTGACGCAGCATAGCCTTACTAATAACTACTGGAATTGACTGAATTGATTGAATCTTTTTTTTTTTTTTACGTACCATCAGTGATTCTTCCCACCCACAAAAATCCTAAAAGTCGGAATAATATGATTGTAATTAAGATCTATACATGCCCAGAACGCAATGCATGATCGGAATATTTCGCATATCTTATGTCGATTGTTTTATTCCAACTATCTCATTCAGGTTAAGGAAATCAGAATATTCTTTTGACATGGTAGCATCATATTTTCAGTATGGTCTTAATCGGGCTAATATCAAAGTATTAAAGGGATGCTATCCAAGATTTTATGCTGTTTTTTGCTTAATTTATCAGTCACGTTAATGGTTAATTGGCCACAGAACAAAACCAAAAGCAACTAACATAATGAGCTTTCATTATAAACAATCCTGTTTATTACCTTGTCTGAACACACATGTGTTGGTGAGAATTTAAGACATTGGTGTATCAGTGACTGTAGAGGGAGCTCTGTAGTTAAAAAAAAAAAAAAATCCCAGACTTGCCCAGTGTCTCTTTAGTTTCCATGTACATGCATTGTCTCATTTCTTAGCAGTTGGATCTGCCACATACACATTGTCAGTAGTGACTTGCCTGCTCTATAATGACTTGTCCTAAAATGGGTGCCAGCTGGCAATGCTGATATTTCTGTATGGCTTTGCCTATACAGAGCATCCAGTCAGATGTGGCTGACGGCGAATATCAGGCCACACATGGACACTGTTGCCATTTTGTTCTTGTCTGGTTTTTTTTGTTTGTTTGTTTTTTTCCATTTCTTTTATTTCTGTCTGCGCCAACAGAAGACGGGCCGCGATGATGAACCACCTGTCCCTGCTCTCTCAAGAGCATGAGAGGTGCCTATGATTTCTGTCATTGTGCATAATATGCTATGTTATGTTTGAAGTCTCTTTCTCATTTTCAGGCGCTTTTTATTGCAGAAGAGCAACATCTTTATCCAGTATTCCGTACTCCTCAAGTTGAATTTGAATCACTTTATTCAGGGATAGATTGAGAAGGGGCAAAGGTGTTAAGGACTTATCTCCAACTAAGTTATCCATAGGGCAGTTGATTGCAATACACAATACCGCATCACAGAATGTGGACCAAACCCAGATGGTACACTGAGAATGTGTTCAGATAATTAATGAAGAATAGTCTTCTGCTTTTAAAGGAGTTCCTTTTTTAAATTTAGTTGATGTACGAAGGTATTCTTCTTTTTGCATTCACTGTGTTTTCTTTTATGTTTATTTTGTTTTTGATTGTGATTTTTGTTTTGCTCAATTTAGCTCCTATCCTTTTGGCTAGGGGTTGGGTATGGACATTGTAAGACCAAATTATGCTTTTGATCCGACACTTCTTCCCAGTCCTTGTGAAACCTCAAGGGAATTTTCATTTGCTTTATCAGAATAGTTTTTTTCCATTGTGCTCTCCTGACAGGTTTTGCAGTCCTAGTTCTGCAGCCTCAACTAGCATTGCCTCATTCAGTTTCCAAATTAGTTGGCAAAGAAGGGGTGGAAAGAGGTTTTGGGGAAATGGCATTGTCCACAACTTGTCATGTTTCTGTACTGATTTGTACATTATTTGTTGTCCTTTACTACTGTACACAATAAATATAGTTTGGTACTCAGATTTGTTGTAGGAGTTTTGTCTGCAAACGTGTGCGTAAGGGTAAGGCTACCTGGTAGTCCCAGAAGGTGGCGCTTTGGATATTTGGTAATGCACATTTACGCCGGAAGTGACGTGTAAGCCACGGCATCAGCTTTGCTTACTTTTGTTTTTAGCACACGGAGAACACGAACTTTCAGTCAAGTTTGTAACTAACGTTAAAGGTGTTGGTGTGAAACATGGCGGGTACGGCTTTGAAGAGACTAATGGCAGAATATAAACGTAAGTATTGCAATAGTGTTGGCTTGCAAGTAATCCAGAGCAGGCAGTCGTAGTTATCAGTTAGCTGACGTTATAGTGGTAAGGTGTTCAGATGTAGCAGTAGCTAGTTATATATAGAAAATGTGTTCTAGCTATGTTGAAATGGTCAGATCAGAAACAATGACTTGTCACTTGATTGGTATAATTTCCCTTTTAAGGAAATGTAGAGGTTCAGGTAGACTAAATGGAGTCGAGCATTACATTTGATTAGCTAAGATGGGCCGTTCACAACGCATCTATGTGTGTAAATTAAGTTTATCTAGTTCTTAATTTCCGGGCTGCGACATTGCTGTCAGCCGTAGATAAGGCAAGATATCTTCGATAAACTTCCCCAATGGGAGAGGCTACGTTTCTGAGACCTTAGCCTAATGTAACGTTAGCCTTTAATGTTGGATTAATTAGATTAAAGGCGTAATGTGAACGCTCTGATATTCCCATTTAATAAATACTATTCTGTCTTGTGGTAGAACTGACTCTGAACCCACCAGAGGGGATCGTTGCTGGTAAGAGCTTAGGCATCACAATTTGTAATTTATGCTTGTCTTTACCTACATTTACTTTGGATATCTTACATTTTAGTTTTCCATAATCTCCTTTTACAGGCCCAGTAAATGAGGAGAATTTCTTCGAGTGGGAAGCTTTGATCATGTAAGTGTGTTTTTGTTCTGTGACATGTGGTAGGAGTATCAGAAGGACTTACTTTATCAATAAAACAGCAGCTTTTGTCCCTGCCACTGCTACAATCTCAAATCCTTTTAAGTGTGTCTTAGGAACTTTACACATTTTCCCCTTTGTGCTCATACACTCCTGGCCTGAGCAGGTGGGGTTGTGTGGAGGGGATTTTATGCTTAAGTTGAGCTTGAGTTGGCACAGTAAAAATTGGAGTGGGTCAGTGTTAACGAACTAGTCGCTCAGTCGAAGGTTCACTGAATTGTTCTTGCATTTGGTGTCATTCTACTTGGCTTGAGTGTGGATATTGCACAGTCACCTGGTAAAAACAGATGAATTTGCTCACTTTTGGTTGAAGTGTAAATTATAGCAGAGAAAAAACCCTAATGATTTCTGAACTGAATGCAATTTTGGGAAATAGCAGATTGTCCCATATATTGCTTGACTTGTTCTCACATTGCCCTGTAGGGGGTGGGGTTGTGTGCTTAGAACACTACTAATACTGTCTGTGTCCAGCTAATTCTATTCAAACCACTGATGTTCTATCTTATATTCCTAGCAATGGTAGTTAGGGAAAAGAAAACAGAATGGTCAATCATAATTTTGACTGACGTGCAGCGATTTTTGTTCTTTTGAACGGGGCCAGGCACTCATTGTCCGTGTTGAGTTGATAGCGATCGAGTCAAAGCACTGATAGTGCGGTCTCATTTGTGTCCTGCGGTAAACCATGTGATGGCCTGATAGATGTGTGGATACGTTTTAAGTGTTTGTTTAAGTGGAGATCCCTGCCAGTCCAAACAAGGAACAGAAGGTGATCACCAGCCCTCTGGCCCAGCTGTGTGGGGTACGACACCACAGAGGAAGTAAGATGGTGTCAGGGCGATTGGGCCCCTGTGCGTTCAGATAAAGGCCCAGCACCGATCCAAAATTAACCAATTGATGGACAGATCAGGTGGAAAATAAACACAGGCTAGATTTGCCTTTTAAATGCACACCAAGATTGATCGCTGTAAAAGTTGTGCACGTTCCATGCGCTTGAAATATCCGTCTGATGGAGGCCTGACCGCTTGAAATAAGACTAGGTTTAGGTTCAGCCTCGATGACCTCATAAGTATTGCATAAAAAATAACGCAAAGCAAAAAAATGTCTCCATTATCAAGGTTTCCCATAACCTGTGTCGACACATCAATCTAAAAAAAAGAAAAAACATCAAGTGCAGTAAGATGGGATTTTCAAAAGTGTCATAATTTGTGTTTTATGGAGAAGGGAAAACATTGTTGCTTTGATGCTTTTTTTGATGCCATTTTTGTTTGCTGATGTTATTTCCCCAGCTCCATTCATCACTAAAGCCACACCTTGGCACCCCACCCCCCAAGGGGTGTACTAAAGACCCCCCTCAGGAGCACCTGCAAGTCTTCCCTAATAGCTTCTGTTGCAGATTTTATTGCATTTCCAAAACACAATATTTGTAAATCTCTTGTGAAAACATGCCTGTGTAAGCCTTTAATATGTGCACCGCTGTCATTGCTTCCAGATGTGGTGGGCAGAAGGCGAAATACTAGCCTGGCCCTTGGCTTGTGCAGTTTCCATGACCGCAATAAAAGTTAATAGGAAGACTTAAGGGATGTTACGATAATGGCTTACTACAGGGTTCATGATGTGCTCTCACCTCAGGGAGAAACAAGTGTAAGACGAGCTCGGTACTTGGTCACTCATATCTGTGGTTCTGTTTTTCAGCTTTCTGTTTTTTGCCCCTACTTATTCATTAATTTATCTTAAGATAGTCATCCTCTGTGGTATAAAAGTTATGCACCAAAATTGTGAGTTTCAGGGGCAATTAGTTGACATTTATTTGCTGTATAATGTTAAAAAATCATGTCAGCAACAGTTCTCATCTTAAAACTGACATGTAAAGGCATCACGTGTGACAAGCAAGCACTTTATGTAAAGTGGCAAAAATGGTAGAGGCCACAACTCTGGTAACACTACAAGAATCACTGAAGAAGGAAACCGTAATACACAACTCAATCATCTTCTTTGCTTATGTTCACTGTCTGTGACCTTCAGGGGTCCAGAGGACACGTGCTTTGAAGGAGGAGTGTTTCCTGCCATCCTCAGCTTTCCTGCAGACTACCCTCTCAGCCCCCCAAAGATGAAGTTTACTTGCGACATGTTCCACCCTAACAGTAAGTGCCTGCTTTCCAGACAAGTGCTGCCTTTTACCTTTGCTCAGTATTGCATTTCACAGTACTAGTCTGGGAGCTCTCCAAAGGCTATGGTTCGCTTTGAATGTTTTTTTAAAAAATCTTCAATTAGCAAACAGAAATTGAAGGCAGAACCAATAGGTTTAAAAAAGTCCCCACCCACAGCTCTCAGAATCATATTTTGAGAGTTGTCCCCGAGATGTGGGCATAGAGTGTAACGTAAGGACCATAAATACGACTCTCAGTCTGAGAAGCAGTAGGCTATGTTAGCTAATAGAGGATAGACAGTGAAGTTACTTGTGAGTGGCAGACGCTCTGTCAACATACAAGTTCCTCTTCTGCACCTGTCAAAACACGATACTAATTCCCTTCCTATCTGTAGCCCAGTAGACCGGCTTTGTTCACAGTCTTGTGCTGGGAATGAATTAGGAACTAGGAGGCTTGCATTTTAGAATGTTAGCAAGCCACAGCACTGAGCACATCTAACATTATTGAAACATCAGGTTGCGTGGTGTAATTTCACAATCCTTCCAAGCCGGAGGATCCAAGAAGAAGTCAGTTCTCCAGTAGTTATTGTGTGGAGAAGCGGCGTTGTCAGGGAAGTGCGCCCAGACAAAGTCCTTCCTGTTGGGCCTGGAGATAGCAGCGCTGTAGACGCAGAGGTGATTATCAGCTCGGCAGGGGTTGCCAGATCCGGATCCGTGTCCCCCGGCAGTGTGCAGTGGAGCGGAGCGCGGGCCTGGGAGATAGCATCTGCCGCGCGCTCACCGTGGGTGGCTGATATCACTGCGGCAACTGCACTTTGAATGTGTCCGCAGCCTGCACAGGCACAGTGATTTGGTGTGAAGCTGGTTGTGTGTGTGTTTGTGTGTGCATGTGCCTGCCTGCCTCTCTCTGTCTGTCTACGTGTGGAAAATCTGTCCTTGTCGCTTTTTTTTGTACCTGTACTGCAAGAGTGTCCTGAGGTAGTCATAGATAACATTAATTGTAACCAATTTCCACTCCTGTGAATGAATGATGTCTTTATGTGGCCACTGCTGATTGGGTTTTAGAGGATTCTGTGTGTAAAAATTATTATAGGTACTTATAGTCTAAGTCGGTGGTGGTAGCGTAGCGGTTAAGGAACCTGGCTAGCGTGCAAGTAGCCTGAGACTGGCCCTGAACAATTGATAGTTGGCAAAAAATGTAAGTCGCTTTGGATGAAAGCTTCTGCTAAATGCATAAATCTATTTGCATTTGTAATGTGTTTTTCTGGGGCATCCTAATACCTCTGAGTATGGTCCATGAGCGCTGTTTGTGTGCATGTGTGTATGCGTACGTGTGTGCACACGTGCATACAGGCATAAACCTGTACATGTGTGTGTACAGACACACATAATGTATTTGCATGAAATTTTCCTCAGAATAAACTTGCCACCAATTCACAAGTAGACATCACATGTCTCACAAAAATGATCAGGTTTTCCACAAGTCCTCGCTAAGCCAGCTGGTCCTCTTTCCTCTCCGCAGTCTATCCGGATGGCCGCGTGTGCATCTCCATCCTGCACGCTCCCGGTGACGACCCAATGGGCTATGAGAGCAGCGCCGAGCGATGGAGTCCCGTTCAGAGCGTGGAGAAGATCCTGCTCTCTGTGGTCAGCATGCTGGCAGGTGAGGCAGTTTGCCACTGATTAAAGTTCTCCACAGAAGGATAGAAACAGTGTTTCAACAGTAACCCCTTGTCCAGCAACAATGCTAAGAAATCTTCCCTGTATTTTTCTATTACCTTCAAAGCAGTCAAATTGTAGTATTAGCAACATTGGAGAAGAGGACTTGGTTCCAAAAAATATTGACCCGCTTTCGAAAAACGTTCTTTTGTCTTCAGTATGTCCACTTAATACATCCACTGTTTTCACAACCGCGCAAATGTCTCGTGTCACTACAAATCATTTTTCTTTGATTTTTTTTTCGCTTGTAGTGTAGGAGATGACAACGTCATGTTAGCGTCCATTCCTGTTAAATTTCCAGACTCAAACATGACAGTTTGTTACTGCCGTGTATGAAAGGTTGAGAAACGCTAATTAAAAATGCTGGCTGTGAAATAGTGCTCCATTTACTAATTTCATAGCCTTAGAATCTAATATGGCTCTAGAATTGATTACGAATCAAATTTGTGAATCGAATTTGATCGTGGCCTTGTGGATCGCAATCGATTCGTTGTCAATGCTGTATGTGTCACTGTGTGTTAACTGTGCGCTGTGTATGTCATTAATTCACAGATTAATAAATAATAAATAGATAATAGAGACTAATGTGATCTGCTTTTTTCTGGTAAAATCCTGAAGAGCTGTCTTGCCACCGTTTCTCCCCATTCAGAACCGAACGATGAGAGTGGAGCGAACGTGGACGCCTCGAAGATGTGGCGTGAAGACCGCGAGCAGTTCTACAGGCTGGCCAAGCAGATTGTGCGCAAATCCCTGGGCTTGTAAAGCCATCCTGCCCAACCTCTTCTACCCCCTTCCTCCCTGCTCCTCCTCCTCCTCTTCTTCCTCCTCCTTCTCCTCCGTGATAGGAACACCACAACTCCCCGCCACAGAGAGGTCCAGTGAGGACAGATGACTGGCTCAAAGGAAACCAACAAAAGAGACTTCCTGTAGAAGACGTCAAAACTAAAGACATTCAGTCCCTCAACATGGCTGCCGTGATGATCCTCCCCTACCTCTACAGAACAGCGCACTTTACATAAATACTTTTACTTTTATTTTTTTTATGCCTTCTTTTTTGTTCTGTTGTTGTTTCCTGGTCGCCAAACATCTCTCTCTTAGGGTTATTTCTTTACATAGACCCTGAAAAAAACAGGGATTTTTCCCTCTCATGACCATGAACACCAGAACACACTGTTCTGTGTTCTCATTATTCCACACATTCACACACTTGACATAGAGCAAAGCGTGTGTGTGTGTCTGTGTGTGGAGGCACCGTCACAGGGGTGTGTTGGACTGGTGTTTGGGAGAGGACTATGTCTTGGATCAGGAGTGGGAAGGGGGTGAAGCAGTGCTAAGGCAGTGAAGAAAGAAACACTGCCTGTGTGTGAGACTGGTGCATACCGTGTGTGAGTGAGTGAGTGTGTGTGTGTGAGAGAGTCTGTATGTCTATATGTGTATGTAAGCATCTTTGCAAACACGTGTGTGTGTGTGTGTTTTTTGATGTTTGTGTGTTTGTGAATGCAAACACAGCAGACAGACTCACATGGATATGAGTATGGTTGTGTTTGCAGGTTTGAAGAAGCAGGGCTTTGTTAAGACGTCAGACAGATTGGGGGTCATTGACCAGAACGCCTTTTGATTGACTAGCGCTTGCCAACTTGGCTAAACACAACACGAATTGGACTCAAATCAGGCTTCTGTTCCTTAAAACCCCCATAGCTAACTTTCTCAGCAGCTATGTTTTTAGGAAACAGGCTCCAGGGCTGCATTTGCCAAAAGCACTGTTGTGCTACAACCATAGAACGAAAACATAGAATGTATAAAGTGACAGAGAAACTGAGACTATTATGTTAGGATGCTAGTAGCACAAGAAAACATCTTGAAAATGCAACCCAGGTCAATTCTGGAATTGAAAAGAAGCTTATTAGCTAATCTCTCAACAGCTGACTGGAGATGATTCGAAAAAGGAAGTAGAATGCATGGCTCAGGGGGGGTAATGCAGGAAGCTTCAACTTGCTTGACTGTCTTTCATGGCTGTTTATTTCAACAGTGTTCTTTGGTTACCAATATTGTTACAATTTGATACTCCAATGCCATTGTTTAAACAAAGCCTTGTGTCTTTTGAAATAATTTTTTGGAATGACAAATTCACTATTCAAGTTTTCAATCTGAAATAGATGGGTTGATCAATCAATCAGAAAATGAATGGGTTGATTTGTCAAACTGGTAATGATTACACTAAGGTGTGTGTATACCCTGTGATTGTAAGAAATGCCTTAGTGTTTTACTTGGACATACGGTAGGATGTTGTGGTGAGATAAAGGTCTCTCGCGTCATGTTTTCAGATTTTAGGCAAGAGAGCGAGAGGAATCGTGTATCTGGAGGGATGCTCCAGAGTTTGTTTTTAATGATGCAGACCAATGCAGATGAGAAATCATGAGTTTTTTTGTGTGTCTATATTTTTGGCATGTGGCACAGGAATATTATAATTAAAGTCCTGTGCTGGAGAGTGAAATTTTGCCATGGGTGTGTTTTATTTATGAATCTCACAGAGATAAACATATGTTTGGTTTTTTAATGAAGTGTTGCATGTCTCACAAGAGGTGAGACAACAAAATAAATAGTTAATGTGTGGAATAGTTATAAAAAGCCTTTTTAGAAGGCCATAAATGAATCACAGGCTTGGCCTCATCTGACTACCATCCATAAATGTCAGTGTAGTGTTTTCTGGCAGGGTTCAGTGTGTGGGAAGTGATGGGAGATAGTGGCTTCACCTCCATATTTGTCTTGGCAGTCCAGGAGTTTTCATCTGGTTTAATTGTTTCCTGGTTTCCACATGTCCAGATTGATGTATAACCACTTCATCTAGATGTAATATTTTTAGTCACTTTTGAAGTAACTTCGAAACACAGTTCGAAACACTCAAAAAATGCATGCTTGATTTGAATGCTGATTAAACATTTTATAATAATGTATGACTAGCAATCGAAACCTTGACACTTTTGAAGTGTGCAGAGTCACAAGTGTTAGCTGTCTCTCCATCAAATATGAAAGGGAAATGTCCACGGTGCGCATCTCCCAACGGTGGCTTGTCGGCTGTCATTCAAGCCCACACACTGCTTAGCAACGCCGACGCTAAGAAAACAGTGTCAACATATAGCCTCTGATCTCCTCCGTACAGCAACACACACACTACTTTTCCATTGATCCTCACTGTTGCTCTCTCTCTTATCTCACTTGTGCAAGCCCATACACAAATCCCCTAAGCACCCCAGTCTTTCAGTAGGATCTCAATTACACCAAATTTGTATGGCTGATTGTCTCTGATTGTCTTAAGCTTTGCAAAGAATTAGAATGTGATGATAGTCACAATGAACTTATGAAACTGCAAGGACCATCTGTGTCATGTCATCAGCTAAAGGACTAAGTTGTTCACTTTGTTATTGCAGGAGACTAATGACATTGTGCAAGTAATGTGTGTGTGTGTGTGTTTGTGAGCCAGAGAGAGAGACAGCGAAGCTCTGGGATAGCCGGTTTCCCTGTCCAAACATGTCTGATACTTCACTCTAACTGATTATGAAACGCAAACAGAAATCAAAGCCTGCTTCAGCCTGGGGGACTGAGCAAGTGAACAGATATGGCTTAGCTTTCAAAGAACTTCAGCAGGGACCTCTGTGCTACTAGTGAGTGTTCCACTCAGAGTTTGGGCTTCAGAGAACTATTTCAGTGTTCCCAGTCAGTTGTTCAGTGTGTGTGAACTGAACTTCAAATCACTTTGGTGTGGATCACCAAAACAATGTTTCCTCCCTATGGGTTGACTGTCTGGATGTTTTTGTTTGACCATGGGTTTACTTCACCATAGTTACATCTATCTAGGCCTCATTTCATGGTTGCTTTGCTGAGGATTCCCTCGCATCACACACACACACACATAGGTAAATAAGTCACACGACAGGGGGATCAGAGTCGGTGAGTAAAAGAAACAGAAGGCAAAGCAGAAGCAACCACTTCCTTGTTCTGGGGGATTAAGATCCATGGAATCCCCCCTGTGAAGGCCACAACCCACTGGCTCCCATTATCAGGGGATAAGTCAGTGCACTGCTTCTCATCAGGGCCGACTGCCTGCCTGTCTGACATGAAACAGGGCAAGAGGAGAGGTGAGGAATCCTGAGTGTTGGGGGGGAATTACAGTGTGCTTTTTTGTTTGTTTTTGTTTTGGTTTCTCTCTCTCGCTCTCTTCAAATTCATTTTTATAGCACATTAGCATACACATCTGTCATTCAATGGTCTTTAAACAAGATATTAAGAGAGGAACTCATAATTACAGTTTAACAGAAATCTCTCTGTCTCTCTCTCTCTCTCTCACTCCCACCCACACAAATATCATGTATCCTTGGGGAAGAAGAGAGGTGTATCACACTTTTACAGTTTGTATGTTTTTGTAGTCTGGCACATGATGTCCCTAATGGAAGTGCTTGACATGTCTGCTTTGAAGCCTGAGACCTTTAATGGGACAGAGGCATTCCTTTAAGGAGAGGTCAGGTGTGCTTTACGCCTCCTTAATTTGGCCTATTCCCTGTACTTTTCTCCACTAGCCTGCATGCTTTTACACTGACCTGAGATCAGTAAAGAGTGTTTGTTGGGTGTGTGTGGGGGGGGGGGGGGGGGGGTGCCGGGGTGGGTAGGGGGAATGTAAGTGTGTCTATCTGACCACACCTGCAGTAAACACACAACATTTACTGCAACAAATCTCACACTAACACTGTAGGTTATCATAACTAAAAGCTACCCAAGTGTTTTTCTCTAAGAAAAAAAGATTTAGCCTAATGTTTATGTGTCTGTAAGACTGTTCTTTGCATACGCTTTGGTCATATTTCACTACGTTCAAATGTCTTCAGATTAGTTCATGCAAAGTTCGTGCAACTGACAGACCTTTGGCCACAATGAATAAACCACAAAAATTGAAAAGGAGAGAACACAAGTGGATGTCAGAGTAGTCACCAGGAGTATTGGACCCCTGTGGCTTAGAATGTTGTTCTGGAATGTGAAAGAGAGACACTCTAAAAGAGCAACAGAAAGTTAGAGTAAAGCACAGAGCAGAGAATGTGATCCTTCAGGAGTGATTTCAGCATTTCATTCAAGGTTACTCCAGAGGAATGGACATTATACTCAAACTGATTCAAAGACAGGACAATGATATTAGGGAAAATCTCCAATAGTGGGAGTCAGAAGGCATCTGAGTTTTATACTGCAGTAGCACTGTGCCAGCGAGAGGCAGTTGATCCTGCAACTGAGGAGATGTAAGTGACGCCAGACCACAAGTGTTCCCCCCAGGCAGTGGAAGCATCTAGCTGCAGGAGCACCCGACTCTACCGGTAGTTCACTGTGAGGACAGACACAGGTCGTAGCATTCAGCTCCTCCCAACAGGGCGGCTGGGCTGAGGTGAGCTTTTTGAATCCCACCTGATGAAACACTCCTTCTTCCCTCTTCCCACTCTCTATCTATGCTGTTTTTTCTCTCTCTCTCTCTCTGTCTGTCATTTTCTCCCCCTTCTGCTCTTTTTCTCCCTCCTTATCCCTCTTTCCCTTTGCTGTCTGTCTGTCTTATATACTAACATACCCTTCCATCTGTGAATATCTCTCCTCCCTATCTTTCTTCTCCCTCCCTTTCTCTTCCTCTTCTCATCCCTCTTTCTTACTGCTAACACTCCACACTCCCACTAACACTCAACCCCTCCCTCTCTTGCTCTCTCCCTTCCTCCCTCCCTCCCTCCCTCCCTCCCTCCCTCTCTCTTCCTCCCTGGTGTTTCCTTCCTTCCCCACAACCCCACCTCTCCTGCCTACGCTCATTTAAATGTCTGTCTAAATACCTGACTCCCTCCTCCCCTAGCTCACATCTCTCCCTTCTCTCTGGATTGAGCTAGTGTAGTCACTTGCTCTTTCTCTCTGTCTGTTTCTCTTCTCCCTGTCTCTCTATCTCCTTCACTCCCTCACTCACTCACTCACTCTCTACCCTCCCGAAGCTCTGACAAACTTCAGTAAGAGGTCAAAGAAAACAACACCAATCTCACCATGATGCACCCCTAACTGTAAGTATAGGCTATGCATTTGCCAGGCTGAAGGCTGGACAGGCAGGACAACTTTGCGACAGCTGTCCGAGGCAGACAGTAGTGTGGGAGAGAAGATAAAGTAAAGCATACAGTACCTCAGAGGGACCTAAGTGCTCCAATGGCAGCCCTTTGGCAACAAGTTAATGATTAGAGCTGGAGCAGGCACAACTTCAGTCCTGCCATTGTGTCGTCTCTGTCACTGGAGACTGTAGAAGAAGAAGCACAAGAGGAAGAGGCTCCACTCTTGCTGTCTTTAGCAGCTCTTCAGTGTGACCAGACAAGACTCTCTGAAAGACAATCAAAGGCTACTAGGTTCTCAGCGTTACAACATGAAGTTTTCAGGAATGAAGATGAGCACCATAAGTTTGTCTTTCTCTGATGTTTGTTTGACCTGTTGAGGGGGGGGGGGGTCAGTGGGACATGGGTTAGTGCTCACTGCGGTGGCCCGGTGAAGCAAAAAAACAAACTTCAACCACCACTTCTGGAACATTCTCAGCAAATTAGATGTCACGGTGCTGACAGGTGAAATCGTTATTGGACTGTATTAGGAGTTGTTGCATTGATTCTGAGGGACCTTGGGGGAGAATGCGGGCACAGAGATCTTCCCAGATGATGGGACCTCACAGGATGCTGCTCTCTCTGACGCTTCTCTTGTTTCTGGGTGATGCAGTATTGGGTGCCTCACCATGGAGGCCATGCACAGGTATGTCATCTATTTTGTTTTTTTATCTTTTTTTTCTCCTCATCCTCTGGTAAGCTACTCGCCTTTGAGTTAAATTTTAAATATCATTAGGGTATTTAATGTTTCAAACAACAAAAAAGTTTTTTGCACTCCAAGAGGATTTGAACTATTTACAAAATAGAATTATTGTGGACAATACCATTGTATTACCTAACTTAAACGTACACTTAAATACACTCTACACATAACACTCTTATCACAGGCTCACCCTTGTCTCCTCATACCATAAAATCCTCCACATTAGATAAGGTTAGAAACTGTTAAAGTGATTGTTTATCTATGTTTGGAGCCTGACATCCTCCTGAACATTATGAGTTGAGGATGTGGGTCATTCTCTTTCACTTGAGGTACCAGGGTCCTGAAATCATACCACCTAACCAGTTATAGATTTCTCCTGTAAAACACTGAACAATCATATAGGAATACATCCTCAGTACTGACGCTTAGAAACAATTCACTGAGCAGAACTGAATGCAGTATTAACACTTTATTTGAGTAACTTTAAAAAGCCAGCCTTTACTTGTTCTATGCCCTTTAAGGACATTTCCAACACACGTGTGATGTTATAGCCTACAATTTCACTGTAACTGTATCATGATTGATTGTTTGCATTAACACAATTCAGTGCTCTTAAAGTTTGTAAAACAAGTGTGCCAATTTAGAATATTATATTTCTAGTCCTCAAGTAGGGCTCACTCAAACATTTAAAAAACACAGATAATATCGTGCACTTTTTAAAATTCCTTTTCACTTTAATATTCATATGTAGAGAATAGCAAAAAATGAATGTAAATGCGTAAATAAACGGAATGTAAAATGCATTACAGATACACTGTGCATAGACATGCAAGATATTTGGTTTTCATTTTGTCATGGCTTCTAAAGCTCCAGCTCTTCAGTTTGGCTCAGTGTTGTGAAGAATTATTTATTTTTGACAACGCATGCTTTGACAGCGCAGACTTAGACTTGTGTGGGGGTTGGTATGGTCAGGTATGGTCAAAGTTATAAACTCTTACTACTATGGTACTACGGGCTGCAGCGACCAACAGTGTGTGTGTGTGTGTGTATGGGGGGCACAATTACCCTGGAGGTAACGGCTTAAGGAGGGGGGCTTTGCGCTCTTGTCTCAGTGGGATGTCCCTAATGGTGGTGATCACTTCATTATGAAGTGTTGCTACAACCTCGGGAACACCCTGTGGGCAACATTCCACTGAGCGATATATGCATTAGCGTGAAAAATCTTCCACAGTTGTATGTTAGAAAGACCACTATATACCACACAGACCAAAGCTGCTTTCAGCACTGAGCAATATAGCACACTGCCAAGTACTGAATAGCATATTGCAGTATGCACATTCCTTTCAATAAAGCCTATTAAGTTGTTTAAACCGTGTGTGAAGTTTTCAGGAATAGGTTGCCAGCCCCCCACATTGTTTGATAAAAGATGAGCAGTTTGTGGTGAATATTCTCGTGGCCTTTGAAATTCAATCCAATTTGGGTCTTCCCCACCTCCAGACACACTTTGATTTACTGTGGAGGGATATATAAATCAAACACTTTGACCACATACTCATATCCACTCATTAAATCAATGTCTACCAACAACAGACAGATCTGCTTTGAAATGAACTAAAAGGGCATTAATGAAAGCAAGTGTTTTGTCTTCTTTTGAGTTTAAAAATAGCACTATATTAATGAAATTTCTTATGAGTCTCACATCGGATGGACTATGTTTAGGTCCTGCGATACGAATAGGAAATAAGTTAGATTGCAAATTGCAGGATTGAAAATCACAGCTGAAACCCAACCTGAACTTTTAGAAATTTGCGTCAACATATAAGGGACCTAACTGAAAGGTGGTCAGAGTGCAAAATCTGTCTAAAGTTCTTGTGTATAATAATGATCCTATGCAATGTTATTATAGCTGCCATAGTGCATGAGGGATTTTGTGCCTAGTTATTAAGTTAGCAAGACTTAACATGATCCTCTTTGTCATAATACAACCTCCTTAATTTAGCCCACAAGTTTAGTTAGTTGAGTTTTGAGTTCCCTCAAATTTAGTTACTCAAGAAACTTCTCTCTACTGGCCATTTCTCTCCTGCAGTATTCTCTTGCTCTCTCTCTGTTCTCACAGTCTATCTACTCACTCCTTTCTCCTGTTCATCCCTTTCTATTTTTCCTCTCTTCTTGTTTAATCTCTCTCTCTCCCTTCATCACCATGTTTTGCATGGTGGTCCATTTGCATGAATGGAAAGAGCGTTATGGGGCCTGATGTCCCCTCTGCACACACTGACACATGAATGAAGGGGCCATAAAATCCTGAAAGCTTTTGAATCCTTCACAGACACCCAGATGAAAGGAGCACTTATCGGGACATCCCCATCTCTGGGGTTTTGATGTGTAAAGGGCACAGTGCCTCTGTCTCCTTACAAGATTTGGATGATTAGGCCCCTATTAAGTCCTTAGCCAAACAGTTTGACCGCTGGTGCAAGCCACCTACGCACTGCAATGCCCTATAACAGTACCAAATCTTTATGAGCATATATATCAGATGGCTTTATATTTGTTTAGGTTAGATTATTTGAAGACAATCAGATCATAACAATATGTTCCTTAACAGAAAGGTCAAGAGACCGTTACTTAATATATTTGTTATGTTTGATGTCTCCTTTAGGTATTTATTATTGTTGTTTAGCTATAACAAGAAAGAGTAAGCATATTTCATTGTCTCTCCTTTGCTGACTTGAAGCGCATGGAGCTTCAGCCCGCATTGGTAGACTAGATAAAGGTGCAGCAGGATCAGTAGAGATGGTGGAGGAGGAAGAGGTGACGAGGGGAGGAAGTCATGTAGAGATAAAGGACTCATCTCCTGCCTCAGCAGACCTGCTGCCCCTGGACTTCCTATCCCGCATGCTCCCGCGGGGGGGCCAGGCCGTCGCAGGGGTCCGCCTGGTCCAGGATGGAGGGGTGCGTGGGGTCCAGTTGTCCGGCCCGGTGGGCACCCTCAGCTTCCCATCCTCGCAGATCTTCATCAACTGTGAACACTTCCCCTCCGAGTTTTCTGTCATCGTGACCATGAAGGTGGATCACCTTGTGCCAAAAGTGAGTGTAAACACGAATGGGTCCCATTAAATGAACCCTAAAAAAATAAGTCTCACATCATTTATTCCAGGGGGAAATTAATCTCAGTACCAGCATCTGCATAATCGTGAACCTAATCATAAAACAGATTAATTTAAACTTCATCAGTTTAGTTTTAGATAATTAAGAATCTCTATATTCAGTGATGCATGGTTTCTTTTTTTTGCAAAGGTAACATAAACATTTCCCCAAATCTGTTGCTCTGTATCAGGGACATGTTACCAAAGAACATGATCTGGGAAATTCTTTCTTCTTCTCAAAGAGCTACTTATTGTATTATCACTTTAGTTGGACTCCATCGCTGGATTCTGAAAATATCCATTCCTCAGTGTACATCACCATACATCCAGTGGTATTACTGCACTGACCGTTTTTAAAGGGGACAAATGTTGGAACATAGTGTCACCGCTTTTACACACTAACACCGCTTTTATTTTCTATCATTTACTGTACTTTGCTTTTATTTTTCCAGTGACCACTCTGAAGAGTTAGAGCCAAATCATGCACGCATAAGCTTCTCTTGTGTCTCTCCCATTCTCTCAGATGAGTGAATACATTTTTGCCGTGGTGAAGGACAAAGGCAACCAGGTCCTGCTGGGACTGAAAATCTCCAAGGAGCGCCTCCACTTCCTATACCAGGGCTCAGAGGGCAAGGAGTGGCTGACCTTCCGGCGCGTTCATCTGGGCGATGGGCAATGGCACACCCTGGTGCTGGCCATAAGCGGGCAACATGCCACACTGACCATAGACTGTGGCTTGCCTCTGGAGCTGTGAGTGAACAGAGATGCCAGTTATGAAATTACATTCCAATTAATCTGTTTGTAACTGTTTGTAACATGAACATTTCAAAGAGTCATCTTACAAAAATACATTACATGTTGACATAGAATGAATGAGTGGAGTATTGTACCTTGTTCTCTAATGTTAAAATAGAATATATTCAAATTTGATTGATCAAACATAAGCTCAAGTGCAATATTACAAGCCCAATAAAAAAAATATTTAGGCTGGGTATTGAAATAGTCCTTTTGGCTAAATGGCACCTTCTTTGGCAACCACAATTAAACTACAATTGGTTTGTGATACTTGACATCACATGTAGGCTTTGTTTTAATTCACCCATGTTTTAGTGGCTATTTCTGAGTTCAAGATTTTCATATGAAGGAGGGCACAACCATGCCTCATGTTCATGATGGCTCTTTGGCCATGCACAACCTCTCCTGATTAATCAAAGCCAAGACAAAAATGGATTTCTATTCTATGTCTCCTTTAAACAAGACATGACAACATGCTGATTGTGTGTGTGTGTTATAGGGTTCATAAGAAGCCGTTCCCTGCGGACCTCAACACAAGTGGCTCCAGGATCTACATTGGCAACCGGAAGCGCTGGAAAGGACTATTTTCTGTAAGACCTCTTGCCCCCTTAGAACTCTCACTCATGCATTATAGTCCCAAACAAAGCAAATGTTGCATACATGTTACTAATTCTATCAAGTCCTTGACTCTGTTGGTTAATCACTTGACCCAGGGTTTATTGCGTCAGCTGGTTCTCTTGCCCGGTTCTGATGCCAGCCCACGGATCTGCCCTTCCGTGAACCCTAGACTGGCAGAGCTGGTTGTCCCTGCAGCCATGGGCCCATTACCTGTGGAACCACCAGGCAATGATATTCCCATGCATCCATATGGTGAGTGGCAAACTAAGCTGTCAGAAATAATAAAGTTCAGTCAATACAAAAAGAGAGTAACGCAACCATATCAATTACCTTAGCAACATCCTATCAACTGCTTTTCATGCAGTGCACTGTAATTGATCTATGTTTATATTTGATGACTTACAAAAAGTGGGCTGATAGGACATTCAAACTCAACAAACACAACTGAGACCATACTAAGAGTATGACTTGCTAACAGGAAATTGGCAAGAGATGATTTATGTTTTATAGGTTCAAAAAACGAATAGTCAGCTCTGAGGCATGCTTCTTTCTGTGATAGAGTCAGAGGTGCGGGTCACTCTGGGTTCTCGTCCGTCCTGTACAGCAACGGAGAGGGGACAGCTCTGGTTTGACACCCTGAAAAGAGGCCTCTTCCTGTGTGATGGAGTCTCCTGGCTTCCTATGCTGCAAGGTGAGTGCCTGCTGGATAGATCAGGGCTGGGTGGATGGATGAAGAGAAAAGGTGAACAGGTGAATAAAATAATTTCTTGGGTGTGTATGCCATAGAGCCTGTGGAGAATGTGGCAGCTAGGTACATCCACTCTTATACAGTCAACGAGTTCCATACAACCAACTGTAAATGCTGATAATGATGACAGAAGTGTGAACATGAATAAAATGACCTCAATCTGACCTCTGATACAATCTGATACCTAGCTATTATCTCCCACTTCACTGAGGTGGGATTAAGGAATATAGATCAAATTGCTTCGGTTAGTTGTTTCTTGATTTTAGATTCAGGAATTATAAGCCCACCCTCATCGTGTCAGGGGTAAAAGCCTGTTTTTGATTGGCTCCTTTTCTCAGGCAAATGAAAAGAAGTGCAAATAGGCCTGGTGGCCATACTGAAGTGCAGAGCAACATCAAATCACTCACAGATCAAGATGGGTTTTCCCATACTAGCAATGTGCAGCCATAGAGGATAAATAGAGAAATTAAGAGTGAGAACAAGAAGCTGTCCAATCCAAAAAATGATTGAACCACTTATTTATTAACTAACGTTGAGATAAAATGAGAAGACCCCATCAGACATGTGGTTTCTCTACAGAGAGACAACGCCTAGACTACGTTGATGATCACCAGGATGTCTTCACCAGCTCAGAGACATATGACATCGAGGTGTTCCAGGTGCCGTCCGTGGGCTTGTTTGCTGCCATGGCTCACCGTTCCACCAGGCCTGGCTCAGGCATCTACAAGTGGACCAACGGGCGCTTCCAACTCTACCAGAACATCAGCACCTGCGAGGCCGTGGCTTGGAAGCACTTTACTGTGGGGAAAAAGGTAGGGTGAGAGTGGAGTGTGTTAAAGGAAAAGTAGAAATCAGAATGAAGAACTCAGTCAGTGTCCCTGTTGCCTGAGCTCACCAAGTGCGGTCAGTAGGAATAGGAAAGAGAAAGCTGAAACTGTGTTTCCTTGCCCTCTTTTGTTAGCGTCAGCTACCTCTGCGCTAATTGCTCTTCTTTGTGTGTCATTGCTCTTCTCCTCTCCCTAACGAGTTTAATCAACTGGGATATGCTTTGATTTATGCCTTTTCCTATATGGTCAACACACACACACACACACAGACACAGACACACACACACACACACACACACATACATACACAGAACCACAGACATACTTAATAATCAGAGATGCTGGCTTCAGTGATGTGGCAACCACATCATGAGAACACATTTACTGGTGCTATGTTGCATGGTTCAAGCATTAATAGAATGTGTTATCTGTAGCACTGTTCATCTAGAATACAGATGATATAGGTTGACATTAAATGAGACTTGGTTGTTAGTTCACAGATGGCTTTGAAAGAGTTCATTTTCATTGATACACATGTTTACATGGTATAAATTAGCAATATGATTTTGCGTAGTTATAAAATTACCAAGAATGCCCCAAGAATGCATGAATGGTTCATATAGACAAAATCAAGTCCAAATCTTTCTTGACACACAACAAGCTCACCAGATTTGTTAATTTGCTCAGACCCCACTGTGTGACTCATAACACTAAACTCTTTTTCATTGAATGGATTCTCCCTGCAATGTGGCCACAACACACAACATGTTTGACTAAATCCCCCTGCAAACATAAATCACAGAAATTAAACTGAAATCTAAAGCAAGTCATGCCCACTGTTGATGAATCACTTCCGTCAATCATTCACGTCTGCAGCACATTCAGGATGTGTGAGCTTAATTAGTGCTTTGAGTCAACCACTGAGACAGCCATAACCTCAAAGCCCTACAGGGTCTGGGCTGGGATTGAGTCTTCCTCTGAAGCTCTATCTGACAAGATTCTACTTTTTGAGAGGGAAACAGAGTTCCTGTCAAACTGTACTTCTGACAAGCAGTGACTCTGTTCAGTAAATGAACTTGATGAATTTAGGGTGACACATTAAAGCCAATTACCTGTGGTGCATTTCCCAGAACCATAGTTGCTAACCTGGTTGGCAATACAAAATAACTTGGTCAGCAACTATGGTTTTGGGAAATGCATCCCAGGACAGTTCAAAACTTGAGATAAATGAATCTAAATGAATATTGTCACATTTCACTGACTATACCAAGCTTCATATAGCCCAACAAACCAAGAGGAAGCTATGTGATTTTACAGTAGCTATATCTTGAGAAATTTGCACAACTGTCTGACAGACTCCTGGTTTTCCACAGTGACTCTGGTAAAAACAAAATATACAATATGCAAGCAGTTTTTCTATATGCAGTGTTATTTAAAATTATAGTTACTAGATGCTTCTTTAAATTGTGATGAGATCACTTTAATTGTTGCTACTTTGGAAAGTAACTCATAACTCATTTCTCTTTACTGGTGAGTTGGCCCCTAACCATGTAAACTGTAATACAAGACATTAGTCTTTTTATAGCACACTTTTATATGTCTTTGTTTCCTTTGGTGAGAGAGAGAGAGCTGCGATAGAGAGTGTGGTGTGTTCTCTAACTGTGCTTCACTCAACAGTGAAATAATATATTTTTTTAACACTAAATTATTGGCTTTTGGTCAAGGTTGCCATATATAATAATCCAGTAAATATACAATCAGTGTAATGCAGTTAATGAAATTTGAAATATAATCCGTTACCTTATGCAAAAAAGTAATACAATTACATAAATCTGTTACTTTGCAATTAGCTTCCTCCAACACTAATCAGAGGTATTGGTAATGACCATAGAATAGGAGTAAGCAGAGGTAGTGTTGTATATTCGTTAGTATTACAGCTCTTATTGTACACAAACATCAGTCTAATGTGTCACATGTTGTTACAATTGAGGCTTAACATGTTCTTTCTGTCAGGTGTTCTTGGCGGTGTCAAACTCAAAAGGACGAGTGGAAGGAGGGAAAGAGGTCTCCATTATCTACAAGTGGAGCTTGAAGAAACGCAGGTTTGTGCGGTACCAGACCCTGGAGACCCACAGCGCTCGAGACTGGGAGGCATTCCAGATCAACAATGAGTCCTTTCTGGCAGTGGCAAATCACAGGAAAGGTACAAACATGAAGCCAGCCTATAGTATTCATCCTATAAACCAAGTGGTCATAATGGTTGGCCTTATAATGGACTATTTGACCATACAAATATAGTTTCTAAATACTGTCTGCTAATCGTTAGCTGACTTCTAGACATGTCACTGTTTTGTTTAGCAGATTCATTGATATACTGCAGTTTTCCATTTGCTCTTGTTGAGTAATAAAAGCCTTTCTTTCAGTAAATGGAGACCACAACATAAATAGTGTCATCTACAAGTGGAACCCAGGCACCAAGACCTTTGAGGTCAACCAGACACTCCTGACTTCAGGAGCCTATGACTGGGAATTCTTTACAATTGGTCCATACCACTTCCTGGCTGTAGCTAATGCTTTCGATGGTATATCCACTTACATTGACTCAACCATATACATCTGGCTTCCAGGAGGATTTCAGCCCTTTCAGACCATCCGGGTAAGACATCACAGCACTGTTCTATGCTTTAGTGCAGTTATGGTATGAACAAACTAGCCAAACAGTTAAAACTAGTTAAAAAGAAAATAGTTGATAGTTTTAAAAATGGGCCAGTTGAGCATAGGCTCAGATTAATACAATACAATTTATAGTGATATATGGTTTTACAGGTGTTCCTACCTCTCTATCTTTGAAAGGGTCAATGGCCTGCTCAACAGAATGTGTATCACTTTGGACAGTCCGTTATCAATCTGAAGACTTGAACATTTCCTTTATAAAGTTTAGGAATCTGGTTTAGGGACTAGACACTATCACCAGTGGATTTGTGAGTGAGTTGTGGTGTGACAGGGATGGATTAGGGAATAGTCTGGAGTAAAATTAAAGACAAAGCCTCTGATCCTCATAACAAAAACTTCACACACATTCGTGATAGGCTTATTTCAAAAGGCTAATACTTACCTGACACTAATCCTTAAAAATCTTAGCTTCTTTCTAGTAGTTCAGCTGTTATGTAGGAAAATCACTTTGACACTGAGTTATACTGATACCCTAAACTAACACTGAGCCATCACTACTGACTTTGAGAGATTCAGCCTTTTTTTCAGCTTTGAGAGATTCAGCCTCACACAAGGTGCTTCCCAGCTGGCACTGCCAAACCACAGACAGCCGCCCGTGCTCGAGACACTTGTTACCACTGAAACGCTACGAGGCACCTTCCAAAGGCTTGCCTCAGAATGAGTACAGGGCTTAGCTATCTCAGCGACCAACAGAAAGAAAAGAGGTGGAGCTCACTTTATTAGTTAAAGTTGTTGCAGCATTTCATCAATGCTGGTTCACATCTGCCTGTAGTAATGCTAACACACAACAAATTCACAAGGCCTACACCTGCCTATATCTGTGTAATAGTCTTACAAACATTACTACTGTTGCAACTGTTGCCCGTTTGTCTCACTTTTAAAACTTTTGAAGTACAGTTTGAAGTGCACTTCAGATCTCTGTCTGTCGTACAGATATGCCAGCAGGGCTTGGCCGGACGCCCAAAGGAGAAATCTGCTTTGACAGATCTCCAGCTGCACCTGACAGTATGAGGCGGAAATGGGGCGGCTAAAAATAGTTGTGTTCCTTTATTTAAATGTGACACACTTGAGAGGAGCGTGATTGATGGCCATATTTCTGTTGCTCACATTTAAACGCTCATCAAATGAACAGTTTGGCCAACCCCTGTGTGTATGACAGTGTGTGTGTGCAGATTTGTGATGCAGTGGATGGGGGGAAATTCCCAGACGCACATCTGTGCCTCTGCACATTTAAAAAAAGACTTTAAGGGGAAAGGAGGGCTTTACTACTCCCTTGATATGCACTATTTAGGAGCTGACTTACTCTCCATACTGTGTGATTAAAAGTCAGATTTTCCCCTTGCCCCCTCATAAAAATCATGTTCATACTGTGAGTCTCACTGCATGATGTGTCAGAGGTGAGGTAAGAGCAGCTCCTTTGATGAAGAAGGTGATTTCATCACTGTTGATGTATGTTGTGTAGTCGTTTGCCTCTTATCTACATATGAAAGGTAGAATCTTTCCCTGACTTCATTGTAAACCTTCACTCTTCAGTGATGTTATACTTAGGGCAACAGAAGAATTACTTGCATTAACTGAGTCAAGTGTTAATGTGAAAAACGTGCCAAATTTTATCACGTTGAACGTGATACCAAAGCCTATCATTGCTATTAATTATACAGTAAAAAGTCCCCATACTGTATGTCTAATTCACTTTTCATAGCATGTCAGTCTTCTTGCAGATATTTGTTCTTGAGCTGCTCTTTATAAAGATTGTTGCCTTTGTCCATACAGACCCTTGGGGCGACAGACTGGGAGATGTTTAAGATTGGAGACCGGTACTTCCTGGCAGTGGCCAATGGACACATGCTATATGACAAAGGGCCGAGCCTCTACGCTATCAATTCCACCATATACGAACTGGACATGGCTACACAGATGTTCCTTGCATTTCAGAACATTGGTACCTACAGGTGAGACATAATTTTTAAAAAAAAGTTTTGTGGCAAATACACGGCTACAGGGATACACAGAAATTAGATACTGAATTGGCCACAGATTCCTGTGTTGTCACTGAATTTCTGTCTTTATGTCTTGCTTCAGTGCTGTAGACTGGGAGTTTTTCACTATAGGTGATGAAAAGTTTCTGGTGGTTGCCAACTCATACGATGGAGAGACCTATTCATTAAACAGTGTTATATACAGGTAAGACACTGTTTAAATAATTGTTTAAATTGTTTAAACAATAAAACTGCAGTCACATGTGTTCAGTTTAATGCATTACAGTTCTTAAAGACAGGGAGGGTTCTGTGTTATTGCCCATATTTCTGGACCTGTAGGCAGATAGCAGTGCTAACTAAAGTTTTTTTTTCTGGTCTTCAGGTGGCAAGGCTACGAAGGTTTCATCCCTGTCCACCGGCTCCCTACCATTGGATGCAGTGACTGGGAGTTCTTCTCCTCACCAGAGGGCTCTTCATACCTCATCTACTCCAGTGCCAGACAGACACTTTCCAAAGTCTTCAAGCTCAAGACAAACTGAGAGGCACTGATTAAATGGTGTTTTGTAGCTCTTGCCCATGCAGTCAGCCATGCTACGTGCAAGCAGACAGCTATAGCTTCTGTTTCCAGGAGAATGAAGGGCTAATAACATGATGCTTAGCATAAACTCCTGCAGTCACATCAGGGTGGCTGTATGGTTAATGCAGCCCACACGATTAGAAGGACTTACTGAATGTTCATACGAAGATATTGATCCCGCCTCATGGCTTGCAGTACAGGAAGGTATCTGCACTGATGGCCCAGAAACACAGATTGTGCATCTGTGTGATTTGCCAGCTTTGCAATTGTATATGATGTCTGTAGTTCACAAATGATGTTTAATTTTGGCGCCACCAAATGGAGGTGCCACATCTGTGCAGAAGAATCTGAAAACCTTAATGTGCCTCAAGAAATGCAAGCCTAATGTCTACTTTATCTCTTGAGCAAGAGAAACAGGGACTAAACAGTCTATAAAGTCTATTAAATATGCAGAATTTGACTGAGGATTAATTTATGTTTTTATGCAGTAATTTAACCACTCAGGTTATTTATCGTATCCTTCTGCATCAAAATCTAGAATAATTTGGTACTTCTGATTCATTAAAATACAGTCTTGTAAATTATTTTGTTATTGTATTATGTGCTTGTCGTGGTTTGAAAAAAAAATTGGAACACTGGACCCATGCTTGTGATCTAATAATATTCTTAAGATGTTACACATCTTTCAAGATGTTTCCAAGATGTTTTTAATGTAGCCAAAGCTCTATATACTGTGTCTGTAATTTATTTAATGTTAAAGACGTGTGTAAATAAAACTTGAGGAAACTGCATCAATCCTGACTGAAATACAATTCCAAATCACTTTTTTCAATGAAATTAAAAGAATAATATTTCTTAGAAATGCACCATTTTATTACATCACCATATTGATGATGTATGATACAATTACTATGGACATATAAACAGTGGTGCGTGTGAAATCCTATACCACAATCCAACTGATATGGACGGACCTGCTGCTGTCGCATTCCTTTGTAATACAAAGACTACAAGTACCAGAGTTCTTTTCGACTGTGCACTGTAAAGAAACATGGCTGCGCACTGAAACATCGCTGGGTCTATTCTTACGTCTCGTTTTTCCTTCGGTTCATTGTTGGAGCTGAATGCTTTGACGCAGCAGTTTGGTGTATTTGGTATTACCAGCGTGACATTTGTCACACCCGCTGGTGGAATAAGTCACCATTCGTCGTATGTGAATAACGTAGACTATCGAACTGATTTCACCTGCTGGCTAAATAATGGGGCAAGATTGTTAGCCAGTATCCAAGTTCAGACTGCTAACATTGTTTTGCGGAGTCTAATGACCGTAGACTGTAGACTGAATCGCTGTAACCCATTGAACTGAGAGGTCGGGCAGTGTGTCAGTTACCGTTCTTGTATGATAGCGATGGTAAGACCTGAGAAATCTGTGCATTCTGGAGTGAATCCGATGGTTGTCAACAGAGAGCTTGGAAAGACGAAGATGAGATAGCAAGAGGTTGTAAAGCAGAACTATCCACTCGCTAGTCTCTGCGGGTAAAAGGAACGGAGTAGCCAACTTGGATAAAATAAAAGGATAAAGAGCGTTCGCAATGTTCGGTGATCTTTTTGAGGAGGACGAGGAAGGCTTTTCTTCCATCCCCAGCGGAGGAAGATTCGTGAAAGGGAAAGAGGCCGAGCCTCCACCACCAAGAGGGAACGTCAGTCTCAGCGGAATTAAAAACCAAGGAGGCACTTGCTACCTCAACTCTCTCATCCAGACGCTCTTGTTTACGCCCGAGTTCAGAGGTGGGTCGGTGAAACTGTTCATGTTTTGAAGGCAGACAAGGACTATAGAAATGTGAACTTTGAAACTTGAAACTGAGATTGAGTTTTTGCTGTGTTCTGTAGAAGAACTCTTCAGTCTGGGGCCGGATGAACTGGGTAACCTGACTGACAAAGACAATCCAGATGCCAAGGTATGGTTATGGGATAGGCCTGTGTTACTCTTGAATGTTATTACTATTGATTGGACAGCGAGAGTGAGTCAAGATATTGAAACGGAAAGTAAGTGGATCCAGGAGCACAGGTCAACAAAGTGTGTTTAATCAACACATTTAACAATCTCATAGAAGGTTATTTTAATCATCATGGACATACACTGATCTGACCACCAAAAAAGAACATCTTTGTTTGGAATTACCACATAGTTTTTACCACATTACAGAGATCTGAGTTAGAATAGGAAGCCAAAAGCTGAAAATGTATTGACATACTTCAAGGTATTTATTCTGCGTAAACTTATTCTGTAGGTTCGGCTGATCCCGCTTGAGCTCCAGAGGCTGTTTGCACACCTCCTGTTGATGAACCAGCAGGCTGCCTCCACCTCAGACCTCACAGAGAGCTTTGGCTGGACCAATAATGAGGTACATGTCCTGTTAGCTGTGGGGCACTAATGGCTAGCTTCACAGCTTAGAACATGACAGGAGACCAGGGCCATGTTTAATGGTTGCAATGTTTTTAAACTTTTCATATGTTTCCCATTCATCCCTATGGGTGGCGTACAAAATGCTTTGCAACACTCTGTCATATTGAACTCGAGGCAGCATTCAGCACATGACCAAATAAAACTGTCTGCTTATATGCTTACTTTATATTTTACTTGATTCTGGTTCTACTCCTGAAGTCGTTCATAAGTGTGAAGGTCATATATCTGTCTCAGTGAGCTGTTTCTTCTAGTGGGCATGTATTTATCGAACTGTCTCTGTTTGCAGGAGACAAGCCAGCACGATGTTCAGGAGCTAAACCGTATCCTGTTTAGCGCTCTGGAAAGTTCTTTGGTGGGAACATCAGGCAGCAACCTCATCCACCGCCTGTACCATGGCACACTTGTCAACCAAATTGTCTGCAAAGAGTGCAGCAATGTCAGCGAGAGGCAGGTGTGTGTGGTGACGATGCACGATGCAGACGAACATGAAACATTGTTGCAACATTGCATCTCTGTGATGTGCACATGCATCGTAGCTTTCAAGACATTTACTGTTTCCTAAATGGCATACTGCTGTACTACATGCTACATACCCTGTCTTTTGTTGTTTTATTTTGGGAAAATGTCTGCTATTTTACAATTTTTTACTAAATACCTATACTTATAGCCATATATATATATATATGGCTATAAGTATATATATATATATATATATATATATATATATATACTATATATACTATAGCCATAATTTTAGTATACAGCTTGATGTATACTTGTGCACAATTTAGTCAAACGAGCAAACATTCTCTTGATGTAAAGTGACTCCTCCTAGCCCCTGTTGTATGCAGTATACCCCTATGGAAACAGCAATTGTTTGAGGCAGCCAGGTAACAAGCTGTTTTCTGTTGCCTGAACTATCGTAGGAGGACTTCCTGGACCTGACGGTGTCTGTGCGTGGGGTGTCCAGCCTGGAGGAGGCCCTATGGAGCATGTTTGTGGAGGAGGAGCTGTTTGAGGGCAACAACCTCTACCGCTGCAGTCGCTGCAGCCAGCTGGTCCAGGCTGCTAAGGTCAGATAAAGGACATCAGGGTCAGAGCAGGCCCAGGGCTATAGACTGGCACACATACACATTCAAACACAAACTATCTCCACACTGTTTCAGTTTAGAAGTGGAAGGTTGAATTCGGAAAGAAAAAGCCTAAAATACTTCTTCACTGGCAATGGTATGATGTATGTACTCTAATTTAACTGACCAAACTCAGACAGTAAGCAAAATGTCTAGTCATGATTTTTTTCTCATGGGAGTGTGGAGTTAGCTCTATAATGTTTGTTCTAAGAGTCCTGCTTATAGTATTAAAATAGTTCAAGTTTTTACCTTAATTCAGACCTCAGTGTTTGGTTATGTACAAACGGCCAATGTGTCTCTCAGATTGAGCTTACTCCTGTGTCTGTCTGCAGTCGGCCAAGCTGAGGAAGCTGCCACCATTTCTCACAATGTCTCTGCTGAGGTTCAACTTTGACTTTGCCAAGTGCGAGCGCTACAAGGAGACGGGCCGCTACACGTTCCCCCTCACCATCGACCTCCGACCTTTCTGTGAACAGGTGCGCAACAGCAGCGGTATCCTTTTAGTGTCAAATAATTTCATAGCAACTGATCGTTCTGTAACAAAAGTATTACATTCAGTTGAAAAAAACAGACTGATGTAGACAGTTTTTGCCTCCGAAGTACATGGCAGCAATTCTTGAAAATGTCCCGTGTGTATGTGTGCGTGTGCGTGGGCATGTGGTGATTCCCCAGAGAGAGTGTCCAGACAGTGAGTACCTGTATGAGCTGTTCTCCGTGATCATCCACAAGGGGGGCTGCTACGGAGGTCACTACCACGTCTACATCAAAGACATCGACCAGCTGGGTCACTGGGAACCTCCTGTATGTTACCAGTTTCATTCATTTCATTTTTTTTGTTTGTTTGAATAATTAAATGTATATTATATTTTTAGGTCAACATCACTAACTGACAACATCATTGACTAACAATTCACCAGTGTTTGAAATTAAGTTGTGGTTAGTTTGGTTAGTTTAAAGTTTTGGTTAGCTTTAGAGGGGAAAGGACAGAATGAAAGTATTGGCACTTATGGACACAGTGAACACAGTTCTTAGAGCCACTGACTGAAGAGACTACCCCGTAATTGATGGAGAACTAAAGCAGACTCCTTGGAATGGTTTCTCTGTGATCCCAAACATTATCATGATTAAATCTATGAGTTCTTTGAGTGGGTTGTTGTTTTTTTCCAGGAGGAGGAGGTGAAGGAGAAGCAGAAGGAGAAGACCCAGAAGAGAAATGTGAGAACAAGTGAACCTGGTGAACCTGAGCTGGAGAAGGATGATCCATTGTCTGTTCTCATAGCAGTACTCTCTCAGGTACCAACAAACACACACACACACACACACACACAGAATAATCCACATACACAGACAGATACTTAAAACATTGGCCCATCATGTGGCCACATTGACATCAGAGTCTCACCCATCCAGACACATACACACTTGTGAAGTGTTCTGCACTTAAAAGATCCCAACATACACCATTCGGAATTGAGCCATCCTGTGAGGTGCACAGTTCCAGCCATCAGTAGAAAATAACATCCATGCAGCAGAATGTTCTGGAATAGTTTTGATCTCTCTCACTCCTTCAGGAAGAATCAAAGAGTGTTCCTATCGACCAGCTCAGCCAAAAGCTGATGGATAAGATTGGAACTTCATGGAAAAAAACGTTTCGAAAGCAATATGGGCCCATTGCAAAGGTAAGGGTTTTTTTTTTTTTTGCAAAATGCAGTGTTTGTAACACTGGGCTTACATGCCAGTGGAGAAAAGTGAAGCAGTGTTCTGTGTTCCATACATTCTAACGGTTGATTGTGACGTAGAACAGAGAGTTGAGCGGAGCGAGTGGCAAAAGTTGAGCAGAATTGAATATTATGCAAATGAGGAGCGTTTTTCTGCCGGCAGCTGCCAATCAGGAGTGAGTTTCTAGACAGCATTGTTGCTAACATCGTTAGCAATCTTGGTAGATTTGCCATTAAGTGAAGCAGTATAACGACTAACATAATGGCAGAAGTTAGCAACGATGCGTTATGGAAACGGCACCCAGATTGTTGTCACTTGAAACGGTTGGAAAATTCTATGACTACAGCATTGTTTGATAGTAACTTTTGTGATAGAGATCAGCTTGGAGGGTTTTGTCAGGGGTTCTTGTTGTTGGTGGCTGCTAGACATTTAATAATGGGCTTCATTTAGAGCAGTCATCTTTATTATTATTGACCTGATAGCCAGCTAGCGTTACTATCTTGCTAGTTCTGTTCTCACAATACGACCCACCTACAAGGAGAGAAGAAAGCAGCATTGCTCTGATGGCATGACAAACCAGCATCATCATCACAAACAGCAACATAATTATATATCATGATAAAAGTAAGTCATTCTTCACTCAACCCCCTTCTCATTTTCTCCTCATCTTTTTTCTTCATTTCTTTTCTCCCTGTGCATATGCTCCCCCTTTGTTCTATTCTGTCTGTTTTTTCTCCCATCTGCTCCTCTTGTCCTTTGTTTCTTCCTTTTCTCTCCTTCCCTCTCTCATCCAGTTTCTGCAGAGTCACTCAGATGTCTTCCTGCTGGTGGCCAAAGGCACTCGGGTGACTCTGAAAGCCACCTCCCCTCCAGGCATCAGGTCAAAGGTCAGCGAGGTTGATGAGGTCTCTCCGACCACCGAGACCTCTTCACCCTGTGAGAACAGCCCAGAGGTCCCGGCAGATACTCTGGTGGAGGCCGAAACCGAGGCCGAGGGGGCGGCTGGGTGCTGCTGGTTTGACCTAAATGATTCCAGCGTGGCGTCCATCCGCCAACGGGACATTGAGAAGCAGTTTGAGGGGAAGGAAAGCGCCTACATGCTCTTCTACCGTAAGGCCAACCTCAAGAGGCCATCAGAGGGTAGGATATGTGTGTGTGTGTGTGTATGTGTGTATGTCTGTATGTATGCATGAGCGTGCATATGCATATGTGTGATTATTCTACCTTGTAATGTTGCAAATAATGTCACTAATACTCCGGTCAAGTGTATATGTCTGTTTGTCGGGGCTATAGGTCAGATGGGGTCCATCTTAATATAGTATCTGTTCACAGCTTTAGGGAATCCGGCATATCGGGTGCCTCCTCACTTACTACAGATGGTTGAAGAAGAAAATGCCAAACTCCAACAACGGAGGTGAAGAATCTTTTCTTGAGTCGTGTCCACTTTTAGTGAGCATGTCTGAGCATGAAACAGCCCTTCAAACAACTGCTGTCTGTGATTGTGTCTGTAGGGAGGAGTTTGACGCTAGCAGTAACAGCATCGAGGTGCGTCTGCACTTGGCACCCCACTACAGGGCAGAGATGGGTGCACTGCGGCCGGTCGGGGACCCAAAAGATGCCGTCATCACCGTCACTTTTGATCGCCGAAAGACTGTCGGCGATCTGCGCCTGGCTGTTTACCAGGTGACATCATCAAATGGAGACACATTAACTTGACAAGTAGTGCTCTGGCATGGTGTAGCAGCAGTTACGTTCCTTGACTGACAAATGGGTGACCACGTTGCGAGTCTGTTTCACTTTGGATAAATGTATCTGCTAAATACCAGTCAACTTTACTTCAGTAATAGCATAGATATACTGACCTCATGTCAAGAAGAGTATGTCAGTCTCCCTAGAGACTGTCTTTCTATCATTTTGTTAATGTTGCTAATAGAGACATAGCACTTCTCAATAGCCAAGTTATTCACATTAGTTCATGAGTTCTCTGCCAGCCAATTGTTCTGTTTGTGAACTTCTCACATACCTGCCTACAAAGTAATGCCTGCTGACTAAGTGCTCATTTAAAACTTTATTGAAATATAGGCACAGTACAGTAGGAAAATCCTTCCACTGTATCCAAAACAATGTCTGAGATTGCGTGTTGCTTACTATACATACTAGCAAGAAGCCAAAACAAAGAGAGCTGACCAGTCACACGCTCCCTCCATCCGAAGGGTTTGTGGCGCATTGACGGATAGTTTGAAAATTGAGGAGGTATCTGTCAGTCCTCGGAGAGCATGTTGGAGTGGGTCTGCGATGTCGGAGAGGGGCTTGTGTGTCTACATACTGACAAAGTTGCACGACCATAAATTGACCGAAACTACACATTGTAACCTTTGACTTCTGTGTGCAACAGATGCAGGATCTCTGGGAGGGTGACATGGCTTTGACGGTTGCTCAGAGTCTGCCTGCTGGTTTGCACCTCTATGACACACTCACAGGTACACACACACACACACACACACACACACACACTCTTTCTGTCTCACTTCCTATATACACATGTATGCAAAGTGTGACCTTTCACATGAAGCACAATACATTTGCAGGCACAGACAGAAATGTTTGTGTTTGTGCTTTGTTGTGTTAATCTAGAGGATCGCTTGTCCTTGTGGAATAATCAGCTTTTGTGTGCGTTTGTGTGAGATGCGTGATGCATGTTTTTTTATGTCTGTGTTTGTGTTTCAGATGACCAACAATCTTTGTACAGTGCTGGTGTGAATTCTGGCTCTGACTTGTTTGTGTGGAATGGGAGAGAGGTGAGAAGACACAAACACACACAAAATCTCTCACATTCACACATAAAATTTGCTGATGCCATGTATGTTACATAGATACAGTTGCGATTCAGCAGCGGTGCAATACTGTAAGCAAGGTGGTAAATCGATGAGAACACCCAAAACGCACAAAAATAATTTCCCCCAATCTTGCTTTTTTTCTCTTATTTGGCCCTATCCCTGTATTTTTCTCTCCTCTTTCTCATCTCTCCATCATTCCCTCTTCCTCTCAGGTGAGCGGGTCAGTCGTGCGCACAGGAGCAGAATGGGAGCCTCTGCTGCTCACCGTAGTCCGGCCGTCAGACGAGGAACCTGACGACCCATCTGCCTCCACCACCACCACCGTCCCCTCTAGTGAGGCCCCTGGCGCTGGACTGGTGCGCTCCATGCAGGGCTTTGCCCGGGGGGCCACCCTTGGCACCGTGCTGGAGGCCCTGGGGCCCCAGGAGGCTCTGGTGTGCCGGGAGACGAGCCAGGCCGGGGCTGGTGGAGGGACTGGAGGAGGTGGGGGTGGGGGTGGGGGAGAGGGCGGCGGGGCCAGTGGATGGAAGGTCTTTCCGCCGCAGGACATGCAGAGGACACTGAGCGAGCTGGCACTCAAGGATGGGGATGCACTACTGCTGCTGGAGCCTCACGCACTGGACAGCAGGTGAGGGACACACACACACACACTCTTACACACTCACATAAAATGCCCGGACATACACTTACATTTTCTTCAATTCAATTACATTTATACAGTGCTCTTTACAATAGTATTGTCTCATGGCGCTTTACAGCAAGGAGCACCCAAGCAAACGAGGCAATGAAAAACTCCCTTATGTTTAGTTAATCTAGAAATAAACCTTGGGCAGATCTGTTAGAACTGCTAGGGGTCATGCAGGAAATGTACAATCAGTAGTAACCATGTTATGTCCATAACATTACATGGCAGTCAATCCATAGATGGTTACACAGAGGTCAAAGGTCACTCACTCATATAATATTGTCACAGAACATTTTTTCGCCTGATTGATTCCACTTGTCAAGTTCATTATCCTCCTTCTTTTCCACATCTCAGCATCTTCAGCCTCAGTGGAGATATGGTTACCGTGACTACCCCCTCAGACTGCCGCTGGCTGCAGGTGGAGTTTAGAGGAGGAGAGCAGAAGAAAGAGGAGGAGGAGGAGGAGGAGGAGGAGACAAAGAGGAGGAGGAAGGTTCCAGCCGCAGGGAATATGGTAGGTCACAGTTACATTTACTGTGTTCTTATGCCTGCACATTCATTTAAGCTTTGTGACATATGCTAGCACAAATACATGACATTTTGTGTGTGTGTGTGTGATCTGTATGCCTGTGTGTGTGTTATATCAGCTCTTGTCTGAGGTTAAGAAGAAGGCCATTGAGGAACTGGAGTTGGAGCATAAACTCAAAGGTGAAAAACACACTTGCACACACCGTATTTGTGACGGGAGCCAGAAACGTGAAACTCCTGAAATGTGCTCTTTACGGTCATAACCCACCCGTACATACACACAATCACATGCTTTCACTCCCTGTCATGATAACTAAATCTCTTAAGTCTGTGAAATTATCTGCTTTGTGCTCAGCCTCCTATTAATCCTACACACGTTACTTCTCCAGGTGTAGAGTGCTGCCTCAGGCAGATGGATCGAACAGGGAATCTTCTACCCCCAGGTGAGACACACACACATGCCCAAACACACACATGCATGCGCGCACACACACACAAGCCCAAACACATACATACACACATACACATCAACTGTCTTGATCAGAAATATAGTTCATGAAACAATCTTGTCACATTTTGGTGTGCATGTGTGAATTCTTATCTCCATCAAGTATATGATGACATCACTGTGAAAGAGGCTGGGATTAGGCTAATGACCACCCTCTTCCTGTGTTCCGGACCAGCACCCAAATCCACACAGGTGTGTAGACACACACACACACACACACACACTCACATTCTTTGATCCTTGTAGCTGGATGCTACATGCTGTACATACACTCAAGCAGAATGCAGAAATACACTTTATAATACACACATACAAAGAAAAAATAAATGTAGACATCTTCTGTATGTTGTGTTCTGCACTGTTCCTGCTGCAGCTCTTCCTGTCCTTCACTGTTGGCTCAGCGCCCTCTGCTGGTCATGACATGGACATCATTGTAGAGGAGACGCTCACAGTCAAAGAGGTGAGCAGTCTATGTGTATACACTGCAGGTTGGTCATTTCAATTCAGAAGGGTGTGTGTGTGTGCGTCCGTGCTTTACTCTCAATACATATTCTTTGTGATCCCCTTTTCCCCTTGTTTCTGGTCCAGTGTCTGACAGAGATGTTGAAGAAAGCTGGACTTGAAGGTATGACACAGTTTACTGTCTGTTGCTCTGCAGTGACACATGGAATTCAGTTGTCCTTGTCTCCTGGTTATGTGCCTCATTACCCCCCCCCCCCCTTTCTCTTTGTGTGTAGGAAATGCTTGGCATCTGAACAGAATGAGCTGGGACGATGAAGTTGGGGAGGTCATAATCGATGAGGTGAGTGTAATGAGGCAGTTACTCCATTAATTATTCATCACTCAATGTATTCATCCCTCTGCAACAGGCCAGACACGCCTGCTTTGCACTGACCGAGACCCAGAGTCTTTTTCCAGTTTATAAAATCTCTATATTTTTGGGATTTGTTTTTGCAACTTTACTGTGCAACAGTGCAACTTTACATCACTTTACACCATTTTAAAATTTTGATCCTGACAGAATGCTACACTCTCTAAGGCACGGATCAGTCATGGAGACAAGCTGATGCTCTCTGCAGGATGTCTTCCACCCAAGGTACTCAGAACACAAGCCTTCCAGTGGCTTCTTAAGAAAACTACCATCACATCTTTCCAGCTAAGCTTCTGCTATATTCACTGTCGGCATGAAATGTTTTTTCTGTAGTGCTCAAATTGCTGTTCATTTGTCTCTCTATTAGGGCTTCTTGATATTATCAATTTGGCTCTACGTAGACCTCAGGAAAGGTCCTGTTCCCATGGAGATTGAGGTCAACCACACCACTGAGAGGGCAGCATCTCATACACAAGAGGTCATCTGTGCAGGTGAGAATGGATGAATGACCTTGGAAAGTGCTTTGAAAGGTCAAGAGTGACAGTTCCTAATTTTGCCTGATTGCTTTTCCCAGACTGGCATGGGGCCGAGCTAAGGATTGTGGGAACAGTAGAGATCACAGATGAAGCCACATTGGAAGACTTAAAAACTCAGGTAGAGGGAGAGTCCATGCTTTTCTCCTAAATGGAGTCTTTAAAATAATAGTCTGGCATTCTACCAACCGTAGCGCTGTTGTTTGATCTCACCGAGTGCTTTTGGTAGGAAGAAGAACAAGAGAAATTGGAACAACATGGTCAGATCGCACACTGGCAGCTAACACTGACTGAATAGTAACATGGCAAAATTAAACTAAAAGTGAGCTTATGGTGCCAATCAGTTAGCATAAGCTGCTGGTTCTCTATTTAGCTGATGGTTTACTAAATTCTCTCCTTCTTCTTTCTACTGTCAGCACTTGGAGAGATCACACAACAGGACTACTTAATAATTATTAAGTACTTTAAGGGAACTTTAGATTTTCTAAGTTGGATTTTATCAGTAAAACCTGAAGCAGTATATGTCATGTCAAGTATATGGAATTAGTAGTGGAATTAAATTTGTGTGTGTGTGTGTGTGTGTGTGTGTGTGTGTGTGTGTGTGTGTGTGTTGTAAGGTAATGACCCTGCCCGCTTTGCTGGATGTGTGTGTGCCCACGCCAGCATTTTTGCGTATTTGGCAGCTGGAGGGGCACAAGCTGGGCAAGATCCTCAGAGGAAACCAGCAAAGTCTTAGGTATGGTACCAGCCTGCTTTCTCTTTCTTTGTCTCTCTCTCATTTTACACCCTAAACCACACCCACCACCTTAGCACACTGATATTTGCACCCCCACCTTTACTCACACATCAAATATACAAGAACTCTTTCAAATATCATTTCTTACTTTGCTCATCTCTGTCTTTTCTGTCTTAAAGGAAACTGAAGGTCACAAATGGAGCAGAGATTTGTGTGCAGAGACTACTGAAAGAGGAGGATCTTGGGTAGGTCACATGAACTGACTCTATCATTTGCTCAATTGCCTGATGACACCAAAGAAAAGCAGATTGGTTCCCCTGGATGTAAATTAAACTGTCTGTCCTTGCTCTCCTCAGGCCGAAGGACCTCCTGCTGCGGGTCCAGATGAGCGTGCCGGGCGAGCGGCAGTATTTCCCGTGGGAGGAGTTTGCGTGGGAAGCGGGGAACGACTCCAGCCCGAGGGCTCTGCGTGTGGCTCTGTCCACCCGCTATGGCCTCTCGCCCGACAGCCTGCTGATGGCCAAACGCCTCCCAGAGAAGCACTCATGGATGCCCGTCTCCACCTGGGTAAGCTGGGATTGGAAGTGGAAGGGGTCAGGGGTCTGTTTCCCAAAACCAGAGTTGCCATTGCTAAGCCATTGCCCATTATTACCAACCAATGGGAAATGCACCCTGGGTGGGCATGGGCCACTCCGATGTGTTTGGTGTCCAGTTGTTTAGTGTTTGATTACTGCCATCTAGACAGTGTACATACAGCAAACGCACAGTAGCAATGCTAAGTACAGCGTGGACATCCAAGGAGCAGACATGCTGATGACATATACCTAATAAATGTAGATTGATAAATGATAAATGATGAGTTATTTCACATTGCAAAGAGGAGGATCAGGTTAAGTTCTCAGTCGCTGTGCCTGACGTCAGGTGTGGTCAGTGCTGTTTTAAGTTGAGTTGAAAATAATTAATTGCATAGTACTTTGGATAATTTCTGACATCTTAAGGAACAGTAAGCTTGTTTGCTTTACCTGGGGCTTACAAAAGTAAGCTAATGAACCATTTGTTGACTGTTGGTAGTTTTACAATGGCCAAGGCCATTCATGTCTTCAGATGCTGCCATGCACAGTACTGCACTGTATGTAGATCTGTGAGTAGGATAGAGTGAGTGAGGGGAGGTGTAGATTAGGCTGTTTGGAAACGATAACTGAAGTCCATGTAATTCCTTCAGACCCAGCAGGTGTCAAAGCGCAAGAAGAAGAAAAAGAATGACAACCTCCAGGGGGCGCCCTACTACTTCAAAGATGGGGACATTGTTGGCATCAAGGTGAAAAAAAAATCTGCCCTCATCTACACCTAACCTAAATAATGACATGACACAATGAACCTCTGTTTGGGTGTCTGAATGTGTTATCCATCTTCAATGAAATATGTGTGTGTGTTTCAGAATTTGCTGATTGACAGTAATCGGGACTTCAACACCCTTCAAGATGAGCTGGACCAGCAGAGACTGAGAGATGAAGCAGAGAGACTTAAAAAAGGGTAGGTGTTTCTCACATAATATCACATGGTGATCAGTGTGTCAGAATTTCTTTTTTTTTTTTTAATATCTTGAGTATTGAATTGACAGAATTAACCAGCTCTGCAATCTAGTTAAGGTCTTAATAATGTAAGCAAAGTATTTGAAAATAACAAATTACGTCTTAGTCTTCCACTAGCAGCTAGGCTTGCATAATGTTTTCCTCATTCAGTTCAATTTGTGCTTTATAAGCATGTGCTGTACATTAGTGTGAACGTTTTCTACAGTAACATTTGCTGCAAAAGTAATGGAAAATTAAAATAATTTGAATAGATATATTTTGTAATGGTTTCATTTTTGTCAGTGCTCAGAGCAACAACGCAGAAGCTAACCAGGAGTCAGGACCAGGGAGGAAGGGGGGACAAAGGAAGAACAGAAAACCAGAGGTGGCTTTGTCAATCAACGTTGGGGTCTTCAGATAGCCCCAACATAACAGGCATATACTCAGACACACACACACACATACACACATGCACAAACTTCTTTGCAAATACCCTTCAATTTTGGATCCTCTTGAAGGTGTGTTTGTGTGCCAAATGCCGTCTGCGACTGTGGCTGCCCGCCCACTGCCACTGTGTCTCTGGAGGAGAAGGGTATGTGTCCCATGAGCAGCGAGTTGTTTGGAAGTCACCAGAATACAGGCAGCTGGACTCTTCAGCTTTCCCTCCCTCTACTTCTCTCGCCTATGCAATATTCATGGGAATTCAGAGTGGCAATCAACTAGTACTTGGTGCAATAACAACTACAGAGAAAGGGAATCAAGAAATTTTGTAAACAATTATGAACAGCTGACATTTTGCTGGAATGCTATTGGCACTGGCACTGTGCAACAATCAGTTTTGAGGGGGAAAACTGCTTGACCTGAAACTGGAACTATTGCTAACAGTTGGTACATTTAATCTATGAAAGGCCAACTGACATGCCTTACCTTCTGGTGAGAACGGTTTAGATATAATTTGCACAAAACATTTTTTCCCTTTGTAAGTACCTATGCAATGCTAATTCCCCACACATTCAAGGAGAGATTACACCTCAGCCACATTCATTACTCCATGGTGAAATTATGTGGAAGCAAGGCACACATTATCAGACACTCAAATAGCACCACACAAAGTTATTTTTTGTGTTTTTTTTGTTGTTCAGCAGTGTGCTCAGAACTGTTTGATGAAGTAACATTACGAGTTAGAGGCCAAAGAGTGTTAATGAATGGACCAGTTCCTGAGCCTGTGTGATGCCAGTGGTTGTCAACTCTGAAAAAGATGTGTGGAGACATGCAATGCAGAGCACAGATCGATTTGTGTGGAGTCTTATTTGCATTAACTGATTTGTCCCTGTTCTTTTTTTATTTTTTAATCTCCTCCCATCATAGTTTAAGCGATGAGAAAACATCCACTGCTGTTAGAAAAATTATGTTTCGGTACAATCAGTGTTTCCAGAATTTTGCACCCATTGATACTGTGTCTAACATACAGGAATACATTTCTAAGAACATTTACCTGGATAAAACAAACTTGTGATGCCTTAGTGAGCTTGGTCACTGACCAACCCTCCTACCTCACCCCATATACATCCCAGTCAACCCTCCCTCCCGCACAACCTCCCGCCCCACCTCAACTACACACACACACACACACACACAGACCTGCCCAATATTAAAACCATGTCATGAAGCCAGAGAAAATAGGATCCCCCGTCTTTTTGATGACCCTTTTAAGCCATTTTGTTTATACTGTTTGAAAAAAATGTTATCAGATTTCATTTGATGTTCAAGATTTAATAAGCATGTGAGATTGTTTGATTTAGTCTGCATGCTTACAATCTCCCTTTGGTCATGTAGGGAGCGTAAAATAATGTGACTTTTTGGGCAGTTACTGTCACAGAGAAAGTTAAAAATCCCTTCTATTTATGAAAAAAATGCATTTTCCTTTCATGGGCCTTTTCCTAACTTTAATAACTAAAGATGATGCTGTATAAAAATTATTTCTTCTGGTGTTTCCTTTGACTGCTATCACGCTCCCTTGGCCTTTGTATTCTATGGGCTCTATGCTGTATTTTTGGTTAAGTTGTAAATTTTCAACATTAGATGATTTTCATGGGTTTACAGGAAATGCTTGAATTGTTTTCTTTTTGTATTTTACGGTCATCCTATGCTCTGTTGATGAAAGTGTACAAAATAAATGTATTCACTGCCAATGTCTTTTTGTCTTAAAGGTGTGTGTTGTGTTTAGTGCTTTAAGTAGAAAAAATAAGTTCTGGTACTCCTCTTATTCGACTGTTGCGGTGGTAACAGCAGATCATTAAGTGATAAAAAGTCCCGGTACACTGGAGGCTAAACTTGAAAAGTGCCGGTACACCGTACTGTTGCGTACCGGCCGACTTAAAGCACTGGTTGTGTTAAATGTGCTGCTCTTTCGCTGACGGCCACCACTGGAATCCAATTTAATAGACTGTCTGGCAAATTGCTCCTCGTGGTCTTCTAGCCGTCTTGGTGCACCATGTGTTTGGTGTTGTTGCACATCAGTGGGTGATTATTAAGCTGTCTATATTTCCTTAAGGACTGTGCATAAGTAGATTGCTTTGGAGTTGCGCATAGGCCACCAGACTGTAATACCAGATTTACCACTACTTGTGGACCACCTTCAGTATAGTGCTTAGGCTCTGTTATCAACATGTTACAGAACGAATAGAACGTAAGAACGGTAACATTTTGTTTACCTGACCCGACAGTTCAGTCAAGTGAATAAGCTTTTACGTGTAGACACCATATGCGGTGCTTTGCGCACAAAACTGGAAATAAAACAAACACTGAAACCGCAAATTGTTTTCTTTTACATATAGTACTGCCTTAGCCTAAAGAAAAACTGAATGTACGTGCATTTCAAGACAGCAAATTATCATTAGGTCTTTAGTAACGTCGTCGAAATCAAAATACCATCAAAACTGGGCTACAAGTGGGCTACAACACGACATTGAACACAGTCAAGACAGGCCAAAGCAACTACCACACAAGGTTGGAAGATTTCAGTGCCACCAAACTGGCTTGCTTTACAGCGTGAATAAACGTTTGCTAATATTTGTAACATTTATTTTGTAATCTAGCGGCCTAGAATGGAGACATCGTTTAAGCAGAAAGTAAATGTGAGCTATGCATTAAACTGTCCAATCTCGCGTATCCAAACTGGAATCTGCATGACGCAGCCTACTGAGATAAAATAAAAACAGTTCTAAGTCTGCAGCTGGTCTTAAAGTAACATCATTTATTCATTACAGCCTAAAGAAATTAATTTGATTATTTTTTATTATTTAATTTTAAATTTAATCAGTAACATCAAAAGGAGTGAAACAGGCTAATTGTCCACTGATTTTACATTACACCAGCAGACTTGGCTTTTCCTGTGTGCCGGGACTCACCCAGGTCCAATTTAACCCCTGCTTAAGGCCATTGACAAATGGTCTCCTTTCCACTTGGTTTTGGACAGTTCTTCTGAAATCTCCCTATCTGCATCCAGCTATGTGTAGTTCTCACAGAATACTTCTGGTTTCTAGACTTCTTAAAGGTACACAGTTAACTTTAACTTTTATTGTGTTCCACAGAGCACACTCTGAGTAGTCAAAGCTCAGAGACAAAACTAAGGGCTGGCCCACAGGCAAATGTCCCTTCTGTTCCTGTCTGGGCACATCTATACTTAAGATGTGAGGGACTGACTCTGCTGTCAGCTGAAGCAGTCTATATCGGAGTCACATTCTCCTGAAGGAACAAGCTTTTGATTCTTTGGCCCTAACATAATGAATCAAAGGCTTTAGGCATATACACCTTCCTGAAATGAGTTTCTGCAGGTTGGGATGTCTGAAATTCCTTATGTGTTTCAGCAAAAAATCCATAAAACTTTCAACTTCTTGGCCAATGTACATACATTCACCAGAGTGCTCTGTTGGATTTGATTTGCTCATGTAAATTCTGTAAAAGCAGTACAAGTTACTGCATTGTTTACAAATATCAGTATGTTGTTTTGCTGTTTTGTTTGCTCATATTGTAGGTACTGATACATACAAATCTCTATACAGCACCAAACTTGTCCCCAAACACTAAATCACTGACTGATTTACTCCATTTGACAGTGTGTGATCCTTCCTCAGTTCCCTGACCCCAGTGTCTAACCATGGCAAAGATGAACAGATATGTGAAAAGTATCCTCACTGGGATAAATATCCTTGTGGCAGTAAGTCTCATGTCTCATTAATCATGAATTGTTGGATCATGCACTGGACTGATGTTGAATTACATGGCATCACTGAATTCAATCCAATTCCATTGAAGGCTGTGGTTCAAGTATAAATAAAATTGGAAGATTCCAGAATGACAGGACATTGGATGAGAAGTTTAGTGTAATTAAGTGTAAGCATATAGTGAGGTCATATAGATAGTAACGTAAAGAACATCAGTGAAATAAGCATAAACACAGGGTCTAATAAACACAAGTGTCATACTTCACATCAATCATAATCAAAAGTAATTTATACCTCACTGTCTAATGGACATGCAAAGGGTTTGTGATTGAGTGGATATGGACACATTAAGTTGTAATATCTGTATATATTACTCTAATATATATATATATATATATCCTTGTTTGCTTCCTCTGTCCACAATCATCTCTGCTGAGTGTCATCCCTGCCTCCTTCCGATTCCTCTCACCCACCCCTCCTGAGAGGACTGCAACCAACACTGCAGGAGGTCTGTGCCAGGACCGACCCTCCATCATGGAGGCCCTTCCTAGACACCCATTCCAGGACTGACTCCCTTTCCCTGAGGCTTTGTGACTGACCCCCCTCACAATGGCACTGTAAAAGCTTTTTCGCGTACAACAATAAAATAGTCCAAACCCTCCTTACTTAATGGTCTGCTTTGCTTTTTCTTTATGCTGTGCTTTTCTTTTTCTTTTATTAAAGGGGTGAAAGGTTATATCAGAGGGCAACAGCTTACTTACTTATTGCTGAAGAGTTGTACTTACTGAGCTGTCAGTGGTTTCTGAAGGACATGGATGAAGCCATTGGATGCCAGGATGTCAGATTCAATCAGGAAGCGGTTGCTTATATACCGAGAGGAGGTCTAAGGCATTGCAGAAGATTACATGAATTATACAGGCCAACTACATATTGTGTTCAGACATGGAATGGTTTACTAAGGCTTATGAGTTGGAGTAGAAAAGGATGTAATGTGAAATCACAGTAATAATGTTGTCCCTCTGACCTTCTCTACGAACACCTGTATGTATTCTCTTTACTTTCTCACCAATTTAGAGGGGTCATTTAAATCAGGCACTCCAATGACAGTGATTGGTTGCCCAAAATGTGTGCGGATGTGGCTGCCATTGGTCAGGTCCTGTAGAGAAAGCGCCCAGACTTCCAAGAGGTGATACTCAAGATCCCGGAATGACAGTGTCTGGGGGGACAGGAGGACATCATTCAGATTAAACTTGGAAAAAAGTTTACAATTTACAACAGATATAACAGACAGAGGAAGCAAATATATTTATTAAAATGTGTATATGTGTCTGAAGTGCACTTGTACATGTTGTCTCACCTCGTTCTCATTCAGTCCACTGTCATCACTTAATACCATATTCTGCATGAGCTTATTCTATCCATAGAAGACCATTACCTAAGAAATTCACCAGCATTACTTCCTAATTACAGCTTATTGATAGTAAGTCATGAATTAGTAATATCATGAATTTATATTAATATGCTTTGCTCAGTAAGGGGCTTGTAAGTGCTAGCACATCAGGAACAGGTATTCAAACAGGTATACAATTATTTTCAATCAAAAACAATTTTATTAGGACTTATTTGGACAAGATCAGAACTTCTATCTTTAAGTTTTGTTCCTATGAACAGACCATCTTTTCTCAGTATTAGGCCTAGGAGAATAACTGCTTAATATCATAATTCATATACAACAACTAACTTACTATCTGCGAATAAACAGTAATTAGGAGTCAATATTGGAAAAATTCTGCATATAGCATTGTTAAGGTCTCCTTTTTACATTTTACAATTAAAAATTTAGTGGAGTAAAAGTATGCAATTAACTAATTTAACTCAATTAAGTAAAAGTTGGCAGATATTTAACAACTCAAGTACAGTTTAGTTCACTCACAAAATACTTGAGTACTATAGTTAAATATTTTTACTTAGTTGCTGTACATCTCTGCCCAAACTTCAATGAGCGTTTAAGAGCTGGAAAGTTAATGTTGGCTTATTAACATTGGCAAGCTGAGCATTCTAGTCATCTGAAATAGCCTAGTCTTTTCCTGAATGGATTTGGACGTTCGTGGAAAGGGAATTATGAACTTTCTCTTATGGAGAGAAATTAAAGGAGTTTAATTCAGTTATTTCAATTATTTCAGTTTAGTTATTTCAGTTATTTCAATTCAATTATCCATCTTTAAGACTACTCAGCAAATAGATAATGTATGTCATCTTTTATTTTTTACTGCTATTCGAGTCTGTCTTTAATGGTAAATACTGAATTTAAAACAAATGTAAAAATGAGTCAATATTCAATTTCTGCGTCTTGGGATGTCACAATCATTGGGATGTCCTAATCATTGGGATGTCCTAGTTCAGCTGGCACCACTTGCCATTCGTTGAGGAATAAATGAGATGGATGGAGTTATCAAGTCCAATTCAGATATATAGTGCACCAAGTATTTTCGACATACAGTAGGCCTATGACCACCAGACCAACTGGGGGCGACTGAGGACTACACAAATCCTCAATCCCACTTAATCTGGCAGGTCAGATGGAACCCCTCAATGGTTAGGCTACAGACATTCACATAGCCTAATTTGCAACTTGCACTTGCACTTGCGAATTAATTTATAAATAGCTTCAGTCTTCAGCTTCAGGATTGTGTTAAAGACGGGTAAAGAGACGATAACGCTTGTTAGCTGTAGTCGTATGTCGCCAATATTTGGGTTCTATGTAAGAGTGAAACTTTGTTCGGTTGATAAATGGTTTTACTTAAGTCGCGTAAACCCCACTCACTGCGAATAAACAAAAAATCTCTATAAACAAGCCTGTAGGCTACAACCTGCCCATGTTCAATAACAAATTCTCACAAAGCTGATGATTTGCCTGCTATTGCCGCAGAAACGCAGATGCCTTTGACTTATTACTATGACACGAGTAAGGCGATGAATGACCTCAACCTCACAAGCAAAGCGTCCATCAGATGAACTGAAACTTCTGGGCTACAACTGACTAGTCCACAGTCAGTTTATCAGGTAGAACACAATGCACTTTGATTATTCACTAGTTAGCGATGTTTGAAAAGGAATAATTTGCTCAATAGGGTGTCAAGCCAGGCCCTGTGGAAAGGATGACTGCTAAACCAAAGCAGAGAGTAACAACTGACTTGTTAGCAGAACTTTAGTTGCTGTCCATTTATTTCTGTCGCACACCTTTATTGAATGGAGAATCTCTCAGAATAGAATGGCATATTTAACTGACCCAGTGTAGACAGGGAATAGTCAATGCTACATAACAACCTCACGCTCGCTTGCAGGTAGGACAGTGTTGAAGATTAGAATGGATGGGAAAGTACGGAATCATGCTGTGTAATTCCTTTGTAAGATGGACATTATGAAAACAATGTTGTTACTGTTGTAGGTAATAATAAAACCAGTATGACTGCATTGTTCAGTCCACATGTGTTTATTTCTCTCGCACTTTTCATGTATATGTTAACTCGTGCATGCAACTCCGTGCTACTGCGTCCTAGTGGCGGCTCCATAAATGCAGGACACAACACTTATTACCAGCCAAAACAACACCTGATATGGTAAGTAGTTGAACAGGTGAGATATTGGAGAGTTTTAGTATTGATAGTACCAGACATCTGGGTCATAATTTCTCTTTTTACATGGTAATTAGGTTATATATATATATATATATAATTTTCCCTATATTGTTGCCCTCATAATTCCAGTAGTAATTACCCATTAATGCACAATAGGTTTTCGGTAATAGTGAAGGCATTTCTTGGTAATTCGTGTCTCTTTACTCTGTAGTTATAATGTAGAATATTTTACCTGTGTTCGTTACCTTGTAATTTATTGGACTTACCATGTTGTTACCAAGTATATACATAGTAATTAGGGGGACTGGTTACCACAAAAATAGAACTCAAAGAAGACTTCACAAAGATTAACTGTGTACTCATGTCACTGTTATTTTATAAAAAAGGACAATAGAAAGGCCTCAGGATAAACATGACAAGAATGTGCAGATACATGTATGAGGAAAGTTTTCGACAGAAACATTGTAAGGGTTTGACTTTCCTGTAGTGAAAGTAATCCTCAAAGGCCAGTGTGTACACAATATGGTATCCATCTGTCTACGTTTTCATGATACGGTTAGACACCGTATCATGAACTCTGAATAATTCACATTTTTACAGGTTCCATAGTAGTTCATTGGGGACATACACACACACACAAACAGACAGACACATAAGCACACACACACACACACACACACACACAAACATTGAAGGGAGATCATTTATATACGTTCTACCTAACATCCTGTGACATCAATTCACACCCAGTTGTACATAGTTGTTGTAGTCTATATTACAACTTCTACAAAAAAATTCCACTTCCTCTCAAACTGTTCATATCCAGTAACGCATTTTGACACAGGGAAAACTTTGTGTGCATTCCAAGCTAGTTCTCCTCAGCTTTCTTGAAGATTGTAAGAACCTGTAGAAACCACCTGATGTTTATCTTCCTCCTGTAACATAAAGAGACCCAGCCTTGTATGTCCTTGTACTTGTATGATGCATAAAGTGTATCAGGTTAAGGGTGGTAATGGTCCGAAAATGTCCGTTGATTTTAAATGAAGAGGCAAAGGAAAACTTACTGCCAGTCCAGACAGGGTCCCCAGTCCAGTTGTGGGATCAGACACACTGTCATACATAGGATTGCATATGTTTGAGTCAGGGACACTGTCTTCTCCCTCATCCTCCTACTCAGACACATACATGGAGAGGGAGAGAGAGAGAGAGGGAACATGTTAACATGTTTTTGGTGGAGACGTTTTAAGAAAGGGATATGACATCCTTCAAGGAAAAAAATGGCCAATGACGGATGCAACATAAGAAAAAGTATCTACAAAACACAAAAACATGAAGTCAGACAAACATGATGAAATCTATTAATGGAATACAGGTATAAGCACATACCCTGAAGTAGTGGAACTGAAATGGCTTGGTTTTGTGCGTGTAGAAATGGTACCCAACAAACATCACAGCAGCAATCAGTAGGAGCAACAGAATGACTCCAATGCCCATCCCAGCTTGATGGCCAACAGGGAGCTGAGGTATACCAACAGTGTCAGAGGTCAAAGGTCATAAACACTACAGGGGGCCTGCACACTCTGATACATTATACTGCAAGTGCAGCTTTTTCACGTACCACTTCAATAAAATAGTCCAAACACTACTTAATGATCTGCTTTGCTTTTTTTATGTTTTCTTTTATTAAAGGAGTGAAAGGTTATATCAGAGGGCAACAGCTTACTTACTTATTGCTGAAGAGTTGTACTTACTGATGCCTTTGGAGGTGGAGCTGTCAGTGGTTTCTGAAGGACATGGATGAAGCCATTGGATGCCAGGATGTCAGATTCAATCAGGAAGCGGTCGCTTATATACCGAGAGGAGGTCTAAGGCATTGCAGAAGATTACATGAATTATACAGGCCAACTACATATTGTGTTCAGACATGGAATGGTTTACTAAGGCTTATGAGTTGGAGTAGAAAAGGATGTAATGTGAAATCACAGTAATAATGTTGTCCCTCTGACCTTCTCTATGAACACCTGTATGTATTCTCTTTACTTTCTCACCAATTTAGAGGGGTCATTTAAATCAGGCACTCCAATAACAGTGATTGGTTGCCCAAGACGTGTGCGGATGTGGCTGCCATTGGTCAGGTCCTGTAGAGAAAGCGCCCGGACTTCCAAGAGGTGATACTCAAGATCCCGGAATGACAGTGTCTGGGGGGACAGGAGGACATCATTCAGATTAAACTTGGAAAAAAGTTTACAATTTACAACAGATATAACAGACAGAGGAAGCAAATATATTTATTAAAATGTGTATATGTGTCTGAAGTGCACTTGTACATCTCTCACCTCGTTCTCATTCAGTCCACTGTTGTCTGTCACAAACAGAGTGGACTGGACAGTTGTGTTGCTGAGGCGTTGAACATACTTCTTCCCAGCAACTGAGTTCTTAGAGTAGTTCAGGATTTGCTAAGGGAAGAGTGAACAGAAAAAATGTTTAAAAATGAAATGTGCGTTTAAAAGATCAATGTGTTTAAATCTTTTGTCCCTATCTTTTGTTATGGGGCCTCTATTTACTACAATGGCCTATTTGGAGGGTGGACACTCTGGTGCGCATCTTGTGATGTCATTATATAGATGAAGACTTGGAACTCAGTTGCTAGTATGCCAAGCCCTGTCTGATGGGTGGAAACATGTTGGCTTTTTAAAATATTCAATATCCAGTTTATAGCCTAAAAATTACTTGGTTTATTGTTATTACTGTATTATTATTATTTTTGCTACTAGAGCCTACCAGAGCAATGACTGTATGTATACAGTCATTGTACCAGAGCCACTAATGAAGTGCCCATTATGATGTCATCATCAGGTGCAATGTCATAGTTCTAAAATCTGTTGATGTCACTGGTAGCTAGGCAACTAGCTTAACGTTCTAAGAAACAGAACAGGTATTATCAGACATGCAAGATGCAGGCTATTGGTGAGATATTTTGTATTAACTGTTAAATAATTTAATTACGCATATATACATGTATTTTGTTATTTTGGCATATATTAAGATAATTCATTCATAATTCATTTTCAGTTGCATTTTAAACCGGAAAAGTTTGGAAAATGCATAAATGGACCTAGTGGGCTACATGGAGGGGATTCGGCAGCAGCTGGACAAAAGGTTCCAGTGTATGGAGACTTTTGTCCAGCTGTGCTCCATGGACAATGCCACCAGAAGGGATCTTACTGAGAGGCTGCAGGTAAAGTTCCACTCTCCTTATGTTGTCTCTTAGTGTGTTGCTTTGATGCTGTTGTGTGGCTACTCTGCTATGTTTACAGCCATTTAATGCAGCAGGATTGGCTAAAATATGGTGAACACATCCCTTTCCTTTTCAAAAATATTCATAATTGTGTATGTTTTATTTCATACTACTGCTGCTACGAATGCTACGTCTACTGCTGCTAATACTGTCTAATATGATAATAATAATATCATCATTCATTTTTATGACAAAGTGGGAAAAGGATCTAGAAATCCAAAGGAGAAAAGCGGAAGATGATGAAGAGAAAATTATGAAACATACAGAAAAACTGAGAGAGGAAATGAGGAGGGTAGAAGTTGCAAATCAACAAAGGAAGGAGCAAAGATTAAGAGAGCGAGAGAATATGATCACCACACAAATTTCAAAAGAGAGAGCGACATTAGTGGAACATGCGTATAAAAGAGACAGAATGGAGCGTGAGACAAAGACACTGGAAAGCAGACTGAAAGAGTTGATGAAAGACATTGAGAGAGAGAAAGAGAGACTCAGGGATGAAGAATGGAAAAGAGAAAAGGTGGAGACTGAGCGGAAGAGACAGGAGAACAGGCTGAAGGAGTTGGCCAAAGTAATGCAGCTAGAGAACCAGAGACTACTAGAGGAAGAAAGGAAACTAAAAAAAGTGCAGAATGAGAGACAGAGAGATGAAGACAGTCTAAAAGAGTTGTCCAGAGACATTATGAAAGAGAAAGAGAGACACATGGATGAAGAAAGGAAAAGAGAAAAGGTGGAGAATGAAAGAAAGAAGGAGGAAAACAGGCTAAATGAATTGACCAAGGCGATTGAGAAAGAGAAAGACAGACTCCTTCAAGAAGAAAGGAATATTGAAAAAGTAAAGAGTGAGAGACAGAGAGAGGAAGACAGATTGAGAGAGTTGGCCATAATCCTTGAGAAAGAGAAAGAGAAACTCGCTGAAGACGAAAAGAAGAGAAAAAAGATAGAGGCCAAGAGAAAGAAAGAGGAGGATAGATTGCTAGAGCTGATCAAAGCAACTGAGAAAGAGAAAGAGAAGCTCTTGGAAGCAGAAGCAAAAAGAGAACAGCAGGAGACTGAAGTAACACAGCTCAGACGAATAACCATCATGCTGGAGAAAGAAAAAGAAAGAATGATGGAGGAGGAATGGAAACGGGAGAAAGCAGAAAGAGAGAGAAAGCGCGAGGAAAACAAACTGAGAGATTTGGTCTCAGCCATCGAAATGGAAAAAGAGAGACTGGCTGGAGAAGAAAGGAAGATAGAAAAGATTTTCAGTGAAAGAAAGCGAGAGGAAGGCCTGTTAAAAGGACTGGCTGTTGCTTCTCAGAAAGAAAAGGAGAAACAGAGGGAAGAGGAGCAGAAAACAAAACAACTGGAGGCCGAGAGACAGAGAGTAGAGGACCAAATAAGAGAGATGGCCAAAGTAGCTGAAAACGAAGCTGAGAAGCTGGCAGATGCAGAGAGAAAAAGACAACAGGTGGTACATGTGACAAAGAGAGTGGCAGACCGATTAAGAAAGCTACTCACAGCGATTGAAAAAGGGAAAGAGGAATTAACTGAAGAAGAAAGAAAGCGACAAGAGGTGGAGGATGAGAGACTGAAAGTGGAGGACAGGTTAAAATGGCTGATAGCTTTTGAGAGAGAGAAAGCCAGACTGATGGAAGAGGACAGTGCAAGATATGATGCATTGGACAGCGCAGAGAAAGAGATCAGAGCAACAAAGCTGATCAGAGCAACAAAGACAATGGAGGACAGATTAAGAAAATTATCTGCAGTGTTTGAAAAAGGAAAAGAAAGCCTGATTGAACAAGAAACAAAGATACAAGAGTTGGAGACTGAAAGAAAAAAAGAGGAGGACAGACTAAGAGAGCTGATGATAGTTATTGAGAAAAAGAAGGCAGTACTAAAGGAATACAACTGTAAGAAATGTCAGGTCGAAGATGAGAATGAGAGAGGGGAAGAACAATCAAGACAGTTGGCTACAGTATCTGAGAACATTATCAGAAATAAGGAGATATGCAGACTGCAAGATCAGGAAGTTATGACAAAGATAATTTGGAGAGACAGAGGGCAAGAAGAACAGCTCCGAGATTCTGAAACTAAGAGGTCCAAAGACAAGGAGCAACCGATTGAAGAAGAGAAAAGAAAGAGAATGGAAGAGGAGAGAGATGGATTATGGATAAACAAGAAAGAAAATGAAACAGAAAAACAAAGACAGATACACAGGGAGCTTGAGGCTGAGAGAGAAACGCAGAAAGAAGATATGAAGACTACAGAGGCCAAGAGTAAAAGTGCAAAGGAAGAAAAACAGAAAGATGAGAAATGGTTGAACAGTGACACTGAGGGGGTGACTAAAACAAAGGCAGAGAGACCAAATGAGCTGAACATCTCAGTGGACACACAGTCAGAGATACCGATGGAAGGAAATGCTAAAACGGAGAAGGTGGAGAAAGAAAGTCAGAGAAAGCACATGATACAGAAAGCAGGAGAAACAGGGCAAAAGGCAGATGAAGAGATGGACATGGAGAGGAAGAATGAAGAGAGAGTGAGACGAGTGGAGCAGAGGAAGAAAGAGCTGGAAATTCGGAGGCAGGAGATGGACAGAAAGTGGCAAGAAAGGCTCAAAGAAATAAATAAGAAAAGAGACGAGATTGAGAGAGAAATGCAGAAAGAAAGAGACCTCAACGTGACGAGAAAAAATGAGAACGAAACACTTAAAGAGATGAAGATAAAAGGCATGGATGGTCAAAACCAGGGAGAAGAGGCAGAAAAAGGAAAGGAGTGTGAGCCTGTGAAGGTGAAGGCCCTAACCAAAAAGAATGAAGAATTGGCACTCCAGAAGAAAAAGGAGCTGAAGAGGCAAGAAGAAATGAATAGGAAAGATGCCGAATGTCAGAGAACTGTGGCAAAGAAACACAGTGAGGAAGAAGTTAAGAAACAACAGCTGGAGACCAAACAGGAGAAAGAAAAGGAAGAAAAAAGAAAGAGAAAACTGATGGAGGGACAGAAAAATAAATTGGGAAATAACAACCATTGCAAAGGTGAGAACCAAGAAATCTACAATATTTTTGGAAGGTTCAGCATATGACATTACTGTCTTTTATTTAGAAAAATGGTAAATAACTGGTAAACTCAAATGCTTTTTTCTTTTGTTTTTTCAGACTACTCCATCTTCTGTGTCCAGAAGTGACGTCTTTCTTGAGTGGTTGGATAGATGGATAGACATATATATAAAAAATTGAATGCCCTTTTAATGTCTTTTCAACCCCCATTAAAAATACAGGAGATTTTAGACTTCTGTCTGTATGTACAACCTGTTGGCTTTTCCTTCTGGTTATGTGTATCGCAATCACTATGTTCAACCTCTGCCAGAACTCCACAGTTAAGCTTGGTATTTTATAAATGTTGAATGTAAAACAAGTACCATGCAACAGGTCTGTCAATTTAATGTGGTGAAGTTTGAGAGAAATAAATTAACCTACAGCCAGAAAATTGGAGAATCTGGGCTGAGAACTGAGGACCTGCAGAAGGTTTCCAGTGCAAGTGGACCCGTCTCCTATGTAGCCCTCTTTGCAGACACACTGTACATCTGAAAACACACACACCCAACCAACTAATAATGTAACACTGCAGATCAAATGGTGACATCAGAAAGATTCTACAAAAACACACTCACGAATACTAGAACAGTTTGACTGTTAGAGATTGGACTGCTTATCTTTAGTATTGTCTCATGGCGCTTTACAGGATATATATATATACATATATAATTTCAGTACTCATGAATACACATCAAAAAGGTTTTATGTTTCTCAGTAACCATAGACTGTGGAGGCCCTAAGAGTCAGGGTACCTTTGAGCCGATAGCAGAAGGTGTCCCAAGTCTCACTCAAGTTTTTGCGCACACCATAGTCCACAATGCCCACATGACCAAAGCCACACTTGGGGTTGGCGTGTGCGGTTGGATATCCAACTCTAGATGCTGCAAGCCATCCAGCTGAACAGAAGTTCATACCAGCCTAAACACACACACACACAATTAGTGTGACACACTGTATTTACTATAAGCAAGGAGAGGCACTATCATTGTAAAATAGGACGCAACTGTGCTGACAAGTGTGAGTGTGAGAGAGAAACAGTCATTATGTGTCTATATCTGAGTGTTTATTTACCTGCTGGGCATACGTCAACTGTATGTATGTGGCAAGTGTCGCCCCGTCCTTGCTACAAGCCTGCTCGGCTTCTGTGTAGTTGAGTTTGTATTGGCCTTTAGGTGAACGATAGTGGAACACTCCAACTGTTTTGTCTGTCAAAATCAAAATAGCAAAAACACCTCATTTGTGCTGCAGAAAAAAAGTCATTCCAAGTGTTGAAAAAATGGGTACTGGGGTTGAATAGCATACATTCTACTTAGATTGTGTGCATTTTCTATACAGTCTATCTCTGTGTATTATATTCCTAAACATCACAATGTTAAATAATACAGTATGTGTGGGCAGGAAGACTATGTGTGAGGGACACCCTAAAGTGAGCTTACCTTCATAGTGCAGGTCAGTACACTGGGCATCAGAGTGGCACTGCCCATTATCCTGGGCACAGCGATCAAGGGGCAGCTCCTTCAGTTCACACAAAACTCCATCACCTATGTAATTAGTCTTACACTCACACATTTTCTTTCCCTGTGGGCGCAGACAGAACAGAACTGGGTTGGGTTTGAGACTTGACAGCGGGATGGAATTATTGCAGGGTCCTAACAAAGAGCTTCAACCCTCTCTGAGCATTTGGGCCTGTATGTGATTAGGAGACTGGAGATATGCTATACCTACTTCCTGACATACCCAGATTAAAGTACAGTTGAATACACTTCTGCATAGATATTATGTGTATTGTGCCCGTCGACGTATCCCAATATAGGGGAATAATGGACGTCATGGCGGAGTGGCATTTGCTTCTGACGACTCAATTATTCCCATGTATTGGGACACTTCCAGGGCAGTTATGCTGCTTATCACTTGGATGCAACTCATTCGATAGACAACAAGCAAATGTACATAAAAGACATACAAGAATAAAAGAAACATAAAAGAAACACGCGATTTTTTTTTAATTGAAGCTAACCAGTTGCTGTACTATTTTTCTTTGATTACTGACCAGGGTGAGCTTTACTGACCAGCTGATTCCATTGTTGCTTGCTAGTTCAACTGTTGTTTACTATGGTTGATATAGTTACCAAAAGAGCATTGATATGAAGCAGTGGTTAAACTTTTTTGCGAGATCTATGTCATAGGTGTATAACGGACACCCTGTCAGCCAATCAGAAAACAGTATTTCATTTCATTTATAACCATAAACAGTAAAAGAAGTTATGTGCAGTAATATGATATCCTGTGTATCACAAAGTAACACAACTGCATCCTCATTACAGCAGCTTCAAATGCAAACACACACACACACACAGAGAGAGAGAGAGAGAGAGAGACATACACACAGACTACCTCTCTCTTGTACTCACAGGTGCAGTCATTTTGCAGGTGGCGTGCTCATGGCAGCCTCCATTATCGCTGTCAGCACAGGGGTCAATGGGAGTGCAGACAAAGCCATCACCCTTGTGGTACTTTGGACAGGTACAGCTCACTTTCTCCTCCTTTTGGCTACACTTGGCTCCTGCAGCGCAACCCCCATTCCAGTACTTGCACAGGTCTGCCACTAGAGGTCAGCCATGGAATAGTAGAGAGGTAGAGAGGAATGGCTTCCATCAGATTCTCAGTGGTGTCGGCTACAGACTGTTTTAGTCTCAAAGTATTTGCAAAGATGCAACTGCAATGTTGTTGTAAAAACTGCAAAGATTTTCTAAAAGGTTCAAAGTGTTGCCACCTGACAATCAATCAGCCGGGACTGAGCCTCAAAACCTGATACACACCAATCACCTTTAACTTAGACATAAGGCTTACCTGTGCAGGTAATCCCATCTCCCTCGTAGAAAGGCTTGCACACACATGTGTTGTTCACCTTGCACACACCCTTTGGGGAGCAGGGAGGGTTACAGATGGGGATAGACCCCAGGTCAGTCTCACATTGTTTTCCAGTCCAGCCCTCCTTGCAGAAACAGCTGCCGTCACCATGGCGACCCTGGTTACACGTTCCATTTACTGTGCAGTTGCAGGCTGGAAAAAAATACACACTTCCATCTTTGTGAACAAATTCTGGACATTTGTGTGTGTGTGTCAAAAGGCTTCTTTAAGACTTGGTTTGGTTAAAACAGTGTAAAACAGTGTAACCAAAAAAGAATCATCTAAGCAACCACTTTTTTAATAGTGTGAAACAAAAAAAGTGGTCTTAAACATGGGCAACAATCATAATTTCAACCCCTCAATTGTATTACTCAATTGTATTGTATTAGTGATCAAAAACGTGAAACAGCTCCATTGCTAATCCCGGTGAAACAGAGAATTTCAGTGAAACATTTTGTTTGAATGGACTCTTATGGTAAATAAGTCCTACCTGTGAAACAGTGGGCTACTGTGTGCAATTGGTTATAGTTATGACAAACTATCACATACTGCCTTCAATCTGAATAACTTTACAGTGGATTACAAACAAGAAACGCTACAATATTGTTTTGGGATGTACTTTGGCATGTGAAAATGTAATAAAATCTTTGCTGTCTGCAATAGCCAATGGAAATTAGACCAAATCGAAGTTTACGCAAGTTAGACCAAGCTTATTAATATGCTTTGCTCAATAAGGGGTACAGTGCATCCGGAAAGTATTCACAGCGCTTCACTCTTTCCATATTTTGTTATGTTACAGCCTTATTCCAAAATGGATTCAATTTTTTCCTCACAATTCTACACACAACACCCCATAATGACAACGTGAAAAAAAGTTTTTTTGAGATTTTTGCAAATTTATTAAAAATAAAAAAAAACTAAGAAACCACATGTACATAAGTATTCACAGCCTTTGCTCAATACTTTGTTGATGCACCTTTGGCAGCAATTACAGCCTCAAGTCTTTTTGAATATGATGCCGCAAACTTGGCACACCTATCTTTGGGCAGTTTTGCCCATTCATCTTTGCAGCACCTCTCAAGCTCCATCAAGTTGGATGGGAAGCGTTGGTGCACAGCCATTTTCAGATCTCTCCAGAGATGTTCAATCAGATTCAAGTCTGGGCTCTGGCTGGGTCACTCAAGGACATTCACAGAGTTGTCCTGAAGCCACTCCTTTGATATCTTGGCTGTGTGCTTAGGGTCGTTGTCCTGCTGAAAGATGAACCGTCTCCCCAGTCTGAGGTCAAGAGCGTTCTGGAGCAGGTTTTCATCCAGGATGTCTCTGTACATTGCTGCATTCATCTTTCCATCTATCCTGACTAGTCTCCCAGTTCCTGCCGCTGAAAAACATCCCCACAGCATGATGCTGCCACCACCATGCTTTACTGTAGGGATGGAATTGGCCTGGTGATGAGCGGTGCCTGGTTTTCTCCAAACATGACGCCTGCCATTCACACCAAAGAGTTCAATCTTTGTCTCATCAGACCAGAGAATTTGGTTTCTCATGGTCTGAGAGTCCTTCAGGTGCCTTTTGGCAAACTCCAGGCGGGCTGCCATGTGCCTTTTACTAAGGACTGGCTTCCGTCTGACCACTCTACCATACAGGCCTGTTTGGTGCATTGCTGCAGAGATGGTTGTCCTTCTGAAAGGTTCTCTCTCTACAGAGGAACGCTGCTCTGACAGAGTGACCATTGGGTTCTTAGTCACCTCCCTGACTAAGGCCCGTCTCCCCCGATTGCTCAGTTTAGATGGCCAGCCAGCTCTAGGAAGAGTCCTGGTGGTTCCGAACTTCTTCCATTTACGGATGATGGAGGCCACTGTGCTCATTGGGACCTTCAAAGCAGCAGAATTTTTTCTGTACCCTTCCCCAGATTTGTGCCTCGAGACAATACTGTCTCGGAGGTCTACAGACAATTCCTTTGACTTCATGCTTGTTTTGTGCTCTGACATGCACTGTCAACTGTGGGACCTTATATAGACAGGTGTGTGCCTTTCCAAATCATGTCCAATCAACTGAATTTACCACAATTGGACTCCAATTAAGCTGTAGAAACATCTCAAGGATGATCAGTGCAAACAGGATGCACCTGAGCTCAATGGCAAACACTGTGAATAGTTGTGATGTACATGTGATTTCTAAGTTTTTTTATTTTTAATAAATTTGCAAAAATCTCAAAAAGACTTTTTTCACGTTGTCATTATGGGGTGTTGTGTGTAGAATTGTGAGGAAAAAAATGGATTGAATCCATTTTGGAATAAGGCTGTAACATAACAAAATATGGAAAGAGTGAAGCGCTGTGAATACTTTCCGGATGCACTGTATATAAGGTGCTAGTACAGCAGGAACAGGTATTTACAGGAACAATTATTCTCAGTCAAAAAAATGTAATTATGACTTATTTGGACAAGATTAGAATTTGTAGCTTTGAGTTTTGTTCCTATGAATAGACCATCTTTTCTCAGTATTACTGAAGGAGAAACTGCTCCTGTTGTACCACTGTCTTATAAGCCCCACACTAACCAAAGCATATTAAAATCATAATTCATATACAACTAACTCACTATCTGTGAATAAACAGTAATTAGGGTTAATATTGGGAAAATTCTGTATATAGTATTGTTAAGGTCTCCTTTTTACATTTTACAAATGGAAATGTAGTGGAGTAAAAGTATGCAATATTATTATTCCAAAGGTCTTCTAGAACATAACCTTATGTGCCACTTTTGCATATGTATTTTTAGTTAGATTAAAAACATAAAAGTGTAGCAGACTGCCTCTCAGTGTCTGAAAGGCCCCGGAACTCATTTAACTCAATTAAGTAAAAGTTTTATTTAATATTATTATTTATATATTTAACAACTCAAGTACAGTTGAGTTTACTCAAAAAATACTTTACTGTACTATAAAAGTACTATAGATAAGTATTTTTACTTAGTTGCTGTACATCTCTGCCCAAACTTCAATTAGCATTTAAGAGCTGGAAAGTTAATGCTGGCTTATTAACATTGGCAATTGTGTTAAAGAAACCTGCTATGAAAATACCACAGGCAAGCAAAGGCCTTGGTAAGCCATGGTACACCATGTTAATTGTTCGTTTTTTTGGCAATGTGGACTGGCTAACTATAGCTAAGTTTATGTGGCAGGATGCTGTGAGCGATCCACAACACGGTTTAAGCATGAATGACGTGGTTTTATTAGTCATCAGAGGCTCGTTTTGGTTAGGGATTGAGGCAAAAGAAGCAAGTGTGCCTATGTCTTAGTTGCCCATGTATCTAATGAATAAAAGTGTTGATTGTGTCTTGAGGAGAGACTAACCAACCTGGATTGCACTGCAGAGCGCTCATCCACAATTTAAGCCAATGTGTCCCTGGCTTGAGCAATATTTTAGATAATTCTTTGTTGTTGAGTGTCAAGCATGGATTCTCAGTAGAACTGAAAAAGTTCAACCTCCAAATCACCTTATGACTATGAACCTATATCTTCACATTATTATCTTATTGGTCCCGACAAACAGTATACTTTTCCTCATATGCTTTTTCTGCTAGGTAATTTTTTTCCCACATTATCAGTTGGTAATATCAGGTTGGTCAAAATGCAATGCATTTTCATTCTGATGGCAACAGTTCACTGTGTTGTGTTTTGCAGTTTGAGGGGTAACTGTTTTGAAAATGTACACTGTTGCCTATGTTACATATATAACCTTACTATAAACTTAAAGCCTACCAAAAGTCAGCAACACACAAACCGGATTGTTTCACCAAAACTTTTGCCCTGCAACCACCACTCTGTGCAAGTGTGAGTGAGTGCGTGTGTGTGTGTGTCTGTGTATGCATTTGTTGTGGGAAAATGGGACACAACAATAAAAAAGGTCTCACCTTTGCATTCAGGTCCAAAGTGACCCTCCTCACACAACTCACACGCATCGCCTGTGAAACCTTTGTCACAAGTGCATGTGCCATTGCCAAGGCTACCCTCATCACATTTCCCGTGTTTTTCACAGGGTGTTTCTGCCCCTCCTGGACAGGCTAGCAAAGCATTATGGGACAAATATGGTCAGTCAGTCAACAAAAACAAGCAGTTAGGTAGCCATAGATACAGGCAATACAATTATGTCAAGTAGTGTAACTCAGTATCTAACTCAGTATTTACAAGCAGACACACAGAGACTGTGAGGTGTCAGAGAGGTGACATTTGGCCTACCCATGCAGTCACGTCCATAGTAGCCAGGACAACACTGGCGTTTCCAGTGTGCCAGGGTACAGACAAACTGGCAGCCAGTCGCTTGAAGACTCACAACCTGCATGTTGGCACATTTTAAAGTTTTCTGCAGTAGACAAAGTAAAGTTAAATTGTTAATAAAAAACACAACATTGGAAGCGTTGACAGCATATGTGTTGCTGACAAAATAACATATTAGTTACCAATTAGTTACAGATTAGCTAAATGGGGTATACAAGAGATGTGAGACCTATGATGATTAATTGATTGGTACATCTCAGGGTCAACAGGAAAGATGAGAGAAGAAACCAAAAGGAGGCATAGCCTACCTTGAGCTTGAAGTTTCCTGGGCACTGTCTAAATTGTAAGCAACTTCCACAAGGCATCTGTGATGACCAGCAGAAATCAGAGTCAGAGAACATAGCTGACCCTACTGTACATGTTAACATTTCCATTACACAAACCTGTTTTCCCAAACATGCCCTCGGTCATCATGTTCTATTAGAATCTACAGAAGATAAAAGACAGGCACAATTATGTGCCACCCCTAATCTTAACCCGGGGGTCTCCAGTGTAAAGTCTGAGGTATGAGGTACAGAGGAGGGCCCCAATATTAGCAATAGTTTGCCATGGAAGGCTCTACAGTTGATTAAACTTAAGTGGACCTTAGTGTACATAATGACAGGTCTATAGTGTCAAGCTCTCTGTAAAATCATTGTAGTGTGATAATAGCAGTAGGCTGCTATGACAAAAATTATTATGAGTTTAATAACATGCCTTTGCTTACAGAGTGGCCTAAGTTGTAGAAGTTACAAAGACCTAAAAAGCCATCACCCTATCTAAACATTTCTTCAGTGGCTGGTAAAAATATTTTTGGCCACTGGCCATTGGCAGGTAGGTCAAAAAGTTAATTTCATACCCTGACTGCTAGTCTATGAGCCTTTGTGATACATCCACCGTAACACAGATACAGACGGCAAGTCTGGTTAACACCCCCAAAATGAGAGGGCGGGGTTGGCGTAGGGGAAATCGAGGATCAGTAGTGGTTGATTTATCATGCATATGAGTGGAGAAGCACTGCTGCAGGTAGAAAAAAACTTCTTCCAATAGCCAACCTGATTAGCTCAGTTTAGCAAGCTAAAGTTAGCTACATTTACCCTGGCGATGAATGAAGATAGCGAGTTAGCAAGCTAACAAAGCTAACAGTTATCAACCAAAACTGTGTTTGGTTGTGTACCAAGTTTGTGTTTGGAGTTGATAATGCACATGGGACAGTTTGAATAGCTGAAAACCCTCAGAAATGAGAATAGCCTCATCTAAATTGTGTTAAACTATTAGCGGGGCAACTGATTGACTTCCAGCCAAAATGAACTGTTTTCTCCCATGGTACCCAGAAGGAGCTTGTTTTGTGGGTGTAACGGGGTGCTAACCAGACTTGACGTCTGTATCTTTTAGTGCATGGTACTGGTCAAGGCCACTCGAGGCCACCTCCCCACCCAACTTGCCCTGCCCTGAGGAGTCCATGATGAATATCTCTGCACTAGGGCCCTAAAATGACATCTGCCAATTAAGGTACCTCAAACTGCTTGTTCAGACATCACAGCAATCCTGATGTACACTACATCTCACCACATACTGTACAAAGTGCTGAGGTTGGCTGTTTTTCTACAGACTGTAAATCTGTCAATACAGACTACAGATCTGTAAATACTCATATTATGAATAAACTGTACTCTGTAAACAATTTCTGGTTGTAATGACATTCAGGGGGTTGATTTCTATAAATCTATGTTAAGTAAATGTTCAACAACTTATACGTAGACAAACTTTTTGGTATGTCTGTGTAAGCGGCCTATCCAAGCAGAGTGCTGGCAGACGACGTGTATTTAAGCAGCCTGCAGAAAGGGTCCACTTGGTGGGGCGGTGGTAGCGTAGTGGTTAAGAAACTTGGCTAGCGTGCAAGTAGCCTGTAACAGTTGTGGGTTTGAATCCAGCTGCCACTGTTGTGCCCTTGAGCAAGGCACTTAACCATAAGTTGCTCTAAGGGAGACTGGCGCTGAACAATTGATAGTTGACAAATTGGAAGTCGCTTTGGATAAACGCGTCTATGCATAAATCTAATCTAATGTTTGACAGTGTTGTTTAGCAGAATGTTTACCGTGACATCTATGGGATCCAGTGTATCACAGCGTCCTCCCAAACTGGGAGGATTAAGCAGGCAGTTAATGCCGAAGGCTTTCCCCCATGGAAAGTCAAACTGCTGGGGAGAGATGAGACAGCTTGGCTCATTCACATAGAGCTGTCCCTGTCAAGGAAAAAAGCAAGAAGACAAGGCAAGAATCAGTCATCCCACAATCTCCCTCCTTTTGTCATGTTTCACATGATTTGTATAGTTTAATTAATTTAATCCCTTGTTGCTATTTTGCTTTCATTTTGATGAACCATCTCATCTCATGTCATCAAAACCACTGGATGGCAACAGAATCTGCAGTCTAGCAGTCGTATAGCCTAGTACCATGACATTTTGTTTTCCTAAGCCCTCAAACAGCAAAACTTAGTATTTTATAAGGTATTTTTGGAATTTGTATGATTTACATTGTCTACACAACCACACATGCATACATGTGCACACATAAATACACACATATATACACACGCAAACACATGCACTGCTCACCACTCTTTCCTGTCCAGCACAGCCCAGCTGCAGTTCAGAGCCCTGCTGTGTTATGATACGGTTGTTGTGAAGTGTCATCAGGGGCACCTGTACCTGTTCAGGTGAGGGGAGTAAACACACACACACACACACACACACACACACACACACACACACACACACAAACACAAATATTTGGTTGTTATGTGACATTTGCACACAAAGACACATGGGATGTCAATTGTGCATATATGAGCCGTATGAACAAATGTCATATAAGGGTTGAATGTACAATTCAGTACAGAAGAAAGTGCACATTCCAGGTAAGAGCATTAAAGAAATTGTAAGCATTGTAGTTACATTGTTGTTAAGACAACCTGTTCAGGTTAGGCTGGTTTTCACCAACTTTGCATAAAAGACAGAATAGAACACACTGCTCATTTAGCAAATGAACACAGATGTCCATCTTACATCTGGCAGAATGTGGTAGCGCAGATACTCTAGCAGCTCAGCGCGGTTTTGCTCAGTGTAGAGGAAGTCACGGCGGTCCTGAGGGAGCGCCCTCATAATGTGGTCAGATGGCATTAACACAACGAATGGTTGGTGAAGGGCGTCCTTTAGAGAGTCCACCACAGCTGTGTCCTGCACACCAACACACACACACACAAATATACTAAAATTTGAAAAATTATTCTAAATGTTGTTTTAGAAATCTCTGACATTAAAATCGAAAAATTGAATAACGGAGAGACAGAGAGAAAAACTGCAGCTGAGCAACTTACCTCTAAAAGTTTGGCAAAAGTACTGTAATCATGAAGCTCTGACAGAGCTGTGTGGTTAACCTGGTTGAAGAGAGGAAAAGAGGGCCGCGTGATGGAAAAAAACACATTACATTAAGAGAGAGGGACCTACACTGTCTTGGAACTGTGCACACAACACAATCTCTCATAGCAGTACTGGACAGTATAGGCTTCCAGTGGTAGTGATGTCTATGCAAAGTGATGTGAATGTGTTTTTAGAGTTACATTTCTGTAGCCTGTTTCAACTGACCATTACCCATGTATTTATCAGGCCTAATCAATGCTGAGAACTATGAGTAGGCCTACCAACAACAATATTTTACACTAATATGCCTATATGCACAACTGCTGTAGAATATTGAGCTTTTCAATTATTTGAACCGCTTAAGCTGCATGTAAGATGTCTGGCAGGATTTGGGTGTTACCTAACCTAATATCATGATGTTCCGTGAAAGTCATAACACAGAACAGCCAGAGACTTGACTTGGACTTGTAACCAAAGACTTGAGGCTTGACTTGGACTCGAGTTCAGAGAGTTGAGTTGGACTTGCAAAAAACGACTTGTGAGCATCTGGTGTGTGTGTGTGTGTGTGTGTGTGTGTGTGTGTGTGTGTGTGTGCATGTGCTTCCTTTTCACCTGTAAATGCTTGTGAGAAGAATAATAATGGGTTTTATCCTAATGCCCTATGTAGCAGAGCAACACCTGGTGGAAGGCGCTGCTTGTAGAATTCAGGCTATGCAGGGAATGGCATCAGCACAAAAGAGATTGTGATTACGTGTGTGTGCATGTGTGTGACAGTGAAACAGAGAGAGGTTGGTGTGGCAGATTATTTGTGAGCATGTACACCCTGGTGTGCATTGGTTTTGAATGTGTGATATCCATTAACATACACACCTGTTTCTGGTCTAAAGAAGGCGGGACAAGAAATGTGTCTATCATGTAGAAGATTCCATTGGTGGCCTCGGAGTCACTCATTACAACTGTCTGGTTGTTGATGATTATTGAACCCTAAAAACACACCAAAAACACATAAACTCAGCATTACAAATACAATATGTATACATAAGATACATGCAACCAATCAGTATATACACACAAACTCACCATCCCAAAACCGTTGATTTTGCACACAATTTTACACACAAATTTAATGTAAGTCATCAGTCTTTAATGCCATTCTGACAGGACAGTGTGTGTGTGTGCTGTAGCTGTTGTTGTTGTTGATGATGATGATGATGATGATGATGACTTACGTTAGTCTTGTCCTGAGATATCCTGAGGGTGTCACCCATCATGGTGGGCAGTGTCTTCTGACTTTTCAGTTCATCAGGTTGGAGACTGCAGCAAGGCACTATATGGTACCGAATCACTTTGGCCAGCATCGTTGTGTCCTTCCGCCAGGCTTTATACTTTACACAAGCACACCACACACACACACACACACACAATAATAATAAAAATAATTAATAACAAAAATTAATTAATAACAAAAGCACTCAGAGAGCCTCCATCAAGGCAATAGAAAGTCACTGACGCAATGCAAATTCCAGACGGTATTGCAGATCACCACCAAAAATTAATCATCTGTTTATTGTCCTAATACACGTTGTTCAAAAATTTCATCCAAATCCGTGCAGTATTTCTTGAGTTATTTTGTACACAGACAGACAGACAAACCAAGGCTGGCGAAAACATAACCTCTTTGGTGGAGGTAATAATATTAATGCTCGCAAAAACTCTACACTACATCAGACACAGCTCCACCATACCATGTCACAAACACACACACATGTACACACAGCACTTATTCTGTGACTCACTCTGCTCTCGTTCATCAGTGCCTGTTTTGTTGGAACAAAAACAGTAAATGGTCCTTTCCCACTTAGGTCATGGATCTTTCCAAGCTGTGAACAGGACAGAAAGTTCAGGAATTCATTAGGGATCTATGCCTTGCAATATTAAAACAAATCAATCAATCAATCAATCAATCACTTTTATCAACAATATAAGAGTATTGATCTTCAGTCATTAAAACCAACTGAAGAAATGTCTGTGTAGATTCTCATTCATCGAGATCACATTAGTCAAGTACTAATCTTTAAGGCAACTGGAGTCTTTGAAAAAAGCCCAGCTCACATCATACAATTAAAAGTTATCTTACAGCTTAGAAATCAAGACAATTGAAGTAATCAGTCATTTTTATTCAGGGTATAAGAATCCTAATGCTTAATCATTATTTCAATCAATCCAATCCTGTCTGTTACTCAATCAATGAGATAAGCAAAGATCATTGAATACTGACCAAGATAGAACAAACATGTGAATAATTCTGGTCTGCATAAGTGGGAGTGTCATATTACATCACAATATAAACTTTTCAATGATCTTTCGTATCAGCGTATGAGAGCGCTACACTGGTCTGTATAATGGGGGTTTCCACCCCTCCCCCTATGCGAAAATAGAACAAAGAACAAAACAAACATTTGTGCCTCTTGCTTTACTTTTACCCTCTGTGAGATAAGGGACAAAGGAATTCTGAACTCACAATGAGAGTAGTGATGAAGCGGGAATTCCTCTTCATGATCTCCTGCAGAGGGGGAGAGAAAAAGCTACTTGGTATACTCAAAATAATCAGTTTTGGAGTGAAATGGGAAGATGGTCTGGGATAAGAAGGAAATACTATAGTTATTCCAGATGACCAGGACAAACAGGCAATAGTAAAGGATTAGTGTTGTGTGTGTGTGTGTTTGTGTGGTGGTGGTGGTGGGGGGGTTGCTTTTACCAAATGTAGGTGCCCTTTGCAAGTGAGGCCATCTCCCATGAAGCCGCTTGGGCAAGTGCAGTTCCTCTGGCCAGGTCCGGTCATCTGACATTTGGCATGGGAGTCACAACCACCATTTTTCTGACAGACATGAGCAACACAAAACGGTGACATGGAAACAGAGAAGAAGTGATTTAGAGAGAGAGAAAAGAAAGAGAGAGAGGGAGTGGAGGGTGGTGGTGATGGTGAGGGGTGGGAGTTGTAGTGGGGGTGGAGAGTAAGGCTTGATAGAGAAGACCATATCATAGAGCTACCTTAGTCTACCAGCTCATCACTAGCTATTGGACCGGATTTGAGCAGCAAGGCAAGGCAAGGTTATTTATATAGCGCATTTCATACACAGAAACAGTTCAATGTACTGTTTCTTTTGGCCCGATCTGAGATCCGAGATCCTATTAGGGTTATATTGCTGAAACATATCAGAGAGGTAATTAGGCCCTGTCCCATTTAGAGACATACACAAGCAGCAATGTTTTAAAGTCAATTCTATAGCTTACTGGGAGCCAGTGAAGGAACCTTAGAATTGGAGTAATGTGCTCTGTTCTTTTTGTTCTTGTGAGGACCCCAGCCACAGCATTTTGAATCATCTGAAGCTGTTTGATAGTCTTTCTTGGCAGGCCTGTGAAGAGGCCATTGCAGTAGTCAACCCTACTGGAAATAAAGGCATGGATTTGTTGACACGACCTAGTTCTCCTAGTTTGGCAATGTTTTTTAGGTGATAAAATGCTGACTTAGTGATTGCTTTCATGTGATTGTCAAGGTTTAGATCGCTGTCAATGAAAACATGAATATTTTCAGGAGTATTTTTGCTTTAATCCTTTTTGTCAAGAATAGTGGAAATTCTGAATCTTTAATCTTTTTTCCAAATAGAATTACTTCTGTTTTATCTGTGTTCAGTTGAAGAAAATTTTGTGATATTCTCTTGTTGATTTGGTCAATACACTGATAAAAACATTCAAGGGGGGCATAATCATTAGGTGATAGAGCAAAGTGGATTTGGATGTCATCAGCATAGCAATGATAGGAGATTGAGTTGTTCTTGATAATTGTCCAAGTAGTAATGGTCCAAGGATCCACCCCTGGATGGGTGGATCCTAATGGTCCAAGGATCCACCCCTGGGGGACACCACAGGTCAAGGACATTGATGTTGAGGTACAATTTCCCATCTTGTAAATAGGATTTTAACCAATTGATAACTATACCAATGAACTCAACCCAGTGTTCAAGTCAATGCAGCAGTATGTTGTGATCAACAGTGTCAAAAGCCTCACTGAGGTCCAGTAGCACCGGGACAGATGTTTTGCCTGATGTATGTCATTCATAACTTTAATCAGCAGTGACTGAGAATCTGTTCCATAAGGGTTTAATCCTGTATTAGTCTACTATGCTCCCCATTCATGATAATACTATATGTATGTGTGTGTGCGTGTTTGTGCACTGATTTAGCCCAGACTAGGATCAGTGTTCCATACCTTCTTGCAGGGGTTGATCCCTGTACATGTTTTTCCATTGCCTGAGAAGCCTTCGCTGCAAACACAGGATGTCTGCAAAACAAAAGTCTTCTAGGTCAGGATTCTGTGTCAACAGCCCAGGTTTATTCCAACACTATAGTGCAACACCAAATCTCCAGTAAAAAAATACACTTCTGAATCTCTCTCTCTCTCTCTCACACACACACACACACACAAACACAGAAAAACAAACACATGTTTCGGAAGGATAGATAATAGTAAGCTTTACATGGTTTACTTCCAGCTTCAGAGAACTGTTAGCACAAGTCTTGTCAGAGTGATTAATTATCAGAAAATGGCTGTGTCTGAAACTGGAAAAAAGTTTGCCATCGAAGGAAACGTTTGGTGGCAGCAAGGCATCAGACACAGCCAATATGATGAGCACTGAGCACTCACTCTGTTTGGTCCAGTGTGTATGCACTCTGCATTACCATCACATCCTCCGTTGCCTTCCAGACAAGGATTAATTTCTGTAAAGATTTTAGAGCATTTGTGAATGTACACACTTACAAACATATACTTGTGCATATGAAACCCTGCACCCTCACACACACACACACACACACTGCACTCACCTGTGCAGATGAAGCCGTCCCCTGCATAGCCTGAATTGCACAAGCACTGCCTTCGACCAGGTGTTGTTCTCTTACATAAGGCATTGGGAGAACAGCCTCCATTATTCTTCTCGCAAGCATTTACAGCTGAAAAGGAAGCACACACACACACACCATATAAAAACCCATATAAATAAATGTACATAGTATGACACATACTGTGAGTATGTACTATATGTGTGTGTGTGTGTCTGTCTGTCTGTCTTCATCCTTACCTGTGCAGTAAGTTCCATTTCCTTGGTAACCAGCTGCACAGCTACAGTAACTCTTGCTTTCAAGCACATTTAGAAGACAGCTAAAAAATAAACATCAGAAAATCTGTTAACTTCAAGCTAGAGCTTAAGGCTATGTAGGATTCTACACAGATAGACATTTGTGTTTATACTTCATGAAAATATCTCATGCATTCTCATGCAAATTTGCAACTTTAAATCCATCCATCCACAGTTTAGCTGCAGACCGACACTATATATATATTGTGTGTGTGTTTAGTGTTCTGAAACACGAGCCATGCTTTGCTTAAAATAAAACTGTTACATTGATGTGATTGTGCAACACTCGTTTAATTTAGGAAGTGACAGAAAAAAACTCTCCATGTTGGATGAGAAATGTGGACTTACTTAGCACTGGTGTGGCACTTCCCTCCACAAGGGTCCCGACTGGCAGCTATATGTACAACATAGGAAATCACTGTGGTGAAAAAAAATCCTGGCCCAAAGACATTAAGCTTATGAATCATTGTCATTCTCACATTTCATACCTTTTGAACACATGGGTCCAGTCCAGCCAAGATCACATTCGCACGAGCCATCACCATCTGGACCCTCCTTGCAACGCCCATGTTCACACTTACAATCTGAGTGACGGAGGACCAAACGCATACGCACACGCACACGCACACGCACACACACACACACACACACACACACACACACAGAAAACACTGACTGCAGCAGTTCTAGTATTTTAACTGTTGAGGTGTAAAGATAAACCAACAAAGACCTGAATTAGATATAACACACATGCAGTAGATTTCTATACTGTATAATATATATACAGTATATTATATATAGGCCATGATGTCATATCTCACATACTCTGTCGCTGGTACATACTTTACCTTGGTCACAGTGCATCCCATATTTCCCGGCCACGCACATTTCACAGCCGGTGCCGTTGAATCCTGTGTTGCAACGGCACACTCCAGTTCCATTGGTGCCATCCAAACACACCCCGTTCCCTCCACAGGGCACACCCTCAGGCCCAGGGCATGGTTCACACTGTGGGCCGAAGTACCCAGCACAGCACTGCCTCACCTGCAGGGACAGGAGGGAAAGAGGGACAAAAAACATGATTGGTGTGAGAGACTACTACTACTACTACTACTACTACTACTACCGCTAACTACTACTACTACTACTTACTACTTATTACCACTACCATTATACTACTACTACTATTACAGCATACTACTGCTGCTGTCATTACTACTACAACAACAACAACTACTACTACTTACAATAATAATACTAATAATATAAAAATATTACTAGTAGCAAGCACCCCCCCCCCCAAACAGAGAAGTAAAATAGGATAAGGAGAGGAAGAAAAAAGGAGTTACCAAGTGGTTGTATGTGCATATGAGGGTGTGTGTTTCTATGTGTACCATCTCCATGTGTCACACTTACTATGGTAGTGTTTCTGCAGGTCATCCTGCAGCCAATTACGTGGAAGCCTCCAATTAACATATTCTTGTACAGGCAATTCCGTTTCAACAGTTGGGGCTGTATAGCCAAGGAAACGTACAAACACACACAAACACAAATTACATATCATAGAGAGCATAAAAGCAGATACTGTCACACACACACACACATGCACATACACACACGCACACACACACACACACACACACACACACACACAGAATAAAGTTCTTTTCACTTTTCAAGTGTATGTACCTGTGTGTGTGTGTGTGTGTGTGTGTGTGTGTGTATGTGTGTGACTGGTAAATGCATGAAAACTACAACAAAAAATAAAAATCTTGCCAATGGTTTTGATCCCGCAGGACATCCAAAGAGCAGTGCTTCGTGGCAATCCATACATATTCCCTGACAAAATATAAACAAGACTCAGGTTAAATCCATTGAAGAGACTTGATTTGGCTTATTAAGAGCACTTTGGTCATTACTGGTCTGCTAAAATTACTAGACTCTGGTGAAAGGAGTATGAGTCCAAATCAGCTGAGATTAAGACCGGTGAAAAACATACAACTTGTAAACTCCAACAGAGTATACTGTAGAAGGATGGGAGATATAGTGGATATAGTTGGATCCTTCCTAGACCGTAGAAATTAGATTAGCTGTTCCTACGGGACTTCTGTTTTAACATTCCATATGGCTGATAAACGTATAAAGGTAGTGAATGTTATAAATGTAAACGATACAAACGTAGTTAAAGTAGTTTGGGAACAAAATAGAACATTCAGGCATTGATATTGTTTTTACCATTGCATTTACATCCTTGCTTTGCATACTCCGTATTCTGTGTTTAATTGGATATAGGGACAAAAGTGGGAGTGTGGGTGCAGTTAGGTCAGCAGTACCATGACAGTCCCGGAGTTCTTGTCGCAGCGGTTATGTGGGATCCTGAGAACAGAGTTCAGGGTGTGAACCACAGCTTTGCTGCATCTGATGTCTGTCGTGTTGACGGTGGCATCATTCACAAGAAGCTGGATTGCACACACACACACACACACATCTTATTAGTGTGACACAGTGTCAGTGTGTTTTACTGTAGCTGAAACTAGTGTGTGTGATTTTAATACAGAATAGAGTGTTCAGTAGTAAGTCTTAAACGTGTAAATGGAGTAAGCATCATTATGAAATTGTTCTTTCCAGTGGCTAACAGTGAGATACAGATTTGGTCACTCACTTTTTTCTCTTTGCGAAATGTCGCCAGCTGGTAAGAGAAACCCAGCATAGTGTCTTTGTACAACCCATCCTGCAAATCTGCCTCCACAAGTTTTTCTTCCAGGACGATGTGGTACTTTGTTATGTTAACATCCTACAGTTAAACACACCCACACACACATACACACACACACACACACACACACACACACACACACACACACACAGAGCTATCAATCTTTCCATGACATGACTGAAAATGTGGTTCTTTGTAAACACACTGAAAAGCTATCCTAAGATGTGAAGAAAGGACACGGATGCAGACTTCCATGAAAAGGGAATGTTCTTGTTCATCATTATTAGTGTTTCTTAAAAGCCTTGCAAGCTTAGTCGTGACTGAAGCAGAGAAGAAATAGGGCAATGCAGAACAATAAGTGAGTTCAGCCCTTCAATTAGCCATTTTGCTTCATAGAGGAGTCTCACTGACAATGCCTGCAGTAGTAGCATTTCTGGTCTCTTTTTCAGCATAATTCTGGACCACTGTTCTAACAACTTGTCCGGTGAGACTGGCTGTGCTAAACTGTCCCGTGAGGAGTCGGCACAGTACCAGAGTGGTGTTGCCAGTGGTGCTGAGGAAGGCTTTGATGGCACTGTCCGTAGGAGCAAACACAGTGGATGATGAGCCCATTTCTTTAGTCAGGTTGTATTTCTGAAGTGAGCCAAGAAAAAAAAAATACAGTTGTCAGGTATACTTGTTCGTTTTCATATTGATACCTCCTTAACTCTATATTAAACCTAGACATAAAACTGGCCTTTGGCTGAAGTGCATTGAACTCCATGCTTAAGCTAAACTGCATCTAACTCTGTGGTGAAGTGTAACCACACATTGGAACATTGAGACAGCGTTCAGTTCATAATTATCTTTGATTTTATGATTCATGCCGTTCAGCATAACTATCATATCCTGAAAGTGAGTGCATACAATCAGACTCTCCCTGAAGAGTGATAGCTCTGGCCTTTGGCTCAGCACCTCCAGGAGTCCCATGCTTAGCTTGTGGTCAGGAGCTAGGACCTAGGGAGCAAAGAGTCAGATCAGCTCTTGGTAGAAGACCTTACAAAACCTTTTGCCATACAAGCACACATGCATAGACAGAAAGGCAGACACACACATGTATACACACACACACACACACACACACACACACACACACAGAGTGTGTGTTTCTTAAAGCAAACAAGCTTGTAAACATTAGTGGATAAGGGTAATTTGGAAAATAGTCACCTTGTCGACCATGTAGATGAGGCCGTTTGTTGCAGGCATATCAGGAGAGATGAGAGAGGCCCCTCCTACACTTGTGGTCTGAGACAGACAGTAAAGTGTTATCAATCAAATTTAGCCCTGATTTTATATTAACAGATTGGAAAACACATGCTGTATAATTTTGACTTGTAGACTATGACCATTTTTGCAATGGTTAACCTCTGAGGGACAATTTCAAGAAACACCTTTACTCTCTATTTCAGAGGTAACCACATGTTAACCACATGGGGAACCACATGATGGACCAGGAAAGAGTCTCTTTCTGATTATTTCGCTGACTTCACCTCATTAGTCCAACTGACAGGAAGTGACCTCTTTATGAGACCGTTAAGCTCCACACCAGACGTTCGCAGGTCCTTTAGAGGGTATAGTCCCTGGATAATGTGACTTCTATGGAGAAAATTACCATAAAGATACAGAGCCAAATTCCTTTTACACTGTGACTAACATGTGCAAGTATTCAATTGTTTTTGTCTACGTGTAGTCAATACTATATGTATTGTGTACATAATACACACTATATGTGCATAGGCTCATTGCAGGAATAGGAGTATTAGTATGTGCATGTGTCAATATATGTACCCTGTATGTGTGTGTGTGTGTGTGTGTGTGTATGTGTGCGTTTGTGTGTCTGTGTATGTGTCTGTGTGTGACTTCTCTGACCTGACCAGGCTGGGAAGATTATCACTGGACAGCCAGAAGTCTTTGTCATCCTTGCTCAACTTTTGCACAGCCTCCGCATTGGGAACAAACACAGTAATGTTTGCTGTCTCGGACAAGAACTGGCTCAGACCGGCATCCTGCAGAGGTCCAAAGGTTGAGAAAGAGCCACTACAGTATGTCTGTGACAATCAGCATTAAGGATGAAATGCTTGACCTGACTCACCTGGACCCATTGGTAAAAGTCGCCCATGAGAGGTTCAACAGCCAACACCTGTAGACACAAATTGAACATACACACAGACACATACAGGCACATAGACATACACACACAGACACACACACACCCACAGTGAAAATTCTTTCAACATTAGATAATACAGATGACATTCAGATAGGGCTACATCTCTGTTGTGACACTGACCTCTGCCAGAGTTCCATAGCACTGTTTTCCATCTCCAGCATAGCCCTCCTCACACACGCACTTCCACTGGGATTTCTGGTACAAACAGGTAGCCTGCAGCATAATCAGCCACAGCTTAATAAAACAATTGAAACATTACTGTTTTCCCTAGCAAGCTAATTGAGACACAGACATCACCACAGAAGACATACATGGTATTACATTTTGGATACAAAAAAACTACAGAGTGAACAGTGTGTGAATGGGTGAATGTGAGGCATACATTGTAAAGCATACATATAAATGTAAATGTATATAAATGCATTTTATATGTGTTCATCATTCTTATATAGATACTTTATTTATCCTGAAGGAAATTTAGGTGTCCGGTAGCTTATGCACATACACAGCACAGGCACATTAACTTAAGAAACATTTACAGAGGGAAAGAAGGCCGAATCAAGTTCAATGCTATTGTAAAATGCTCATAACCTCACATCTCTGACTGCTTTGTGTTCTGTACATGTATACAAATATACCATGCCCTACAAAAGTTAACGGTAGCTGCATTTGTGGGTTACTTAGCCAATATTCAGCTAGAGGAAATGTATTTCTTGATGGAGGAATTGCTATCTATGAATAAACTGCTACATTTCTTGTTTAATGAAACTGTGCTAGGTTAGTGTGCTAAGAGCTTCAGAAAACCAATAAGCCATTCGAGGCCAAGGGTTGTACTGGTTTTAAAATGGCTAAGGAGAGTTGTTAGGCAGACATGACACAAAGCAGTATGCCTTAACCACTGTAAACCCAACATAAGCCATGGCCTAGAGTGGCTTATTGCTTTGATATGCCACAGTACTGATATCTGTAAGCAAATGTTTATGTGTGTGTGTGTGTGTGTGTGTGTGTACCAGAAAGTGACATCCCCCATTAATTTTGACACATGGATTGATGGGCTCACACTCATAGCCATTGCCATGGTAACCACTCTTGCAGGTGCAGTCGCTCTGTGAAAAGAGATGGTAAATAAGTCAAAACAAGAGTCACCTACCTGATAGTATGAGGTATTAGAATGTGTTACTGCACTATGCAAAACAGCGTTTAGTATGCTAACAGTGTTAACTACTGGAGTAGTTAATTATTATTAAGTTAAGTATGTGTGTGTGTGTGTGTGTGTGAGAGAGAGAGAGAGAGAGAGAGAGAGAAAGAGATTTCTCACTTGTCCTGGGCCTATGTAGATACAGGTGGCATCAGAGTGACAGTTCCCACGTGTGGGCTCCAGGCAGTTGTTAACAGGCTGGCACTCATCTCCATCAGCCTTCCAACCAGACAGACACTGGCACACATGGGTGCCAGGCCCAGTCTTCACACACTTGGCCTATGGACAACACACACACACACACACATACATCATATGTGTACATATGTACATTGTGTTTTCTTCCACATATCAAAGTAATATTTTAATGAAAATATGTTTGTGTGTGTGTGTGTGTATGTGTGTGTGTGTGTGTGTGTGTATCATACATTGGGGCCGCAGCCTCCCCTGTTTGGTAAGGCACATGGATCTGCCTCATTACATGTTATGCCATCTCCTTTGAAGCCAGAGTTGCAAACACACCTGTCAAGGGTAAACACAAACATACTTCAGTTTGAGTTCTATAAAGGTCTGTAAGTTCAGCAAGCTCTGTCAGTGTCCTCATACCTCACTGAGCCCTGCTTCCAAGTATAACCTAACTCTAACAATGAACCTACTGTACACCAACACTTCCTCTTCCTCACTGAGCCCTGCTTCCAAGTATAACCTAACTCTAACAATAACCTAACTCTAACAATGAACCTACTGTACCTACTGTAACCACTTCCTCTTCCTCACTGGTGTTTCCTCTTCCTCACTGGTGTTGAGAAAAACACATAAAATAAAATAAAAAAAAAAACAGTGCCACCACCATCTTAAAAACTAAAGGAGACAGAAATAAAACAATCAGATAAAAAGCATACACACACACACACACACACACCTACATACACACACACACAGGGAAGAGGACCAAACCACAACAGGTAGCTGTACTGGTGTACAGGGCAGGGAAAAGGGCACAATCATTGCACTCCCAAGAACACTGAAAGAAAAGTTTGTGTTTGTTCTATTGTTATGTTCAGGGGATTTGTAGAAGGTCTTCACTCACTGCACTGCACCACCATTGAAGTCGCAGCTGGCATGGGCATGACAGTACGTCACAGGGCCACAAGGTCGGGTGTGCCGGTCGCAGAAGTGCCCCGTGTAGCCACTGGCACAAGAGCCCTTCTTACAGCCACCGTCTGATTGACGTCCATTATTACATTCACCCTTGACACAGCGACAGGCTGGGCAGAGAGAGAGAAAGAGAGAGAGAGAGAGAGTGATGATGCATGTTTATGTGAATGTGTATGTGAACTACAGAGAGACTGTATGTGTGTGTGTGTGTGTGTGTGTGTGTGTGTGTGTGTGCATATATTGAGTTTTTTTGTCATATGATCTTGTTTTTCACATAAGCAAATCACATAATTCACATTAGAGTAATGAAGAAGAGTAATGCTGTACACTAACATTAACTTTTAAATTTCTAATGTGGCATGATATTTAACATGACATTTGTTGATGACATCCAGTGCTTCTGCATGTCTGTGGGTGGAAGACAGACACTTACTGCTGGTGCACTCTGGCCCAAATTTATTGGGGTTGGAGCAATACTGACACCGCGAGCCGGTGAAGTTCGGTTCACAATTGCAGGTTCCATTCCCATCCATACCGTCGTCACACTGAAACACCCCCAAACACATCCATAAAATGAAAAATCAAACTTCATATCATTCCTGAATGTATTAAACCGTAACACATTTATGCATTTCACAGATGTTTTTATCCAAAGCGACTTACATTTGTCAACTGGCAATTACTTCATTGCCAGTCTAGAGCAATTTAGGGTTAAGCACATTGCTCAAGGGCACAACGGTGGCAGCTGCTGAGATTCAAAACCACAATACTTGTGCTGCTAGCATGTGCTAGCCAGGTTCCTTAACCACTACACCGCTAAATTTATATTTATGTTTATTTGTACTCGGCAGATGCTTTTATCCAAAGTGATGTAAAATACAAAGAAATGCTATAAAAACAAAAATACTTGGCTAAAATTTTCATTTTTTTCTTCTGGAAACCGGGAAATAATTTCATCTTAAGGATATTATGCATACAAATGAAAAACAAAAAATGTGATCTCCCACGCTAGTGTAAACACTCCCAGCAGTGCTCTGGGGAAGGGGTTGGGGGTAGTGGATCAGTGGATCTCACACAATGTGCCACTGACATTCCCAAAAAGGGAAAGCTTGAGTGAAAAGCTTGAGTTTACATGGAGGATAGCATTTAACACAAACATTCAAGGAGAATGTAGAGATGTAACTAGTCTGTTCTAGTCTGTGTCATCAGACCATGTGACCTGCCAACTGTATACAACAGCTGAACCACACACAAAAACCAGGGTTAGAATTATCATTTTATCTTTAAGGGGGTCTCTACCTAAAAAAAGTTATGCCAGTAGCCTAAATATATATACAAATAGCCTTGGGTGTAATCTGTATTAGGTGTATGTGAGGTGCGTGTGTATGCGGGTGTGTGTACATAGAGAAAAGAGTGTTTGAGTAGTCAGTGTATATGAGTGTGAGGGTGAGTTTCTCACCATGCCATGACCAGAACAAGGGTTAGCATATCCTCCAGGACAAGGTGTGCAATCTGGTCCATAGAATCCCTTACAGCAGCTCGCAATCTAAAAACAAAAGACACAGTATGACCCTACAGTATGTCTGAAAAAAGAGAACACACCTGCATACAGACTTGAGAGAAAATACATATAGTGGCCGGTGCCACCACAGTTCTCTCACCGTCTCTGTAACGTTACATTTGGCGTAACAACCAAGATAACTAGTCCTGTCGCAGCCAACCCCCACTTCCTGCACAGAGAAACCATAGAATTAGACTGGGTGGTATCATCAAAAACAAACAGTGGACATAACCTTATTACTTTACATTGCAATTTACTGTTTGATTGAAGCTAAATGAGAGGGGGATAATCATCGTTCTGCATTGTAGGATCTGCTACAGCTCTTGGAAATAACTGACAGCATTTGGAAATGGAGAGTTGAAAATGGATACTAAAAGACTGCTTACCAAACTCACACCTGAGTCACACTTAAGCAATTCATCTCTTTCACAGCGAACACATCTACCCTGCTCGAAAGATTTGCAGAGAGAAGGCAAAAGAGAGACAGAAAGAACGTCAAACATTTCTGACACATTTCATAGGGAATGGTTAGGGGAATGGTTCAGGTGAGTTGAAAAGTAACAGGGTCGGTCTGATCTCGTGCTCACCTCGACTATTTTCCACGATGTCACATCACACCTATGGGGAAGCAATGGCTCCACAGAGGGCGGAATCAAAACTCTATCCAGAGAGTAGAGGCGGCCATTCTTGGCCTCCACATCTGCCTCCAGAACACACGCATCATTCACCAGCATGAGTCCCTGATAGGTAGGTAGGTAGGTAGAGACAGAAGGTCACCACCTGTTTGTTTCAAGCTGCTATATAGTCCATAGTGTATTTAGTTTAATTTAAAACATTCAAAAATAACCTTGAAAAAACAGCAGAATGTACAGAATCGATCCCTTTGATGTAATAATGTCAATAATGTCAGTGCTCTGTGTTGCTCAGTGCAAGTGTGTTGCTTACTAAAGTAACTAAGAAAGGAGCACAAACGTGTTCAAATCAATGGCATCTAGCACTGAATCTTTCCTTGTCTATTCTGTCTATTTGGTATCAAGACGTGATCTGATATGACTCTCCAACCCAACCACATTGTTTACCTCTTCTGTTGCATTTAGAGTCAGCAGCTGATTTGCCATGGTGAACAGACTGGACTGGGACACTAAGTTGAACACTTCAACCTGGTAAGAAATGGAGTACCATTATATGAAATGGAACACAGCTGACAGGCACACACATACACTATCACTGATATCCAGTGATTTACAAGTAAATATGCAAATATTATCCATCACCAAATGTAAGCCACCCCCACATGTGCAAGCATCTTCCTAAAAATATGCTTTTAAAACACACATAACTAATCAACACTCTTAACCCCCCAACCCCCCCCCCCCCCCCAAACACGCACACACACACACACACACACACACACACACAAACACACACACACACACACACACACACACACACGCACACACACACGCACACACACATAACAGACCTTGGTGTTTACCACGTGGTGTCTCAGTAGCTCCAGCAATTTTGTGGCTCCCTGGAAACGATTACACAGGCACAGTGAACCATGACACCCAGGACATATCAGAACACTCTTGTGCATGGAATGTAAACATGCCAACAGAACTCTACCTCATCAGATGAGAGAAAATCCAGATACCCTGTCTGCATTCTGCTCATCGCTGCATTTGTTGGAGCAAAGACTGTAATTGGCCCCTCCCCATCCAACAGGCTCTTCATACTAGTTTTCTGAGAGATGGAAGAAGGCACAGTTACCAAGCCTTTACCTTTAACCAAATCCCAAAACAACAAAGGGTCTTGTTTTGTTCAAGTCACAGATAGCAAGAGGTTGGCGATACGCCAGTTGTGGTTCTCTGGTGGTACACCGCTATTTTGCCATATATGGTATTTCCGATAACAGATAGCAGATAGCAACACATAAAAAAACAAAAAAACAAATATGGTTAAAATAGCAGCGGCCCAGTGGCAGACCATGAGGGAACCGGCAAGCAAAACAAGCCTCTTGCTGTTAGTTCTCCATTCACCTGTAACAATCCCCTGAACTGTGAGAATTTGCTGTTGTCTGACAAAATCTTCATCAGGTTTTCCTGCAAAGCAAAGTAGAAACGTCTAAGACCAGCAAGAGTAATAATGGCGTGTTCAAATCAACTTGAAACTACATGTGTCTACAGTATAGCACTGTTCAAGAGCTCTGTGTGGATAATGTGCTCACCTCTCTCTGGCTTTTAACGGTGGGTGCAACAGTGTCCATCAGTTTGTTAATAATATGGATGATGCCATTAGAAGCCATTATGCCAGATTCCAGAATTGTGCCTTTTCTTTTGCTCCCAAAAATACGATATTTCTTCTGGTTTTCCTAAGGACAGAAGATGAGTCATGTATTCAGGTGGACAATGAAGTTTAGACTTCAGCATCTTATTTGAATGGCAACTGCAGCAGAAGTCACTAGAGGAAAAGATGAGGGGCACACACACACACACACACACACACATAGATGTGGACAGGTGTCTTTCGCCTTCTCTCACCTCCTGTGTCTTCCTCACCCACCTCATTCAGAATTTCAGCTTCCCTTCCGGTAAGTGTGTAGAACTGCCCCATCAGCAAGTCCACAGGCTTCTCTCCAGCCAGCATGTGGAGTTTGGACAGGTAAAGTGCTTGTGCCTGGTCTGCCAACAGATTCTTTAACTAAGAGAATCAGAGAAAGATCTGGAATTTATTTTGATGTTATTGTTCATACTGAATGTGCAATCAAAAATAAATAGAAGTATCTTTATTTGTTCTGAGGTCTCTCTTCACTGGCCCAATACCCTAACCAGTAGGCCACAGACATATAATATAGCTAACAGTATTAAACAAATAACATGTAGTTTTTGACATTTCTGATAGCAAGTTTTAGTATAATAGTTTTTTGTGTCTGTGTTTGTGCTTGTATATATCTTACTGTTGTGAGGCCTCTGTTAAATCCCTTGTTGGTAGGAACAAAGACAGTGAATGGGCCACTTGATGTGAGGGGCCAGGTAATAACAGATTCTGTAAGACACACACACACACACACGTGCACACACCCACACACATACAACCATCAATACCAACAGATGTAGATAATAAAACTGCCTCCTGAACATGCATATATCCAACACCAACCAACCTAAACCAAGCAACATGCACATTTTCAACCAACACCAACCGCACACACACACACAGTAAGATAAGACCCACCGAACCAGGAGAGAGCATTGGTCAGTTGACCAGTCCATTGCCCGCCAGGTTGTGAGTTCAGCTCTCTGAGTCTATTCAGTAGGTTGCCATAGCAAACATGTCCGTTACCAGTGTAGCCTTCTTTACAGACACACCTGAACATTGAAAAGCAATTTATTATGGGGCTGACAACAATGTAACTATACTCTTTGTGTGTATTTACTTAGAAGGCTGTTTAAAGTTTGGCATCTCTGAGCTGAGCTGCCATCAGTTAGTGTTAGCTGCCAGTTTGCAAATTCGGCCTACATTGTACCTAATGCAGGCATTCTTATACCTATTGACACTTATATGTTAATCTTTTTGCATGATGTCTGATGCTTTGGCTGGTTTGACCATCCAGCTACCAGCATACACTCTAGCTGAATTTTCTGCAGTTGAGCAACCTAGTCAAAGGGACAGGGCACATTGCATATCTCTGCCTTTCTGAGTTCTTTGAACATTTCTTTTCTATCTTTTCCATCTCTCTTGTCTATCTTTTTTATTACACATTCTCTTTCAGTTGTCACACTTAAACAAACAGGTCATATATACTTACTGAATTGAGGTAGGATCACTCATGGTGCAGATAGCATTTTTATGGCAGGAGTCTGGTTTACACCTATCAATAATTCTGCAGCTCAGCCCATCAACTTTCACAAAGCCTGTGAGACACTCACAGTGTGACTGTAACACACACAAACACACACACACAAACACACCTAGATATTAACTAAAGCATGAAACATAGAACAAAGAATGAGAGATAGATACCAAGACATGGATATAATTAATATAATATAATTAACAAATATAATAAAAAATATATATAATCATCAACATCAAACACAAACACACACACACACACACAAATAGCACACAAACATACAGCCACACAAGCATACCTGTCCTGGTCCATCATATACACAGCGAGTGGACTCTGGTGAGCAGCCTCCCAGTTGTGTCTGGCATGGGTCCACAGGCATACACACTCGCCCGTCTCCAGCATAGCCTGCTGCACACTCACACACGTGCTGGTTAGGGCCCACGTGTGTGCATACAGCATTTGTGTGGCACACTTTCTGCAGACAAGGGTTTATCGCTGCAACAGACAGCATCTCAGATGTCACTGTTCGGGACACACGTACACACACACACACACATACACACACTCACACACATGTACACTCAATCTAACACTGTGACTTACATGAACACACACACACACACACAGAATTTGAGAATTTGCCAGTAATTTGTGTTTGGATCAAATGGGCACTAGTCAATCAAATGTATACTTACATGTACACTGGATCCCATTGCCCAGGTAACCAGGCCTGCACTGACACACCAGCTTCCCTGTTTCAGCCTGCTCTACACATCGAGCATCAGGCCCACACGAGAGAGCAGCACATTCAGGGAGTTCTGGAGGAAAAGCAAGGAAAATATCAGGTGAAATAGGAGATATGTAAAATAAATGTATTTCATAGGATGACACTGGTGTGATTAAATGAAAAGCACACATAATCAAAGCATACTTCCTCTCTCAACTCACACATACACACCCACATACATGCACACACACACACACACACACACACACACACACACACACACACATATATGTACTTATGCCCACACAAAACACACACACAACCTTACCTATGTCACACTGTGGGCCTCTGTATCCCGAGAAACAAGTACATGAGCCATCTCCCTTCAGTCCAGTATTACATAAACCATGCACACATTTACACACTGATACACACACACACACACACACACACACAGGCATGTACACAGTAAGAGAGAGAAAGAGAAAGAGAAAGAGAGTATTATCACCGTAATGAACAATAGTACAGTACATATTACAGATGATTAATGTTCCATAGCAAACACACAACTGGACCTCACAAAAAGTTATGAACACACACACACATACACACACACACACATACATGCATCTATCAGTGATGAATGCATGCTTAGTTTACACATGTGAAAAAACAAGGACTCAACTGTGGAGTGTGTGAGGCAGCAGGTTGTCTTACCTGAACTGCAGGTGGGGCCGTAGAGTTTTGGCTCGCAGTCTTCACACGCCGTCCCAACAAACCCTGACTGTGCAACAAGAAATGTTTTTTGGAATTCCTGTCACAATCATACCTGGTGCATGAACTGTAGTTGTGTGTTTGTGGGTCTTGGATGTAATCTACCTTGCAACTACATGTTCCATTGCCTCCAATCCCATCCGAACAAACACCATTTTTGCTGCATGGATTCTCTGCACTTTCAGGGCATTCTGTACCAGCACACACAGAGAAGAAAGAGAGAGAGAGAAAGATATTAAATAAGTATGCACAGCTATAGTAATAGAACTTCACACACAAGAGGGTGAGGAAGCTAACTTTACCACACTGTTGAAGTATTTGTGTTATCTTCATCATCATCATCATCATCATGTGTGGCATGCCCTGACTGACTCATTTCTAAGAATCTGGAGCCAGAAAACTCAGATATGTGTTGTAATACTGTCTCACCCCTTGAGTCCAGTTTGTAACCAGATTGTTTGCCCTCCCTCCCTCTGTTTCACACACACACACACACACACACACACACACACATACACACACACACACACACACACACACACAAACACAAACACACACATACATAGAAAATCAGTTGACCTTGACAGTGACTAACAATAAATGTGTTGATGCTTCAAGGGTTCCATAGGGGCATGTGTTCTGTAATGGCAGGCAAAGTGAATTGAACGACACAGTAGATGGGGAAAGGGCTCTCTGATGTGGTGACCTAGCCTATTGTGCGTTGGATCCAAAGGTCAAATCACTTAGAGAATTATGGGAAATGACCTAAATTTGCCCAAGTTGCTTCACAAGAGCAACAACAAATGATTGCCGATCCGAAACAATCTATTGGGGTTACTGTGTGTGTGTGTGTGTGTGTGTGTGTGTGTTAGAAACAGGAAGTCCTGCTCAAGCATGTGGTCAGCACATTCCTATAGCTGAAGTCTGCTGACACTGAGGACTACATAGGACAAAGGAAATGAACTCCCCACCCTACACACACACAAACAGACACACACACACACACACACACACAGACACACACACACACACACACACTCACATACACACATCCTGTATGGTATAGTCCTGGAGTACAACATAATTTAACACAGCTGATTAAAGCTGATTTTGCTATGCTTTAGTGTTTTTGTCCACTCACCAATGCAGTCACTGCCCCAAAAACCAGAGCAACACTCAGGCTGCATAACGTCCTTTACACACTCATGAGAGCATCCCGGAAGGAAAACCCCTGGAATAAGCTCAAAGCTATAAACACACACACAAACACATGCACATCAACACACAAACACATTAACATACACCGCAATCTGCAGTTCGGCAGCCCATAGAAGTGTGCCTATACTGTAGACACACACATGCAAACATACAAGGATACCACACTATTCATCAATTACATTAACAAAGTGTATGAGGGGGGTACTGTGGTACAGTGGGCTAACTATAAACCTGGGGACCCGACTTCAAATCTAAAGTCTAACCTAAAGTCATTTCATGATCCTTCCCCATCTCTCCCCCCATTCATTTCCTGTAAATCTCTACTGCCCTATCTGAATAAAGATTTTAAAATTTACTTTAAAAAACAAAGTAGACAAAATTAAATTAAATAATACAAATGTTTGATAAGACTGAATGCTGCTCAATGATACTGGAAGCTGTCATTGCAGGATTCAAAGATGCACAGACAAATACACATTCACTCTTACCTGCAATCCCGGTTAAACTTGCCTAGTTTCTTCCTAAGGAAGCCATGTGGACATGGGAAGACAGGATAAGCTGCACAGGAGAAGCAATCAGACTTTGTGGTCACCTGTATGCTCTTGTCACACCGATTCTACATACAGAGAGAGATAAAGAGAGAGAGAATAAAAGCAAAAATGAATACTGGTATACATACATGAAAGAACAAACAACATCAACTTAAATTCTGAGCACTGATAATTGTTAACGAAGGCTACAATTAATTAATTAATTATTATTATTAATTAAATAAAGGCTGAATATAGCAGAAAAGGTAAATCCATACAGAAATAGTTTACACAGACAGTGTTTGTATATGTGTATGTATGTGTTGTGTGTGTATACATTTGGCATGAGAGACGTGCAGTCTAACTGTTGTACAAACAGGAGGAAAGTGTGTAATTATTTCTCTGTACCCGTGGGCACTGTTCCCATGGCAACATACTGATATGTATCTACATGCAGTGTTTCCAGAGGAGTTTGAAGTGAAGCAAGTAGTAAACAAGAATCTTTGGTATTACTCATGTAAATTGAACTAGACAGCCTAGGACTCCTGGGTTTAAACCCTCACATGAAATTATGAAGACTAGGAGAAAAATAAAATGTCATCACTATGATATTCAAGACACTCTGACATTCAAGACATTTTGTGGATTTTGTGGAGTGATCTTTCCGCTTACAGATATTGGCCCAACTGGTGGTTACTAGAAGGAGAGTCAGAAATTTGGAATATGCATTTGCAAAAATAAAATTGCAAATGTCTTGGGAGAGCTCTTTGCCTGTACCCATCATGAGATGCACAACACTTCTGTAAAGAAAAAACCTTTTGTGGCCCACCCAAATATACTTACCTGGCTAATATGAATATGCACAAATTGGTAGCATTAACTTGAAACTGCTCAGAGATTACAGCTGGTTCCTTGCCTTGGTATACAGCTTTTGCTTAGTGTGTTCAGTACTTCAATGCTTGGTATACTGCTTTTTTTAGTGTGTTCAGTACTTTCCCTCTGTCATTCAAACTTTCCAACACACAACTTTCATGAGCTTTAATTTATGAACTTTATTGTTTTCATTTCTTTGCATCTGTGGCTTTCTATGGAACCTTAAGAAAGGCTCTGAACAATCAGATGCACTGGCCCTGTAATCAGGTTTTGATCAGGGGGGCTTTGGATACAAACATCAGACAAAGACTACAGGATATTTAACTGCACACAAAGTACAACTTATAACTTTCAGGTAAACTGATTGTGTGCTGAAAGCTTGCAAGATTCTTAGAGTTAAAATATATTTCAAGTGTGCTCATACATCACAAACAGGCCCAATAAGTATTGCATCACTACTCTCAGTATACTCTTTGTTCAGCCTTCAAATGAAACTTTAGAAATCTACTTGAAGCATTTCACTGTGATGGTAAGAGTACCAGGTCAGTGTGGTCTGAAAGAGGCCTAAAACTCTGTACACTGTACAGTAAGCTTATGCTTACATAATATTGTGCTATGCTCTGAAATGTACTTCCTGCTATTCTCAAAGAAACATCTGTCAGACACCAAATCACCTCAACCATAGGACAAAACTTCATACCAGTAGGCAAAATAATAATGAGGTTTTCAAAATTTCTCCAGTTGAAAGATTAGTATACCATTAGACAGCATGAGAAATGTGGTTCAAGACAGTATGTGGTATCATGCTCCAGGAGACAACTGAGTACACAATTTAGTTTGCATGTATGTGCCACTTACCTTAGCAGCAGCAGCCAATGAAAAAATGACAGTCAGGAGCAGCACAAGGAGAGGCAGACGTCCACTGAAATTATCCATCTTAACGGTGGCACTCTTTCACTTGTATAATGCACTCCTCTAGCCCCTGGCTCTTGTCACTCTCTCTCTGTGTCCTCTCTTCAAGTGTCCAGTTCTGTGAGCGTCCCTCACCTTCGGGCCTCTGCACTCCTGTCTCCTTTCTCGGTTCCTGAGGCCTGTCGCTGGACTGTGACTTCCTGGCCCTCTTGGCCTTTTCAACAGCCCACCACCACCCCAATCCGGCAGCCCTCCTCCTCCTCCCCATCTTCCTGTTACCGGGATCACCAGAGTGAGTGAGTGCCCGCTTAGTAATGCTGGCATTCTCAGCATAAAAAACGAAGGAGAGGAAAGGAAAGGAAAGGGGCCTGTGTGTGCCATTGGAGGGTCTGTTGGGGGAAGAGGAGGGAGCGGGGGGCTGTGGTGTTGGTCTTAGGTCCTTTGCTGAGGCAGACAGATGAAAGCTGAACATGGAATGCGCATGTGAGTAAGGGTGTGTGTGTGTGTGTCCAGTTTTTATGAACAAGGGGTAATGGGGACACAGCAAAGAGAATAGAAGGATTTCCTGGGTTGTAAATAAGCAGGGATGCTCGTTGTCTTCTACACACACACACACTCACACACACACACTTCCTACTGATTTTTGTCCTGTCATGGCTTTAACATCCAGAACTTTCCAGGAAGAGAGTTGAAACTAGCATTGTGCAACAGTGTTCTTATGAATTACTGAACATATTCATAATGAAACATATCTGACACATACAGTAAAACTATGCACTAATCCATAAAGGACAGTAAAGTTTTAAAGCAAAAATGCAAGGGATAACAGCCGACGAGGTGACCAATTTAAATGGAAATAATGGCGAGGTGGAGGCAAAAAACTCTAGCACTAAGCACGGAGCCTGGCTGCCTCCCGCATAAATTTCCATCAAACTGGTCACTGTGAAGGCTGTTATCACGCTTATCTCCTTTTTGAATTTAGGATATAATTTTATCTAATATTTCTTTATATTTAGGAATCAAGAGCATGAACCACAGAAAATTATAGCTACCGTTAAAGGGGGGGTAAGTACAGCATGAAAAACTTTACTATGGTTGTTATGGTTACCATTAATAAGCACATATGGAATGATGATTCAAATTGTTCATATCTACTTCAAATATAGCCAGTTATACAAAGTGAATTCCCACCTCATCAGCCAATCAGAAAAGAGAATCCCATTGTCAAATGAGATAAACATGTATAATCTACTATCTTATAAACCCCTTTCCCAGATGCTTGACAAACACAGAAATACCAGACATTAAAGGGTTAATAAATTACCTTAGAATTTGTTTACACCATACCTGAAGCATGAAAGTCAAAACTGTATGAGGGGGTAATCTCAGGACAGCAGAACATGTCATTTTATGAAACTGGCCTGATACTGCACGCCAAACATGACATGGAAAATTAATGTTACATAAAAATGAGGTTTAATAATAATTAAGCACAAAGCCAAACAGAAACGGTGTGCTATATGTTTATAACTGGACATATTGTAGATGAAAACATTTCAGATTCAAGTTTCAAAAGCTTCAAGATTAGTCAAAAATCCAATGAAACTGCAAGATATGTAGTTTTTTTTAAAGAATTCCTCCTCTGACGATCCTCTTGTATGGGAGTGTATTTACATTTTTTAAATACTGACTCACTGTAGACTTAACCAACTAGTCCAACCTGTAGAACAATGTTGTTATGCCATCATATTGACATTGGTGAAGTGTTGGACACTTCCTTTTCTGTTTTCGCGAGTCTAGTTATGATCAACAAATGTCTCAAAGTTGTCTTCATAGGACTAAATATCCTTTTGGCTGTAAGTATATTAGAAATTTGTTTTGTTTTGTTGTGTTTTCTAAACAAAAGGTTGAATAGTGGTGTTGTTATAGTTATGTAATGTTTGTGGTGTGTAGTATAAAGATGACTACAGCCTACACACATGAAAATGCTCTTTTCAAGACCATTTCATGTGCTGTAGATTTACTCTATGTGAAAATCTCTTCTAGTCTTAGCATGTCTACAGACATACATTTCTATATTTTCATGACTGTATGTATACATGAAGCTTGATATAGTATAGTATAGTAATGATCCCCCATCTTGCCTGTATCATGATTTGTTGTATGGTGATTGTTCTTATTATTTCTTGCAGATTGAGGGTGTGCTGTTCATCATCACAGCTTCCTTACTTCACATTTTCATGAAATCTGTGAGTGAGATCTGCGCCATTGTCTCTCCAATCATCTTGATTCTCCAACTTATACAAAATCCCTTGACCTTGCATTTGGTAAAGGAACAACCTTCATAGCATAATGAGGATCTCGTACAATGACCAAACTTTCTTCAATTCAACAGCAAGACTTGGATATCTCTTTGGTGGGGGAAGTCCTCTGGCTCTTGGGTGGAGGTGCGCTGGTGGTGAATGTCCTGGGTATCTACGGTGCCGCAAAACACAAGACCTGGCCTCTTATAGCAGTGAGAACACATCTTTTCATACCTATGGATTTCTCAGTCCAAAGAAATACAGTGTAGAGCAGGGATTCTCAAACTTTATTGGGCCGGGGACCCCTGATGGAGCAGAATTTTTTTCATAAATCGCAACAGAAAAAAATGTACCATATAAGATTGTAGCCATTTGCTCTTTCAGATGCTATTGAACTCTTATTCTAAAAACATATTTTGCTAATACCACAACAGTTTTAAATAGGCATGTTATTGCATTTGACAGAACAGAAGCAGTTTTAAAAGGAGTATATTTTTTTTTGTCAAATCTAGGCCTGTGTTAAAAAAAATACTGTTTGTTTCACATAACTAATAATAACAACTAATATTCATCTTGCTTGCACTTAACGTAACTGCAGGTAATGTATCATGTAGGCTACTGTCACTAATGTTATGCTAGTGGGAGTAATGGGCACAATGCAACTAAGCTCTATACTGATCTCTTGTATTTTTCTCCCCATAAGACAAGTTTACACTACAAAATGTATATTTATGCTATAGCAAAATTTTTCACGGACCCTCTGGCAGCCTGCAGTGGCAGTGTGCGATTATTATAAAAACAACTAAATTATGTTAAATAATAAGACATATACTGCAGTATCATTGTAAAAAATCTTGCTACTGTCTACTATTAGACACATGAATCATGTACATGAACAGCCACAACCAAATTCCTTGCATGTGTAAGCATACTTTAATGCTGTTTTTTATTCATATTATGTATACATTTTTTGCACCATTTGAAAAAAAAAGATGCCGCATATATAAATGCATTTATTAATACATAGTTAATACATACATACAAACATACATTCAAAATATATTAATACATACAAATTCTATTGATTTCTAAAGACATAAACAACACTCTTCTTGTACATTACAGTACATTACAGCAACTTTGATTGGAATGGTCGTGTTTCTGATGCTAGGAGTGCAGGCTGTCAAACTCCGGCCTGTGGTAAGTAAAGGCCTTTGTCATTAAGATCAAAAATTATGCATTGGGATAAAATGACCTACAATTTTATTGATGATTTATGATATAAACAAAAAGGATGAGGGTGAACATTTCATTTAGATAGTAGCACTTTATTTTAAGGGTCATACGTGTATACGTGTCATATACATGCCATATACCTGATAAATGTAGAGCCAAATATACTGTATTAGTGAGTGACATCATTTATTAGCGAACAATGATAATCATTTCTTAATTTATTAATTTATTATTATTCATAGGCTATATATTTAATAACAAAAAAACTAGTAGGCTACAATCTCAACATGTAGTAAGTACTAAAAGACAGCAGTTATCCTCTTAACAAATTGTGTGCTGTATACTCGTGAGGGAAATTCTGTCTCTGCATATATCCCATCTGTGAATTATTGACACATACAGCACAGCACACAGTGAACAGTGAACGCAAACACACTGTCACTAAGCAGTTAGTAGCCTGCTGCTGTCGTATCATCATATGCATTACGGTACTCAGGCTGTATATAACTCAAGTTTCTAGGGAGTTTGGCCTCATTATCACATATGTCTGCATGCAGAACAGAGTAGCTATGCAGCTAGCCAGGTATGCTACCTTGTGTAGCATAAAGAAGGCAACTGTGAATCTCACATCAGCTGTCTAAGGTTTTCCAGTGCACCAAGGGCCAGTAAAAAATAACAAAGGTGACTGTACCTGTTGTAAATACGCCTACAGGGCACAGCACACTTTACTTTGGGGTGAAATGGGTATTACTTTTTTTTTCTTTGTGCTGAAAGAAACTTTTATTATTGACAATGATTGAAAAGCCAAATGAGACAAATAAGTCGTATGTAAAGGTATATCCGCACAAAAATCTACACAGGACCAATCAAGATGCTCTCCCTTTCACACTCCCAGGGCATATTTACACGTATCTAGATATCTTTACAAACAGATATTTTTATGTTTTTTTTTTACATTACGTTTACATATATACAGTGGAATTCACAGAATCCAGCATTTCAAAAAATCTCCACTTTGGAGAACATTTTAAAAAATATACGTTTGAGGTGACTAAAACTCTGTTTACGTATACAAACAAAAACCCAAACTAATAAAAAAAAATATCTGTTTATAAAAATACCTAGACACATGTAAACAGGGCCTTACTTTCCCTCGCTCATCCTGTCAGGACTGTGCAACTTGGGGCAAACTGTATATATAATTTACGGGTGTTTATGAGCCACTACAAAAATGCAAAAGCTGCTGTCCACTACACTATTGCTTACATTTCTTGCTCTAATATGGATCTTTCCACAGATTTTGAAGTACATGAAACACTATGTGAAGTCAGATGAAGCGATACAGAAAATTATTATGGGGTTAGATACAGGATTGGGAGCAATGTTTGGATTGGCTGGCCTGGAGGTATGGAATGGTACACTTTGTCCCCACTGAAGTAGGGGTCTGAAGCAAATACAGATTGAATTTACTAGTTTACCACTTAAAGAAATAGATACTCTATGTACACTAAAAAAAACTAAATACTAAAATAATATATTGTACATAAACAATTTAATTTAATTTATGATCCTTAATACATTATTTATTTTTAATTTGTAATGAATGTGCATAATGTAACATTCAGGTTCTTGTGATTCTTCTGGCTGCACTGATCATCCACCAGCTGAGGCATCAGACTGCACTACCAGATCCTACCAGAGAGGGCGCTAAGCCTCCAGCCTACTCAGAGCTTTGCCCCATTACAGACACAGTAAGCACAGAGCAGCTCTCAGAGGACTCTCCAAAATTACTTGAATGTGTATGACACAATGGAAAGACTTAACTTGTCTAGATTTTGTTTTGTTTTTGTGAAATGAAATGTTTTTTTAAATTATTGTCATTATTTAATGCTATTTTATGTGTTATATTAAGTTTTTGTCACTGTAAGATATATATAATTATATGCATGTATGGAGCAGAAGAATTGAAAATATCAAGCAGGGAAGGTAGAAAAACAACTTCACACAACTGATGCAATGTACATATGTCATTCCCTACCTGGGCAACCTCTTTTTAAGACTGACATATGTCCATATGGTATTGAAATATCAAGGAAAATTTTAAGCTATACAATATACCAGATACACCACATGTATAACACTAATCTAATACTGAAATCATTCAGTACACCAGGCAAGACTGTGTAAGTATGCAGCTCCCCCTACATTCAGGGTTTTTTTTTTCATCATTAATAATAATATTCATTAACGTCATTAATAGTATAGTATACTAATGGTTCTTTTTTTGACATCCACTTCATTGCATGCATGAAGCAAATAGCAAGAAGCTAACCTCATACCATGCCTCACACCTTGTGTCTAGTTCAATACCTGATTGACACCTGATTATGGGAGTACACTAGCCTGGTGCACCAAACGCTTTCACATCGTTTTACTTTGTGCAGAGCATCTGGAATCCCTAAACTGGTGAACATTTCCTTCCTTGTGAGCAGATACTTTTTGTGAACTTTAAAAATATTGGGCATGCCTGAGTGCTCTGTTCACTGATTGCCCAGCCAAAAATATGTTTGAAGGAAACCTAAACTCCTTGAATGATTCCTGACTGTGGTGTATGGAACTGACATTGAGCATCAGCGCTAGCTATCACTAGCCTGGCTAGGAGTGTACAGAAAAATGTGCACAAACTTTTGCTGATGATTTAGTGTAGGTCAACTTGTACATGTTTCAGTGGAGTTTAGTAGGGTGTTTTAACAGAGAGTTAAAGTAAATTGCCATGTACGGACAAACTAACGTATGATCTACAGTTATGACTGAGTTCTCATTTCTGTTGAATTGTCATGACACATGTTTGGTTTGTCATGGTTTTATGAAGTTGCTATCACAATAAATTGGTCTTATTTAAGATCCAATATTATTTGATGAATGTTAATTTCTGGATACAGGTAATAATGCATTTTACAGCCCTGATTACATGCTTCTTGTATGTTCTATGTTAGTGGGTAATTACTGAAAATTAATACAGGGCCTTACTATTTTATTGTTTCATTTTAACTCTTACCATCAAATTTCATCTTACCAACAAAGCAATTCCTTGTTATTCCCATTCTGTTTACTGACTTATTAACCCAGCTATTGTTTAGAAATAACATAGAAATTATTCAGTAATTATTCAGTTATTATTCAGTAATGTGAGTAGTTCTGAGTTGTTACCATGAATTTTACCAATTGACCATTTGATGGGAGGGGGTTTCATACATTTAAAACACATGACCTGTGGCCAATTTATGTTATTTTATCATGTGTAAATCTGTCAGGTTATATGTGAATCTTGTAAGGAAAAAATATCAAAGTAAGGACAAAAATTGCAATACTGCAATTGTGTTTGAGGTCCCTGAGTGCTGTCAGTAGGAAAAAGAACAAGAAAAGTTGATACAGCATGTACCAAATAGCGAATCTACAGCTAACACTAAATGAATGATGCACAGAGTCTATGCCCCATTCTGTTAACGTTAGTTATTGGTTTGCTATTCAGCCTGTGTTGTATCAAATTTTCAAGCTCTTTTTCCTACAGACAGCATTTGGTGACCCTGAACAACAGAGCTGTCGACTGATTCACACTGGATTTCTCCTTTAAAGTGAAGCACCCATAATGTCAAAGAGGGACATTTCATTTTTTTTTTTTATTAAAAAAATGTAGAAAAAAATAGATGGGAAGATATTGTAAGTATGAATGTCCATGTTGCAGCATCCTAAAAAGCATTTTTAGACAGCCTTTTAGTTTGACCCAGGAACTGACAAATCCAAATTGAAGAGTATGAAAATTGTTAAATTCTCATAGGCTAAAAGTAGATGTAGGTTATCTTGTAAGAACTACAGTGATGTAGCCAGTATAAAGCAGAGACCTAGTGTTTTGTGGTGTTAGATGTAGGATAGAGAATAAAATACTATTAATAACCAATTTGAGTCCTACAACTAAGCCCACCTATTTTAATGTCCCTCAGTTGACATGGAATGTTATTAACTGGTTCACTAAGAGCATTTTGTTCTAGCTGGCTCATTAATGTCACTTTTAGGGTGTAGCCCAAAACTGGAAACATTATTAAAATATTATAACATAATTTCTGGTCAGAACAAACCAATAAAAAAAAAAAATCTGGTTCAAAGCCCTGCTGAAAAGTACCCCATGTCTAAGTATGTGACCAGAGGCACTACTAGAAATTTTGGGCCCTATGTCAGAAAATAACATAATATGTAAGGCCCAGCCTTACATTGATTATAATATTAAAATGTTCTCTTGGGCCCCCTGTTAGTGCCAGGCTCTTAGAATCATCCTAACTTTTCATGGATTTTCCATATTTTTTGAAGAATATTTTACATTACAGAAATCTATTATACTGTATATTGAAAATTATTCTTAAAATTAGTGAAAAGGTTTATTGGAAAACCAAACTTTGTGGACTGTGTAGGGGGGCATTGTGTACATGCTGAAAAAGTTTGGTGTCAATGGGTCAACTGACCAAGTAGCATAATAAATCATTCAAACAAACGTAACAGTGGGCTTTTATTTTTCAAGTGAAGATTCTATACAATTGAGTTGGTTTGCAAACTGCAACACCAGCCTTGCTCACTTACACTGTAGGAATGCTGCTGCAGTTTTGAAATTTTGAAATGTCTTATTTCCACTTCTCTAGGGTCTTTATAGAGTTCTTATACTTACTATTGTGCTGCTGATTGCATCTGCTGGAAATGCTATGGATAATTTATCAAATCAAATTCAATCAAGTCTGAATAGTGGACATGTGGACGGGAGATATCCTATTCCTTTTCAGCTTTTCATGAATCTTTACTCCACAGCACTGTTCATACCTATCATCTCCAGGAGAAGCACCTGGATCACATAGTCTATTTCTTTGACACTTTTTAGGTGTCTGTCAGCCTTGCAGGAATGCTGGCACTGATCTGTGTACTGGTTACAGGAATTGAGGTGGTGGGGTCTTGATATCCACAGAGCCAGAAAAGAGAAAAAGTGGTCCTTGGTCTCAGTGAGGATAATACATGAAATATACCCATTAGTGTTTGACAATTACATAATAAGCAACCATTTTAACTGAGAGCAATTAAAGCTGACATGCAGCTAGGTTCTGTTTTCTAGCTATCTGAATGGAATATCTTGCATATGCCCTGAACAGGCAGCAGACGATATAGCCTTGTCACCAAATTCAGCCTATAGATAAAATAGTGGGAACATAAAAACTCTCCCACTTCCTTAAGCTCCTCCTTGTCCTTGATGCCTTCTTTTTTAAAGTTTCTTATTAATAGTTATGAGATGCCAACAATGACAAGCCCTTATCAATATCTTTAGTGCTTATATGTTTATTTATCAATCTATTCATTTTCATCCACTTTACTGTTTTTTATGTTGCTTTTCCTTCTATGTTGCCTTTCCGTCTCTCATGTCTTATCTTTGTCATAATGTTGTTTTTTGAAGTTGTTCACTTTCTTTAAGTTTTCAAAACCATCTCTTCAGAATCTTCTTTGCTTCTTTGCCTGCCTTAACCTTAACTATTAGTTATACTTCAGTCATTTACATAGTTTTTACCATGCATGAGACTTGTTTCATGGGAATTACTGTACATGTGAATTAAGGCATAGGCTTAAATCTAGTACAAACGAACCTTATGAATATTGTCACCACCCCCTGTGCCCCCTTAGGTCTGGCATGCATGTATTGCATGGGCAATGCAAGCTTGACTTTCCCTATCAGTATGCACACCTGGATGGGTATTTAAAGGGTTGTCCTGTTTCCTGTTTTTGCTTGGAGCACTTTTCTGTTCAGCACATTGCTTTTGTTGCAAGCACATTGGTGATCTTTCTCTCACGCCTTCTTTTCTCTTTTTGACATCATACTGACACTAGCCCATATGCTTACACACACACTGGCATTCATGTGTCTTATTTTCCTATAGACATCTGTTTTGATTATTGCTATTTATTGATTCTGGTTACTTTTATTAAACATTTACTTATTTAACCATTATATTTGTTGTCTAACTTCCTGTTGCAGCCCTGAGCCAGGTCGTAACAATATAACAGAATGTTTACTTAGTTATAACCGCTTTGTGCCATTATTTACCAGAATGCTCACTGTAGAATTAATCCACTCTGGGATTCTCCATGGCTAAAAATTTAATCCGCTCTGGGCATCCAGAAGGATATGCGCTGGTATCCTCGAATACTCCCTTGTATTTGTTAAAACCTGAAACCTCACTTAATCGGTCTTCGAATCCGAGGGGAAAGTTCTAGCTTAGTTGTCATAAAGAAGGAAAGATCAGAGTCAGGCCTGGGAAGATGAACACAGTTGTATGTTCTAAAATGCTTGACTTTAAATAGGGAAGTGCTTGGGAATATATACCTAAATAAGGTGACATTTCACAAGTATCAGAATCAGAACTCATAACAGGTAGAGTTACATTTTGTGAGGTGACTTTTGCAGTGTTACATTTAGCAGGCTGGGAGAACAATCACTACTGTCATTTACATACATTCACATCCTAAAAGAATACATTAACAATGGGTGCTTATGACTCTAGATCAATCACATTATGGTCGTACGATTAGGAGAATAGTCTTGAATCTACCATGTGAATCAGATAACACATACTGGTAACTAATTGTTGTGCATCAATAGAGTGCGCCCTCACTCCGCCTCGCAAACCCACAGCTCGTTGTCCCACAGCCACTTCCTAGTGCACGTTCACCTTCACCTGTTTATTGATTGACTTCACCTGGTCTCCCTGCTATTTAAGTGTCTCTCCCTTGTTCCCTGGTGTCTGGCTTCGTCAATCCTCCCTTGGATCGGATTTTATGGGTGAACACATTGGGTGAACAATAACCTGTGGCACTCAGCGCCAATAATAATAATTTGTGTTATGTTCTACTTTTGGAAAATCATCAACATGTATGAGTGAGGGGGTACTCATGGTATGACAAAAAGGTTGGGAAACACTGACGTAAGGGATAATGAACGACACAACGTGCGTTTATCAGTTAATATTGCATGTTCAAGGTGGTGATAAGGCTCCCTGATTGCTGAGACGAGGCCTTACTCTGACTGTCATAATGTGATCCTAAGAGGTGTGATTGTTCTGCACACTCTGATGAATCGAAGCAGAGCTGCCCCACGGCAACTGGCCCTAAGATCGCTGTCTGGGAACAGTTACACTTTAGATGTGAGGGACTGCCTCTCTGCTGTGTTCGTGCTGTCAGATGAAGCAGTCTTTTTCTTCTGAGTCATGTTCCTTTGAAGGAACAAGCTTTGGATTATCTGGCCCTGGCCCTGGCAAAAAGCCACTTCATGCAAACATTGCTGCAAACAATTAGAAAATAAAACAGTTGAAAGAATAAAATAGTCAAGGCTATTTGCTGTGGGGCTAGCACACTAATATAACGACATGATATAACATGATAAAATGATATGAACATGATATAACAACATGTGTTTGGCCCTTGGAAAGTCCACACGTGTGCATGAGGCAACACTATCGTCCCTAGGGTGGAAGTGGAAGCAGAACACCACAGTGAAGCGATATGCGTGATCTGAAGGTGAGTTATCTTTTCATCCACTTAGCATTCCTTTGCATGTGTGTATCTCAATACTGTGATCTTTTGTGTCAAACATTTTTACTGCCATTTGTAATTTCATAACTGATGAATGCTGCATGTTCCTTTTTTATAACCTACTGCTAATTCCTTATGTGTCCCTGCAATACTATGTGGACCAATCACATTTCATTTATCTGTATTTACTGAATTGTTGCTAGCCTGATAAGACATGTTTGTGGAAAATTGTTTGTGAAAGCCTTCAGCTTCTTGGCTGTAACTCCATTTGCCACTAGAGTGCTCTATTGGATTTGATTTGCCCAAGACATGTTGTGAAAGCAGTAAATTACTGTGTTAACAAAGCGTTGTTTGCATACCGGTATATATGTGTTATGTTAGAGAAATATAAATGATCATGTCATCAGTCATACTGGTCACCACTTGATATCTGACATAATGTTGTTTGTTTCTGCTTGTTCTTATTTCAGACACAGATACATACAGTACGTACAAATCACTGTACAGTTAATGAAGAATCACTGGATTGCATTTGACTGTCTGTTCTGAACCAAGAAGATCCCAGTCTTGTCACCAAACATTGTTACCGCAGATTCATTCAGCCATTCACCAGTGTGTGATCCCTGCTCAGTTCCTTGATTTTATTTGTGTATTTTTTTGTGTTTTCACATGTTAATCCAGGATAGTACACAAACTGATAATTATGTATGTACTTCAGTGGACACAAAGTTATGGAAAGAGTCCTGTCACTGCTACTGGACATGAGGTGCCATTTTGTTGTTTATTTATCCAGTGTAAAGCCAAAGTAATTTGGAACCCTGGTAACCATTCACTGGCACATGGACATGCAAGATCACCAAATACTTTGCGCACACCCGGTCAGGGACAAGAGCAAGCGCATGCGAGTGAATGTGGAATGCTGGAGAGCTCTTGTCTTCTGGTGCTCCCCTGAGAACCTCCGCTGCCTGCTGCAGCCTCACTGGGGTGGGTGACAAGCAGACACAAGGTGGCAAGCAGATGCACAGTGACAACCGAAGCGTCTCTCCTCAGCTGGGAAGCAATGTGTGAGGGACAGTCAGTCAGGGGAAAGTGGAACAAAAGTGCAATGCCAACACACCAATTCACTGGAACTATTGTGGGTTCAACTTGCGCTCAGCCATTTTCACCTGATGCTGTCTTGGTGAGATCGAACAATACAGCAACAGTGGTGTATGCTGCCCTAACCTTAACTTGCCAGAGTGTGAAAATGAGAAAAATGAGAAAAGTTTTTTTTGTTGTCCAGCCAATTGTATGATAGGTAGGACACTAAAAATTTGCCAAGTACTTGTCCTAATGAATACATTTATCTACATAAAAATGTTGAGCTCAAACTTGACCTATGACACTTATTCGGAAGTTACTGTATTCTGCCTTTGCATTGTCTGCAGAACATAATGGGTCGGCATACCATGGCAAAAAGCATTTTCTATTTCACTGTGCATTTTTCTGCTGGCGTATGCCTAAATCTAGGCCTAGTTTATGATAACAATAATGAACTACGTCAAACCTAGTTGTTTTGGCATAATTAGGGTTAATATGATGTAAACATTAATATTTGAACTTACACTAAGACCTTTATAACCATAATTGTATACTGAACTGAAACCAACAAAATAGGCTGCTTGTTCAGTCTGCTTGTTCTACATTAATTAAGCCTAGTTCTACTTCTACTACGATTATGGATTTCTACCATTAAATTTGTGGATGTGTTTTAGTTTGTCTACTAAATTGTGAGTTCTTTGTGTTGCTGCCACTACTTTTAAGCAACGTGTGTGTGTACTTGCGTCACAACGCATTTATCCCTACACATGCACAAACTGGATAATCTAGACCATGAATTTGATTGTATGTTTACATGCGTATATTTCCCATCGATTGGATTATCAAAAGGTGTACACCACCGCTCTCAATCCGATCTAAATTTTAATCCGAGCCAAATCCGATTGGATGGTATGGATACATGAGATATTTGTCCACATGATGAAAATTATCATTAATGCCCCAAAAGTGATAACTATTTTTTTTGTCCAAAATTGAAATTGTTACGGTCTTTAGCCTTTGCATGGCAGTATATCAATCGCCAGGGCAGACTACGCTCTCCGCAGTTATGCTATCAGGCAAAAAGCATGCAGTTGTGGGCGAAACTTCACCTCCTCTCGGTCTTTGCCGCGCACATACCTGAAGACCGGAATAGAGCAACAGACATGCTTTCGAGAGGCCCACTGTCTCACGGAGAATGGCGGCTCCACCCGCAGGTTGTACATGGTTGTGCAGGTTGGGCGTGGCAGCGTTTCGGCAGGGCACATCCAGAGGTCAATCTCTTTGCCTCACGCGAAACGGCACACTGCCAGTTGTGGTTCTCCCTGACGGAGAGCGATGTTCCACTAGGCATGGACGCTCTAGCCCAAGAACGGCTGAAAGTCTTACTGTATGCTTTCCCCCAAAAGCTCTAATACCAGCACTGCTGGAGAGAGTGAGGAGAGATAAGCACAAGGTGATTCTGATACCTCCCCTGACCAAGTCTGATTTATGGAGCTGATGACACTGCTACACGGCAAGCCATGGTGGTTCCCAGTCCGCAAAGACCTGCTGTCTTTAGCAGCTGTAGCGATTTGGCATCAAATCCCAGAGAGGTGGCAACTAGTAGCCTGGCCCCTGAGCAGTTGAGGCTGCTTAACGCACGATTACCGCTCAGGTATTGCAAATCACAACATGGTGTCAGTTTCTTTTTTATTTTCTCTCTGTTTCAGCGGGTTGGGTTTGAAATCAATGCCTAATTTTGCAGGTCAGGTGGAGCAGGTTGGCTATCATGACGGGTGGGGTTGGTGCAGGTGTTAAAAATCCTTGACACGTGTATCACTACCGACTAGACTCTCGAGTGTGTGACGTCGCTTTAGAATGACAAGGTATCTGCTGCCTCATTGGCTTATATAGCCGTGTCATTCGCGTCAGACAGTCTGAAATGGGACCTTCAGTGGCGGTCACATGATCGAGGACCTTTACGGTTTTGTGCTTCAGACTGATATCTTTATATCTTTCTGCGATATTGCACGAATCGCAATGGAGCTTCATTAAAAGTGAAAGTAGAGACAGTTGATCAAACTGTCATAAATGCAATAAACTGCTCTAATATTATCCATTTAAATCAGGCTGCGATTCCTAGCTATGGTTAGCTATCTGGGTTTTCAAACATATCATTAGTGGTTGTCTGAACAAGATAGTAGATGTTGAGACAGTTATGATAGATATAACCCTGGCCCTACTACTTGTAGGCTATCGGACATTTGGAACAAAGGGTCAATTTCTGAAAATAACAAATCAAATGTAAATATTTTGCCAGTCATTTGTGAAAATTCTAAATATAATGTGTGTGCTATTGGAATAATAACACCTGTGTCTTTCTGTCTGCTTTTGGATGTGAGTTCTATGTAAACATTAAACCTTAGCTGCTAGCTTCTTGTACTCACTGCAGCGTGTTTGTGTTGTAGCCACATAATCTCTGTATTCGCGAAACTGCTTGTGGTTGTGTATATTCAAAGTCTAGTCAGCATTAAGTGGTTTGTAAACTTTTGATTTCAGTAAATGTCTTCTTATAATTAGCTAGCTCTCCACTCTCAGAGGGCACTTAAAAAATCTTCTTATAGTGCCAGGCCAGGCACCTTAAACAAAGCAGAAACAAAAAATGAGAGGAGCATTGAAGGGAAGAGTTGCTTCTGGGTGTTCGGTCATGTTTTGTTTGGTCATTGGTCTATCATGTGACAGTTGTGTTGGATAAAGTGTGACATAATGTGACATAAACACAAACAAACAAACAAAAACAATGTCCACACAATCCACACAATTCACTGATATTTGTCAGTGACAGATAATGTGAGGTCTGAATCTGACCTCGCTGTGGCAATCACAAAAACATTTAGACCTGTCTGAACAACTAAAATGTTTTTAAAGAGGCAATGCCTCAAACCAGTCCCTGAACTGACACGGAAAGACCCAGGGGTAAAACAATCACCCTTACTCACACTGGTACTGCTCTGTGGTGTGGGGGGAGTTTCCAGCACCTTCACAATACCACACAATGTGATGTGCACCTTTTAATGATTTCCACACTTTCTTTTCTTTTTATAATGCATCCAACAGACAAATGTAAAGATCATATATTTCATCCCCATACTGTAATATTACATCATTCTATATGAAGGATTAACCAGTAAAGAAAACTTACAGGCCAAAGGTAAAACAAAACCTGAACACACAAAGTAACAAAACTTGTTACATTCGCAGCTCTCCAATACAGGAGCATTTGCAGCTCTACAATACACAATGTGTATGTGTGAGTATGAGTTATGAGTTATCTCAGTTCAGTTTTATTTTGAATACACAAATATTTCATACTCACACATGCAAGTATTTCAGATGTCTGAGACAAAGAGCATAAAATGAACATAGGTCTTTTTAACTCCTCACACAAATAAAATGCACAGGCAGGTATGACATTTGTTAGCTCAAAAAGTGAAGAAGAGAAGAACATTTTACAAGAATCGTTTTACATTAATGCCAAAACACAAGGGCTTGAAATATAAGCTTATAGGTATTTTTCCATCTGAAACCATCACTGTCTGATGAGTTTAAATCTGGCTGAGAAACAGTGCCTCTTAGTCTACCACAGTAGAGACACAGAAACCTGTGGTCACCGCTCTGTGCCAGTGTGACAAATACTCTGAAGTACCTCTTTTGTCTCTCTGAAGTATCTCTTTTTTTTCTTACAAGATGTCAAATCAACTTGGGCTTGGCCTACATTTTGTGTGTGTGTGTGTGTGTGTGTGGTTTATTTCTATCCATTGGAAGTAATGTAGGCCTGTGCACAGTATTAAAAACACAAAGATGTAGATTTTGCTGTGGTTCCAGCCTGGCAGCTCTTTGTTACAAGCATGCTTGTGTCATATCCAGATCCGTATGTCATATCCATCTGACCAGATTTAACGACTGATGCAGGCCTGCAATATCCAAAGCAAGAGAAGCCTGGAGTGTTGAGAGACTGATACAAGTGAAAGACTGTGTGCTAAACAAAAGTCTTCTGACAGGTCTTCTGACACATCTAAACCAGATAAGCCTTTACAACTTGAAGTGTCACAAAGTATTTTAAAGCTTCAATTTGTTTGGTCCTTTTATATGCCCAGTTCCTCATGCCAAATAATGAAGAGTTACAAGGGCTCAGTGCATACTCTAAGTAAAGTGAGATGAACACACAATTACTCATGTAGATCAATAAGGCACCATTACAGACAATAAGCGAAGTGGTATAATTCCCTAGTTTCAAAAGGCTAAAGAACTTTATAAGGCTTTGTGACACTTCAAGTTGTAAAGGCTTATAATGATAACATTATAATGCCGTATGAGTACACTCATGAGAATGTAAAAACAGTCATGAATACTAATGTCATAAGTTGTAATGTGCAACGAATGCCTTATAACCCTGTATAACCCTTTATATACAAGTGGAAAGTGGAAAGTGTCCTGAGCTTATGCGTATACCTTCAGAAAAAAAAAGCAAAGCAAAAAACCCTCAACCTGTCTGCTGGCCTGGGTCAACCACCTCTGATCATTGTAGAAGTGCTTACTTCTTCTCTAGAAGTGACAATTCACACCACAGTCACACCACAGCTCACACCACAGTCAGTGCATTGCCGGCGTCATACGTAGTTTAAGTTTAGGTAGTATTTTTTTTTTATGTGTTGCTCATAGTAGCCTGTACCGCTGGCTCCAGAGCTTAGGCAGCCGATTTGCTCAGTAGGCTGTTTCTAGTGTGAATACAGAGGGGCACACATGGTGAGTGCACAACAACGGCTACAGACTGATTGCTGAGACGAGGCCTTACTCTGACTGTCATAATGTGATCCTAAGAGGTGTGATTGTTCTGCACACTCTGATGAATCGAAGCAGAGCTGCCCCACGGCAAATGGCCCTAAGATCGCTGTCTGGGCACAGTTACACTTTAGATGCGAGGGACTGCCTCTCTGCTGTGTTCGTGCTGTCAGATGAAGCAGTCTTTTTCTTCTGAGTCATGTTCCTTTGAAGGAACAAGCTTTGGATTATCTGGCCCTGGCCTTTCTTTCTCACAAGATATTCTGCTCAGCGCAGCCTGTGGTTTGGGGCCCTGAGAGGTGTAGGTTAGGTTGCAAGAAGTCAGGTGCAAAAAGCCACTTCATGCAAACATTGCTGCAAACAATTAGAAAATAAAACAGTTGAAAGAATAAAATAGTCAAGGCTATTTGCTGTGGGGCTAGCACACTAATATAACGACATGATATAACATGATAAAATGATATGAACATGATATAACAACATGTGTTTTGCCCAAGACATGTTGTGAAAGCAGTAAATTACTGTGTTAACAAAGCATTGTTTGCATACCGGTATATATGTGTTATGTTAGAGTAATATAAATGATGTCATCAGTCATACTGGTCACCACTTGATATCTGACATAATGTTGTTTGTTTCTGCTTGTTCTTATTTCAGACACAGATACATACAGTACGTACAAATCACTGTACAGTTAATGAAGAATCACTGGATTGCATTTGACTGTCTGTTCTGAACCAAGAAGATCCCAGTCTCGTCACCAAACATTGTTACCGCAGATTCATTCAGCCATTCACCAGTGTGTGATCCCTGCTCAGTTCCTTGATTTTATTTGTGTATTTTTTTGTGTTTTCACGTGTTAATCCAGGATAGTACACAAACTGATAATTATGTATGTACTTCAGTGGACACAAAGTTATGGAAAGAGTCCTGTCACTGCTACTGGACATGAGGTGCCATTTTGTTGTTTATTTATCCAGTGTAAAGCCAAAGTAATTTGGAACCCTGGTAACCATTCACTGGCACATGGACATGCAAGATCACCAAACACTTTGCGCACACCCGGTCAGGGACAAGAGCAAGCGCATGCGAGTGAATGTGGAATGCTGGAGAGCTCTTGTCTTCTGGTGCTCCCCTGAGAACCTCTGCTGCCTGCTGCAGCCTCACTGGGGTGGGTGACAAGCAGACACAAGGTGGCAAGCAGATGCACAGTGACAACCGAAGCGTCTCTCCTCAGCTGGGAAGCAATGTGTGAGGGACAGTCAGTCAGGGGAAAGTGGAACAAAAGTGCAATGCCAACACACCAATTCACTGGAACTATTGTGGGTTCAACTTGCGCTCAGCCATTTTCACCTGATGCTGTCTTGGTGAGATCGAACAATACAGCAACAGTGGTGTATGCTGCCCTAACCTTAACTTGCCAGAGTGTGAAAATGAGAAAAATGAGAAAAGTTTTTTTTGTTGTCCAGCCAATTGTATGATAGGTAGGACACTAAAAATTTGCCAAGTACTTGTCCTAATGAATACATTTATCTACATAAAAATGTTGAGCTCAAACTTGACCTATGACGCTTATTCGGAAGTTACTGTATTCTGCCTTTGCATTGTCTGCAGAACATAATGGGTGCTATCAGGCAAAAAGCATGCAGTTGTGGGCGAAACTTCACCTCCTCTCGGTCTTTGCCGCGCACATACCTGAAGACCGGAATAGAGCAACAGACATGCTTTCGAGAGGCCCACTGTCTCACGGAGAATGGCGGCTCCACTCGCAGGTTGTGCATGAGGCGTGGCAGCGTTTTGGCAGGGCACATCTAGAGGTCAATCTCTTTGCCTCACGCGAAACGACACACTGCCAGTTGTGGTTCTCCCTGACGGAGAGCGATGTTCCACTAGGCATGGACGCTCTAGCCCAAGAACGGCTGTAAGTCTTACTGTATACTTTCCCCCCAAAAGCTCTAATACCAGCACCGCTGGAGAGAGTGAGGAGAGATAAGCACAAGGTGATTCTGATACCTCCCCTGACCAAGTCTGATTTATGGAGCTGATGACACTGCTACACGGCAAGCCATGGTGGCTCCCAGTCCGCAATACTAGTACTAGTGAGTAATTGGAAGACAAGACAGGCACATGACCAGTGTAACCGCGTGCAGGTGAGTGTAATCAACCTAGGACACAATGGAAAATTAACAAAACATAGGGACAGCTCCTGAGGGTGACATCTAGTGGTGAAAACAAAATAGTCCATAGTCCATAAAAAGGATCAGAGTGTGACAGCGTGTTTGTGTTGCAGCCACATCATCTCTGTAGTTGCGAAACTGCTTGTGGTTGTGTATATTCAAAGTCTAGTCAGCATTAAGTTGTTTGTAAACTTTTGATTTCAGTTAATGTCTTATAATCAGCTAGCTCTCCACTCTCAGAGGGCACTTAAAAAATCTTCTTATAGTGCCAGGCCAGGCACCTTAAACAAAGCAGAAACAAAAAAAATGAGAGGAGCATTGAAGGGAGAGTTGCTTCTGGGTGTTCGGTCATGTTTTGTTTGGTCATTGGTCTATCATGTGACAGTTGTGTTGGATAAAGTGTGCTCAAAAAATGTGACATAAACACAAACAAACAAACAAAAACAGTGTCCACACAATCCAGCACAATTCACTGATATTTGTCAGTGACAGATAATGTGAGGTCTGAATCTGACTTTATTTGCTATGGCAATCACAAAAACAGTTAGACCTGCCTGAACAACTAAAATGTTTTTAAAGAGGCAATGCCTCAAACCAGTCCCTGAACTGACACGGAAAGACCCAGGGGTAAAACAATCACCCTTACTCACACTGGTACTGCTCTGTGGTGTGGGGGAGTTTCCAGCACCTTCACAATAACACAGAATGTGATGTGCACCTTTTAATGATTTCCACGCTTTCTTTTCTTTTTATAATGCATCCAACAGACAAATGTAAAGATCATATATTTCATCCCCATACTGTAATATTACATCATTCTATATGAAGGATTAACCAGTAAAGAAAACTTACAGGCCAAAGGTAAAACAAAACCTGAACACACAAAGTAACAAAACTTGTTACATTCGCAGCTCTCCAATACAGGAGCATTTGCAGCTCTACAATACACAATGTGTATGTGTGAGTATGAGTTATGAGTTATCTCAGTTCAGTTTTATTTTGAATACACAAATATTTCATAGTCACACATGCAAGTATTTCAGATGTCTGAGATAAAATGAACATAGGTCTTTTTAACTCCTCACACAAATAAAATGCACAGGCAGGTATGACATTTGTTAGCTCAAAAAGTGAAGAAGAGAAGAACATTTTACAAGAATCGTTTTACATTAATGCCAAAACGCAAGAGCTTGAAATATAAGCTTATAGGTATTTTTCCATCTGAAACCATCACTGTCTGATGAGTTTAAATCTGGCTGAGAAACAGTGCCTCTTAGTCTACCACAATAGAGGCACAGAAACCTGTGGTCACCGCTCTGTGCCAGTGTGACAAATACTCTGAAGTATCTCTTTTGTCTCTCTGAAGTATCTCTGTTTTTTCTTATAAGATGTCAAATCAACTTGGGCTTGGCCTACATTTTGTGTGTGTGTGTGTGTGTGGTTTATTTCTATCCATTGGAAGTAATGTAGGCCTGTGCACAGTATTAAAAACATAAAGATGTAGATTTTGCTGTGGTTCCAGCCTGGCAGCTCTTTGTTCTGACCAGATTTAACGACTGATGCAGGCCTGCAATATCTAAAGCAAGAGAAGCCTGGAGTGTTGAGAGACTGATACAAGTGAAAGACTGTGTGCTAAACAAAAGTCTTCTGACAGGTCTTCTGACACATCTAAACTAGATAAGTATAATGAAAAATAGTTGAATCATACAGGCCCACCGGACCATTTCCATTGGTCTAGGTCAATTGCATGGGATGAGAATACTGAATATTTTCAAAAAAGGTCATGACAAGCCTGTTTTCAGAATGACAATGTGGCTGTGCTTGAAATGTTTTATGAAATCTTCTGTACTGAAACTATTGTAAAACTTCTAAAAGAAGTAATAGAAAAAGTCTGCTACAACCAGGTTTTCTTGCTCCCTTTTAATTTTGATAAAAAAAGTGATGTTTCAGTTCAGTGGACCCTTCCTCAGACATTAGAACAAAGTGAATACCACACCCAATATATACAATTAAGGGGTGGCAACTAGTGTAGCAGTCAAAAGGTAAGCCTTAGAGCAGATGAAAAAGAGAGGCACATAGCGTCCAGTACAGCAATCACAAGAGAGGGCTCAGAGCGTCAAAGGAACATATGGGTACCTGGCATCCAGTGCAACATTCACAAAAAAGGCCTCAAGTCAAACTCCTCATTCATACCCCTAGGGGACAATGTCCCCAGGGTGTAGATCCAGTAAGCTTTTCTCCTCAGTAATAAGTTGTTAACATCACCTCTTTGGCTGGGACACTTTACTTGTTCAATACCTATGTATCTCAAGGTGGAAACATTGTGTGAGGCAATTGTGAAGTGCATCTTTTCATCGTGGTTGCGGATGTTGGAGCGGTGTTCCACAATCCTCATCTTCAGGCTCCTAGTCGTCTTACCGATATAGGCCAGCCCACAGGCACATTTGAGCATATAAATCACATTGTTAGTGTTGCATGTTATCACTCCTTTAATGTGCATCAGCTTCCCTGTGAGGGGAATGATTGAATGTCTGTTTTTATGGTGAAGTTGCACTGGGCACAGTGACCACATCTGTAGTTACCCTGGGGGATCTGGCAAAGAAAGTGTTCTGACTGTCACCAAATGCTGTCTGAAGGAAAAAGAATGAGAATATTTCATACATCTTAGACCAAATAGTGAAACGGCATTCAACACTAAGCGAATGGGTCAGAGAAACTCACTTTCAGTTTATTTTTCTATGCCCCATTCAGTGTAACTGCACCCCCTAACTACACCCATTTCCTGTTTTTGAAAACACCTTCTGAAAAGGGCAGGGATAGTAAGGCTAACTGAGAAGGGGATGGTGTGGGCCACTCAGTTCACTTCAGGTGCTAATTTGCATGCCAGGATTTACTTATCTACATAGTGGTTTATCACAGCCAGAGTTCTACATCTGGTTCTACGTTAGAACTTTTTGACCGACACCTATGTCAGTCAACAATATTTGCAATTGTATACTAAAGTGCGGGTTAAAGAAAATAAAAAAGCCTAGTAGCTTCCATATCGTTTTAGACAGAGAAATATTGTAGCCTACAGTTTAAATATCATAAAACACTATCCAACATTCACTATCCACTATCCAACACGGTCATACTCCACATCATTAGTGTAAAAAAAAAAAAACTGATTGCCATTAGGTCAGTGGGCATGTGTGTAGCCTATTACATCAGTCTATTATAACTAACAGCATTATAAGGCTGAGTTTTTCTCTGAAATAATAATAGGACTTTTATACTTTATAGCAATATTGTTGGACAATGCATTCTCTCAGTGGAAGATGTTGTCTTAAATGGACTTTTAATAGGCTATTGTTTGGGAAATATGAGGCATTGCAATAGCCTAGTTTATGTCATGTTCAAGTCGTAGGCTACATTTTGTCTGTCTGCCTAATTTTGTATAGCCTTCTGTACAGTTCAAGAAGTGTTGAGGAAGATTTATTTCCGATTTGGCAACCACTGGGTTGAACTAGTCTACGCCAGATGTATGTCCTGACCAGAAGCTGCGCGTCTGAATTATTAATATCTGAATTATGCTCTCCTCTAACAAGTACATATAAATTGCAGGACAAGTAGTGCGTAAGGCCTTTGTGATCAGATCGTGCGCTTTTCATATGCTTTGAATGATCAATTCTCATAAAGATCTGGCATTTTGCATTTACTAGGCGCTGTTGCCATATTTAGCCATATAAATAACATGAACCCTTTATAAAGCTATTTTTATTGTTGTCTTTTTGTGATCTATGTTGATTAGATCATAAGTTATTTGTCTTACCATATGAGAAACATTTGGGACCTGTGCCAAAAATTCCAGGAGTATGCTGCTTCCACCGAGTAGGTTTACCCAGAGCTGGGAGTCCACCCATCTCTCATTAGTGCAGCCATTAGAGGCGGGGAGGTATGACATAGTGGTGCACTTTTGGGCAACGCTGTTGTAATTTTTGTCATCAAATGGAGTGGCATAGTTAATACTGTAGAGGGTGCGTGGAGCTATTTTTGCACATGTAAAATGCCGTTTTTGTCTGGAAACAGATTTTTGTCAGTAGTAACCCCGGTATTAGTGTGTTTCAAGTTACAAGTAATTTTATTCCGTCAGCAGCTCAAAAAACATGTTAGGGTGCAGTTACACTCTATCATTAGCTGCCGGTTTGCTATTCGGTCTAAGTTGTATCAAATTTTCTGGTTCTTTTTCCTACAGATAGCAGTCAGTGACTTTAGACAACAGGGCTATGAATTGATTCATTCTGGATTTCTCCTTTAATAACATGCTTGACCAATTCAAAAATAAGCACAGGTTTCACAGTTTTTCATCCACCACATGATCACAAATAAGTTTTATAAAATGTATTTTCACAATTTCAGATACTTGGCATTCTAATTCTTGCTGGCGTTTCCCTTCTTGGATTCATAGGTGCTAAAAAACAGACCATGTGTGTCTTAGGAATGTATGTGTTCTATGTTATTACTATATATACTGTATATAAAAGGACATTACTGATGCTCTAGCTCCTTCAAAACAGCGCCTCCTTTGATATTTGCTTCACCCCATCATGTCTGTGTTACAAAAATTTGCTGAAACAATTATCATGTTTAGAATTTCTCTGAACTGCCAAGCACTCTGTAGATAAGCATTAAAAGAAACTTCTGATGAATATTTCTGATAAATAACATTTGAATTTCAGTTTGCTGGCTTACTGTGTGTGGGAATTTTCCTCTGTGTTGTTGCTGGTTATCATTTTAGAAACCAACGGTCCAGAGTAAGTTAACATCCCCATAACACACATGGGCTATACTCCAATCAATAAGCACCACTACAGTAAACAATTCAATGGTTATGTCAGTGCCAGAACTATCCCTTCAGGAAAATCCATAAAAAAACAGCTTATGCTGGAAACTGGTTTAGCTGGTTTAAGATGGTCAAACCACTAACAATCATGTGAAAACACATCTTAAAGGAGAAATCCGGTGTGATTGAAGCCATAGCTCTGTTGTTACAGGTCACTGAGCACTGCTTGTAGGAAACAGAATCAGAAAATCATACAATATAGACTGAATAGCAAACCAGCAGCTAACATTAACTGAATGGGGCACATGAAAATGAAACTGAAAATTAGTTTCTGTGCTCTATTCAGTTAGCAATAGCAGGCAGTTGACTATAACATAATATATAATAATTTAGCAAAATATGAGTGTGGCTATGAGCAAGCAATATATATATATATATATATATATTAGGTCCGGTCTAACTCCAGCAATTGATTGGAAAAGACGCGTTCTTCACATCACTAGGAGTGAGGATATCACATGATATACCATTAGTGACTCTTGACAGCTAATAAAACTTTTCCATTTAGTTGACTGACGTGAACGTTCCATTCATTCAAGCCTATGATTAACTGTTTTGTTGCTTGGGAACAGAAGACACAAAACTAAGCTTAGCACTATTTTGGAGGGCAGAGGATGAACACACAGAAATTAAACCTAAACGGTAGAAAATACAATTTGATGTCTTAAAACAGGTGTGGCTCGGCCACAGGCATGAAGCTGAAGGCTGAGTGCCGCAGGTCACCCTGGGTCACACCTGTGCAGATATCCACGAACCACCTCACTCCCACTTGTGGTTTTCAACAGTTCCAGTAGTTGTCATATATCATTGCTGAGACTGAGGTGGAAAGTACATTTTTGGTCACATTTTTTTAAAGACAGTGTTAAGAGGTCAGTCACCATGTTGTTCTCTGAGTTTCAGACATATTTAACAATATGATCATATGTTACACATTGTGGCTGTATTAATACCTTGAGTGTGCATTATTTTCTGATATGAATGCGATGTTGTTCATTATCCTTTGTTTACATACTCTGAGACAAATGCCTGGGATAACATTTGAAACTGAGCATGACTGGCAAAATTCAAGGTTTGGTGTATGTCAGAGTTAAACAGAGAGAGTTCCTACTCCAAAGCCATCAGCATTCTGCCGGGACACTGAAACGCTGGGGGACATGAATCTTTGTAGGTATGTAGCCCTAGTAGGATGTGAGCGACTAGAAGGTTTTGTGCCAATGTCTGTCCAAGAGGGGGACACGGCCAAAAGTTTTTGCTGAATAACTCAACACTGACCTACCACAAACTCATCATAACAATGGTTCCCACATTTCAATACACTGCAGCGGTACATCTAGTTTTTCTTTATCTTTAGTGGGTTTCTCTCATGACACTTTCTTTACCTTAACTGGGTTTCTCTCATGACACTTTCTTTACCTTAAGTGGGTTTCTCTCATGACACCACTGCTCATGAAAAAGCTGAGTAATGAAGTCCAATTTCACTTTATGTTTTAATAGTATGTATATGACAGGCTCTATGAATCCTTGAGCATTTCACTTCCTTATAATGTTGCAGTGCATCAGTGAATCTGGGAGCAAAGGTACAGGTAGACTTTCGTTCAAAGCAAAACCACCATCACCTCAGTAAAACGTCACTGTCTTCATAGCAAGTTCCGTTACATGTTGGTTACAATAAACTTTTGGCACACTTGTCACAAGACAGAACCTCTGCATACTTTGGTGATCTCTCATAATGGGTCATGTCAACCTGTGTTTAAAATGCCTTTTTATTGGCTTTAACATGCTTTTTGGGGTAAGATAACTTTTTCATTTCCACCCAGTGAGGTTATGTATAGAGTGTTTGTGTACACTTTTGATTCACTTCAGTTATAGTTCCTACAATTAGCTACAATATAGGCCTACTTCTGCTCTGCTCTGCAATGCACAAGAAAGAAAAACACCTAACTGGCAGTACAAGAGATTGTTTTATTTAATGTATGTATGTGTGTACCACATCATTGCACTTTACTGTTTTTAGCCATTTCTTTGAGAGGTAAATGATTTGATATTTGTATATTAAGTCATAATACTTTGCCATAATACTTTGTTAGCTATTTTTCTACATTTGGAAAGATGACCTTTATGTGCTAGGGCACAGAGCTAATCTGTCAGTCAAACCACAAACCTTGTTTAGTGATACACTGGCAAAAAATTAAACATGTCAGGTGTGTATAATGAATGTTTTGTAATTGATATGACATCAATCTACACATCAACACATCTTTGACACCTTTAGATAATTGAATATTTTCAAAATTATGCAGTTTTGAAAGGCTTAAATGGTACAGTGACACAAACTACAGCCAACATAAGCCAGCTTTGACAAATAATAAGTTTGACAAGTGGCTTAGCCTACAGCGACTGACAACAATAATTAGGGGAAAATCACACCATTAGCCCACCACCAAGTCATGCTCAACACTGAAGTTTCAGTTATAAATGTTGCTGCAATCTCATTGTTTCTTAAAGCCAACGTCTCCAGGATGTTCTACTCCTTCTGTCGACTGTAGTTTACATTAAGCTACTAGCTTGCAATGACAAGTCAAAAGGTGCAATTGGAAGCATACAACCATGTTGCATCTTCATGGTCTGGGTGATGATTTTGAGAAACAGTTGTGTCATAGCTACATGGTTACTAACATATTAGTTAGTATTTGTAACTAAGTTAGCTCATATGCTTTTGGGAGACGCATGCCAGAAGGAAAAATGTGGGCGGTGGAAGTGTGTTTCACCTCACCGTGTGCTCCCTAGGTGCTGTGTATGTGTGTCACTGATTCACAGATGAGGTAAATGCAGAGACTCAATTTCATTAATGGGATAAAAATGTACTGTATATACTAGACACTAAAATGGTAAAGGCCAAAGAGAAGAAGCAGTCATTACAAGCTCTACAAATGCCGTGATTTTCTAAAAGTTTAAATAAAAAACAAAAGCATTTTGAATTAAATACTGCTGATGCCAATGTCTATCATGTAAGTCCAACATGTCTTACCAGTTGGGAATCCTTTTAAAAACTGATATTTCAGATTCTGGCACGTCTCAGTCTAGAGTTCTGATGCTTTGCATACTTTCATTTGGTTCCAAAATGCTAAAAATCTTTACAAAAATACTAGCCTGCTTAAGCAGCTACAAAATAACCATGGGGGCTGATGCGAATGCAAATGCACCAACATTAAACTGCAGAAATAGATCCTTGAAATATATAAAGTTCAGTCTTTGGGCTTAAAATATTTTTAAAATAGTTAATTACACACGAATAGTGTGACTAGAACATACAATCACTAGAACATTTTCTTTATTTTCTCTTTCAGATCGCAGGCATTTTGTTTATTTTACTATGTATGTGTGCAAGCTCTTTGGCAAGCAACCAGGTAAGGATTTTTTAAATAGAAGATTTAGTAATTAATAAATTATAGGGCTACCTAAATGTACATTGATACATCGACATGTAAAGGTAGTATGATTTTGTTGTTTTTATTTTTCTTCACCAGGGTGAGGAGATATGGCTGTTTTACCTAATTGGTGGTGCTATAGCTGCCATTTCCTTTCTTGGAGTGTTTGGTGCAATAAGGCAGATGACATGTGCCTTGAAAATGGTAGGAAAATAATTTCATGTGCAACTTTTCTAATATTTGTAAATCATTTTATATTTATATATAAAACATAATTTCTTATTTCTGAATGCAAACCTAAAGAACCCAGATTTTGGTTAATTTCCAGACATCCCAAAGTTTTAGGGTTTGTTTAATCATTAAACATTTCATTGTTTTTCAGTTTTCTGGACTTCTGGGCATTGGAATGGTCATCTGTGTGATTGCAAGCCGGTTGATAGTAAATGGCCGGTCTAATGTAGGTCTTGAGAACACACACAATTGCATTCAAATTGACTTAGGCTACATGGTTAAATGTTAAGCATTTAGTTGTTAATGAAATGTTGATACAAAAGCAGTATGTCTTATTCATGTACATAATATACTGACATGACAAATGTATAATTATCACTATACTAGTTCACAAAAGCTATAAAAGAAGAATTAATCAAAGAAGAATACAAAGAAGATCTTCAACTGGTTCAAGCTGAGTACAAGGTAGGCTTAATAAGCCCAATTTATGGTCATGCATTACATCATCCCCATTGCAACACAGAGGGGCTGAATCACCATGAACACCCTCTGCAGAGCATCCGTTGACCGTCATGCACCTCCAAAGCTTTGTAACTACATGATGAACCAACGCAGACCGCAAGGGCTGTGATTGGTTGAGTTCATCCACTTTGGTCGAGTTCATCCGCTTTGTTGTGTTTATATTTCAGCAGCCCACTGTAGGTACTTTTATCAACACGCTAGTCCATTGTATAGGCTTTGTAAGTAATGTAAAACATAATTTTGAATTCAGTGGCAGGATTTCCCAATTGTACTGTATCTATCTTTCAATAACATTTTAAAATCAGTGCTTTGTCAGCAGGTAGTAGGATCCTTTGTCATGAGAAGTTTGCTAGCTAACAGAATATAAACGGACTACCCAGAAACCTTGTAAAAAGTTCATGCGATTTCGTGACTCGCCACCCCCAGTGTTGTGGCAGTGAATTGCTTTGCGGTGCACACAACCTTGATGCAGAACCATAACAGAAAACTGACTGCGACAAGGTAACACAGTGCCCTTTCCGCTGAGTCAACGCAGAACCATGATTTAGCCTTTACCCTTTTTATTGTCATGACTGCATGAGTATATTGTCCATTAAAACCCTTGAAGGATGTTTATGAGTCTTACATTAAACAGCCTAAAACTGCCTAGAAACAACAACAGAATGTGAAGAAACTTTGCCATTGTGTCAAAATGCCTGAGCACTGTGTTATCCAGACATCCACTGAAGTTAGCAAGCAAGTCAACTAGCTCTTTTCCAGCTTTCCAACTATATCACATTACACCACCAGCTTTAAGCTGCTATGTGTAGTTTGAATATGCATGTTTTGTGCATTGAATTGACTTATTCATACTGTATTTCAGCTTGAATGTTGTGGCTCAGAGGACTACACTGACTGGGGCCCAGAAATTCCAAATTCCTGCAGTTGCAAAGCATTCCATCAAGGCACTGCGATGTGCGGGGAGGTGACTTTGTACGAGGTGCAGTAATTTTGGGAATTATGGCTTATGGAATGCATGCGTGTATATCTATGTGAGAGAGACAAAGTATGTATAAGTGTATTCTCAAATCTCCATCTAAGTCTGATGAATTCTTTCACGTTTGCAGTCACACTATCGGACAGTTGAGGTCTACACAGAGGTAAGCCTAAGATATATACTGTTTGGCCCTCACAGTCATGGAAGACATAACAACTTCATGATAATAATGATTCACAAAACTGAAGACTGGTTACATTGTAATTATATAAATATATAATGAATATAAATTATAGAATGTTATCAATGAGCCACATTGATTCAGTTCCTCATCACAGCATCATGTTATCACTGTAAATATGGTTAGTCCTGTCCAAAGCATATATTCCTAAAGAGTATGATCTTATAATGCTCCAAAGTACGCATTTTGAAATAGACACTTGAGATGGTTGGCTTGCTCTATTTTAAGCCATGTGTTCCTTACCTGATGCGATTCATGAATGAAGGGATTGACATCGCAGTTCAGACATGCTTTGGATTTGCACTGATAGCGGTATGAACTATATCCGCCTTTTACACTATGATTACAGATATGAATGCATATTGTTTGCATTGTATTTCTAAATAATATAAATAGAAATATACATTGAATGATAATGTGTTGAATCAAAATGTATTAAATTAATTACCTATATCTATTATCATTATAACCAAGGATATTGGAGATAGTGCCAAGTAAAGCAGTCACAAAGATCTAATGTCACCTCCTATCTTTCTTTCTAACCCCCCCAGTTGATTGGGATGATCATGGCCTTTGTCATGATTGCACAGATCAACAGCACCAATGAGGATATCAGAGCTTCTCCACGTTATACACAAAGATCAGCTTGTGTCTGACAGTTTGTAAAGTTGTTTGAAAGTTGTTTGAATTTCCACTTAATATTTACAAGGGACATTCTTAAAGATATTCTTTTTGTAATTGGATTAGGTCTCTCATTAGCTATAAATATAAATATGCCTCTCCAAGTGATTGTGTGAATGTTATCTTTGACACATTTGTTAAACGATGCTTCATGAAATGTATTGGTGAAAATTAACTCTGTTGTTGCTAATTAAAAAAAAAGAGACACTGTGGGGGGGAGCTCTACAGGAAAAAAAAATGCAGGCTTGCCTGGTGTGGTGTGCGTTCATCCGGTGTCTAACCATTTTTTAATCTGTGGTGGAGGAAGGCAGCTCTTCAAACACATTATTATTCAGCATGTTTGGTGTAGAACTGTAACTGTAAATTAGGAGAACAGGAGTTCAAAAGATGTGATCTGCGTTTGGGGATATCTAGAAGAAGTGAAAGTGAAAGAAGTCAAACCATTTCAGTTTCCATTGCTCACTGATATGCATATAAGCCAATACCACAGGGTGTCAATATTTTAACTGTTTATTGTAGATGTTTAAAAGATGATAAGCCTTTGTCAAGTTTTGAAAGTTAGTAAAACTGATTCTTGTAAACTCATCTTCTCCTGTGGCATATGATACCAGAATATTAGAATGGTCAAAACTGTACACTCAGAAAATAAGGTACAGAATTGTACTTCTAGGGGTTCAAAGGCTTGTCACACCGGCAGTACCCTCAAAGGCTCATAATTGTACCTTTTAACCTGGGTACATTTTTGTACCTTCACTTTTTATACCCTTGGTGGCAAATATGTACGTTATATGGTACAAATAGTGAAGGTACAAATATGTACCCTGGTTAAAAGGTACAATTATGTGAGGGTACTGCCGGTGTGACAAGCCTTTTTGTACCTTATAGTGGAAAATCTGTACTCTGTACTATTTAAATTCTATAGTATTTTTTAATGATCCACACAAAATCTGAAATCTGAAGCAAATATATTTTCAACTCATGTTACATATGTTTATCAAATAACATACATATATAAAAACCATAAAATATTTTTTTCTTATCAACAGACATATACATTATCAACACAATATGTATCATGAGCCTGAGAGTCCAATTCATTTCCTGGTAATAGTACCATCCATTCTTTTTCAGCCTGTACACTGTAAGCAGGGAAATGCCTGTCAAGAAAGAGGCAGTAAAACCTTGCCATATAGGAACCACATAGTATTTATATTGAAAATGTATTTGATTTGGAAAAACAATGACATTTTTTCAGAATGAAGCTGATCTGTTAAAAAAACATCCTTGACAGCATACTTAACATTGTTAATCATTACTTCAGAGACACGCTGGATGGAATCGTCTCCTAAATGTACATTACAGAGTCCATGGTAGGCTACCAGGGCTCTTTGTAACTCAACGGGTAAAGGCAAGAAGGGTGTGGGTACACTTTTTCCAGGTACATTTTCAAATCCACTCAACACAAATTGTGAGAATTCCCAACATTGCCTAAACTGATGTCTGTTGCTAAGAGTTGTAGCAATATTCACAAAATTACGGCAGTTTCGGGCAACCATTTTAAAATACTGGTGCTTGCTTTCAAAACCCATACACCACAACAAACGAAGGGGCCCACACTGTTCAAAAAGTGTTGTATAATGAATTAAACAGTGACACTTCATAAAAATGAAATCGCAATGCATCTGGGTGATCTTTGAAGAAATGGTGGTCTTTGTAAATGTCTCCATCAGTGTAGTCACTTAAACATTCTGTATCCAAGTGTGGACTTCTCGCTAACAGAATTTGATCTCTTATATCTTCATGAGATAAGTACCTCTTTAAAACCAATCCAATAGGTACATATGAATAAGAGCCAACAGAACGTCCTTCACTGTTTCTCAACTGAAAATGGACATGTTCTGTCATGTTAAGTTGTGATTTACAATGGTCTTTAATCATGTATGGCGTTTGAACGGCCTTGTTTGCCTCATCAAAAAAGTCCTTAGACTGTATGACATTAGCGAATTCTGGACTGTCTACAATAGAAAAAACACTTTTGTTAAGATGATACGCTATGAAAGAATCATAGTTCTCCTTGAAAAAACAAAATAAGAAATTATAATCATGAACAATGTCCTCTTGGGAGAAATGGAGAGATGATTTTTCTCTCTACATTTTAGGACAAAACTGAAAAGATTATGTTCGAAATTATGCAGCAGGTCATCCACAGATGGAGCAACATTGATGGACAGTTGGAGGGCCATCTGTGCACTCAACAACTGGATCTGACTCAGAATTACTCAAGTTACACTTTCTCTGTGTTTGCGGTACACATGACGTCGGAAAGGATTCAATTTTTTTAAAGGAACATTGGCAGTTGTTTAGTCCGCAAGTAATAGAAAAGTTAGGTTTGTGTGCATGAATTAGTCCAAAGTGCTTGACAAGTTTAGTCAAAGTAAAAGCTCTTCTTGAGCATTTGGAACAGTGGTAAGGACACGGCATGGTAAAGTTAATATAAAATGTTCACTTGTCTCATCACTGTTGTGGACAGTGGCTGGTCTCCATCCAAATTTAGTTTTGTTATGTACCTTTGCATGAACATCAATGTGTTCTTCAGATGCTTGGGGTACTGGAGGTTGAATACGAAGTACAAACAGAAGGCAGCGATAATACCTTCTTCCATCCTAGTGGAACGGCACACTTCTATGCCATCTACTTTCAACACCGTTGGTGTTCTGCTGGTGAATGCCGATTTCCAGTCCTCTTCTGGCAACTGAAGAGCTGGATATGGTGTATCAGGATTACGCTGAGCAAGACAAAAACAAATGAAGAACAAATAAAAAAGATTAAGGATTCAGTTCACCCATCACACACAGACAAACATCTTTAAACCTTAGGGGGAAAATCATGCCACAATTCTGCTGTTTAACATACCTGTAACTGAGAGGGTGATTACAATAATAACATGCCTGCACTGGGCAATTATGCGCAGTTAAGCAGTTAAACACCAACCACTAGTTATATGGCTTTGCCTTTGCCACCCTGGACGATACATTTAATGTTATAGTCTGGCTTGCTAGGCAAGTATTCTTTGACTACATGTGAAGTTTGTGCCATTACATATAATATAACATTTAATTCGTTTAATTAAAACTGTAAAACAGATGTTGATATTTTTGGTCCATACCTCTCCTAGTGTAATGAAGAGGTCAATGTTCTCCCTAAAGATGTATGGCAGGAACATAAATGCCACTTGTACATCAATTTCTGCAAGACAAATAATAAATATTCCAGTGTAACAGCATATCTCAACAATCATCCCAATGTGTGATGGATGGCAGTTTCCAAGATGACCTCTGAAAAACACCCATTGGACAATTTGCAGCAATGTTAACATGTCTTATTGTGAACTAGACATATGAATGAGTCTAAAAGAATTGGTTTCGACAAGCAAGGGGGGTGCGCGTGAACCCCCTGGTGACTAGTAGAGTAGAGTTACTTTACTGATCCCGAAGGAAATTAAGGTGTCCAGCAGCATACACATAATACACGATACACAATGCAAAAACAGGTAAAACATATTGCACACATCTGCATTCAGACAACATTCACTGAACAGGAAGGGAAAAAAAAGAAAAAGGTAATGATAATAAGAAAAACCACGAGGTAGATAACTGTCGTGTCTAGACTAAAAGTGAAGTAGATTAATTTATTCCATGACTTCTGTCACAGCGTAAATCCTGAGAGAATACAGAAAGACCTGTATCTTTGGTAAATCTGCTCATATCTGAGTAACCATCTCGTTTGCTTTGCAGACCAGGAAATAATAAAGTCACACCCTGATTAGATCTATTATGTGTCAGGGAAGGTGAAGTTTTACCTCAAAGGCTACGGCTTTACCTCAACGGCTACTAAGCCAATGCAGCTAGTTTGAATCAGACTGAATTTGAGGCATTCCGGTTAAATGGGTTCTAGTCATTGCCCCTTAATACAATCGTCAATTGTCAATGTGTCCAGTTTATGGTCATGTGGAACAGTAACAACACAACATTTTTTGGACCATGGACCAGTCTATGACGCTGTCAGTAAACCAAGGTCCCGGCGGGCGGTTAAAGGCCGAACATATCTACAGTGTGGGAACATTTAATGATTTGTCAGGAGGACGACGTGCAGTAATGTATACACTGTTAAACGGGCCTGGTCTACCATAGGATAAAATCAATGCTCCAACACTTGTAGGTTACAGAAAGCATCTGTACGTTAACTGTTAACGCTAGACTATTTACGATCGCTAAAGATTATTATAAAGGGATTATTGTGGTTTATGGATTGTGGTTGTTTGCTACCTGTCATAAGTATAGTAGGTTAATGAGTAAGTATGATGCAAATGTACCAAAATCCATCCACTCCTCATCTCTCTTCTTTCCGCGCGCATGAATACCCGTCTCTCTTCCCATCTTGCACATGCATTTATTTTTTATTCTCAGATGGGTTGTTGCAGGAGACACAACCCTCTATTATTTCTTAAAAGATAAAACTAAGGATAATTAACCTTACTTTGTGTTGTAGGCCTATTTCATATTTCTATAAATTCCTTAATACTGCTTATTCGTAGTAAGTAAGCTAGCAGTCATATATGAACTATGGTCTTAATACGCTTTGGTTAGTATGGGGCTTATAAGACAGTAGGAACAGTTACAGGAACAGTTATTCTCCTTCAATAATATTTAGAAAAGATGGTCTAATCATAGGAACAAAACCCAAAACTACAAGTGCCTATTAGTGTCTATTTATGTCTTTTTGATTGAGAATAATTGTTCCTGAGAATAACTGTTCCTGTTGTATTACCACCTTATAAGCCCCTTACTGAGCAAAGCATATTGAGAACATAATTCATATACAACAACTAGCTTACTTACTATGAATAAGCAGTAATTAGGAGTTTATATTGAAGAAATTCTAGTTAATGGTCTTCTATGGGTAGAATAAACTCATGTAGAATAAAATATTAACTGACTTGACAAAAGGCTAACAAATGGCTAGAATGTTATCAGTTTGCATTGTGATAAACTGCTAATGATGAATATGTGTACCATAATCTAAAGTGTTACCAAAGGTTTGAATAGAGCCCTGCCATGGACTATATTCAGTTTCTGTTGACAGAACAGTGGTTTATGCAAGGTGAAGAATGTAAATTTGTGTAAAAACAAGTTTTGCACTTAACAGGCATTACCCTCAGTAACTTTATTAATTCTTTGAATAACACTGTTCTTTTTTGATGTTTCACATCAAATGTTATGGATATATGGTCTAGTGGCATTTATATCTTTTAATGTTGTTGTTCCTTCTAATAAACTGGAAAATTGCCTGAGAAGTTCTGGACAAGGTGTATACTTTACTTCAGGAGATGGTTTTAACATGTTATGTGTGTCTTTAAAGCTTTAACGCATTCAAACCTTGCAAAATATAGCAAAACATTTCTGATGCACTCATAAAATGCACCCCCAAAATGAAAAATATTGTTTTCAGGAAGTGTGCTGCTCAGTCCGGAAGCTATGGCCCCTGGAACTGACTTTCATTACAGTGTGGTGTGACTGTGGTGACACTGAAACAGTGTTTGTTGTGAGCTAACAAAATGTCTCCGGTTAACAAATGTCTGAAATGGGTCTTCATAGTCTTCAATGCCCTTTTTGCTGTAAGTGACATTTTTGTTATAATATGAACATGGAGAAATCTTTAAATTTTGTACAAATGCTGTTTTCTGTTATTGTCAGAGCCACTATAATGTTATAATTTAGCAGGTGTGAAGTGTCACATCTCTTTGCTTTACATTACAATACAGCATCCAGATGTTATCTTTATTCATCATTGTGTTTTTAACTCCTCAGCTGACAGGCATTGGTTTTGTTGCATATGCGCATGGTTCAGGGATGGCGGCAGACATGGTAAAGATGTATAAGAAGGACAATGCATGGGCACATTAACTGTGCTCTTTTTGTCAGCACTGTACAAAATAAACTCCTGCCACATATTGTCTCCAACCATTTGGTAAATTTAATTCACATTTACATACACTATAGGCCTATATTTTTTTTTTTCAGAGAAATGAGGTGGGGAGTTTCTGGATGGTGTCTCTATTTGGTTTACTTATGGCAGCGATTTCTATTCTTGGAGTCTACGGAGCTTTTCGAGAGACGGAATGGGCCCTAACTACGGTCAGGATCCCTTTGTTTGTGAGGTTATTGCCAGTGTTGACTAGATGTGCTTTAAAGACCAGGCAAGGAGGAAAGTCAATTGTTCAAATATTCAAGACTTGGGGGAACTAATGTTGTTTTAAAGTAACATGCTGTGTCACACTGTGTGCAATATTTTACTGGGTTGTATAGTAATTATTCAGTTTACTTTATACTATGAATGATATAAAAAATAATTATTACATTATATATTAAACATTAAAAATACAAATCAATGTATATTAATGGACTGTTTTCTCACATTTGGACAGTTTTCTGTTCTTGTCTTCACTGGCATGTTCATTTGTTTGATTGGGGCTTTTGAGGTGTTAACTAAAAGGTCTATGGTAAGAATGGTTTAATTAAATATTAACCTTTAATGTCATGATTTTACTGCTATTTATATTAAAATATTATGACAACATGTTCATAAAATGAGAAGTCAGATGTGTTCAAATTAAGTGTGGTATTCCTTATGCGACAAAGTCTTCAACTCTCAAAATGTAATCTCTGGAAAGTGTATGGCTGAAATATACTTATTAAAAATTCTCTTTAATCATTTTCTAAAGTTATCCAAAGAAATTGAAGGGATTTTGAAGAGAGATTATATGAAAAAGCATCTTCAAAAGCTTCAAGAAGAACACAAGGTAAAAAGTAATTTTATAACAATTTCTAGCATAATAGATTTCAGATTAATATTTCAAGCCTTGAACACAAAAGGAACTGAAGTTGAGTTTTTAAGGTGCAATCATCTCTGCAACTGTTTTTAATGCTCCTGAGGTTTGTTGATTGTCATATGACATAAATAATTTAACAAATAAGAAGCAACATCAATTAACAGGATTATTATTATCCAGAAAAAATGTTATACAGTGGTGAAAATTGTCTTGAACACGTCAACATTTTTATAGGTACTTCTGATTGGACTATTGGCATGAAATTGTGACCAGATATTAGTATTAACCCAAGAAATCCATTGCCTACATGTAAAGAAATTCAAATGTTAAACCCCCAAAATAGTGAATAGGGGAAAAAGTATTGAACGCACCTGGAAGCACTGAGAGATAAGGAACCAGTTTGAATCAGTATCAGTAGTTTGGAGGTAGTTATGCCTCTCACCAGTGCGTATAATTTTACACCTGTCTAGCAGATTTTGGTGGACTACAAAATGTTTTATTTTTTGGGGAACAAAGTTATACCAGAACATCTCATGATGAGTAAAGGTAAAAAGCTTTCACCAGACACTTGCAACCTTATTGTTGCTAATACATACAAATATAACTGTCAAAACTACCTACCCTTCTAAGCACCACTAAGGTGCATTATCTGCAAGTGGGAGGAACATCAGTCCACTGTCAACTCGACACCTGCAGAATTTCTTGCAGGTTTCCTATTCTGGGAGTCAAATGGATAGTCAGAAGAATACCTGAACAATGGAATTCTCTTTTCTGTGCTCTCTTAACAATGGGATTCTCTTTTTTAATTGGCTGATGTGGTGGCTGACTACCTTTGAAGTAGACCCAAAACATGTAAATCACTATTCCATATCAATGTGCTTATGAATGGCAACCATAGTAATAACCATAGTAGTTATTTTTTGTTCATGGACTTGATTCATAAATATAAAGAAAGTTATGGATAAAATTATATCCTAAATACAAATGGGAGATAAGCGGGATAAAGGCCTTCAAGGTGACCAGTTCGATGGAAATAATTACTCTGCTGAGGCAACTTCGCCACCTTGTCATTATTTCCATCAAATTGGTCATAATCACCCAGAGAAATGAAATAATGTTTTCTGATTGGCTGACAGGGTGTCAATTTTTCCCCGATAACAGGACACCTATGAAGTAGATCTGGTAAAAAACTTTACTGTTCCATATCAATGCTCTTTTGAATGATAATTGTAACAACCAAGGTAAACAACAGTAGAATTTGCAAGCAACAATGGAATCAGTTACCAAGCTCACTGTGGTCAGTAATCAAAAAAAAAGTACAGCAACAGAACAAGTTAGTACCATTTAAAACTGAAGTGCTTTTTTCTTTTATGTTTTAAGCACTTGCTTATTGTCTATATGCACCAGTTGCAACCGGGTGATAAGCAGGATAATGCCGAGGTGTCCCGATATAGGGGAATAATGAACAAGGTGGGAGTGAAGAATATCACAATGCCAAAGGTGGAGTGCTGTTAGCCTGGTAATAAAACCAGACCCTCGTTCTACACTTTTGTTTCATACATTCTGGACATTCGGTAGTAAGACTGCTTGCTTGAGGTGTCACAAAGATTGGAGTGACAGCTGACCCTGAGTGACAGCTTGCCTTAACTGATAGCATTCTAGCTCTGCATTCACAACGCCTCCCTCTGTTCACTGATTGGACAGGTTAAAATGCCTCCCGAGACAATGAGCAATGGGATAAAATCCAGTCTATCACTGTAGGGAGATGATAATCAAGCGGAAGTGCTTGGAAGGCAGGCTAGAGTGCTGTTTGTTTACGGCAAGTAATCATATCAGTTCTGTAAACATATCAATTCACCAACTCCCTGTGTAGTTTAAATGGACTGTCACATTACCACAGGGTCGTGTTGTTCATTATCCCTTACCATAGGGCTACACTGGATAAAAGTCAAGTCACTTCTAAATACATTTAAAAGGATGGCCTATATTTTTAGAATGTTTGCTGCACTGCCCTGTTTGGTATAACCAGTTCCAATGATAATAGTGGAAGCTAATTGTTACTTGAGTTTCCAGTTTCCCTCCCAGACTTGCAAATAGATTTCCAAAGCAGCTCACAATCTGGCACTAGGAAGACATGCACAGTGGGGAGGGGTCAGCGTGTTCTTGCTTGATATTTCTTTTTGGGCCAAGGAGGGTACAATGCATATCAGTGTATTTCAGTGTCAAAATGCATGGCTGCTACACAAAATACATACAGATTGGCAGCACTGCTTCATGGAACGTTCCCGTACCCAACAGATAACCTTCCTGGAACTTTCCTGGAACCAGAAATTGTTACCTGGGTAGATGGTAATCTACCAAGGATAGATGGTATTTCTTTGTGTAAGCCAAGGTGATGAGAATGTGTTCTTAATCATCTGTTGACAGCTTGAGTGCTGTGGCACAGAAAATGGCTACCAGGACTGGAGTTCATGGGTTCCAGAGTCCTGTGTCTGTCCGGTATACTATCATGATACTCCAAAATGCATGGTGGTGACAAGTTATGAGGTAATGTTCTTTATATACACTGTCTGCTGCATTTGACCAAGTCAATCCTGATCTTGAAAATGATATTGATGGGAAGGCGGAGGGGGATGTGTCAATATGGAATGGATCTCTGGTTTAGTCTTTTATACCTAACTAAATAAGCCATGGAAAAAAAATTACACTGATATTTGTTTTTTTCTCAGTATTGGCATTATGAAAAGAGTCTCAGCTACACTCATGTCTACAGAGAGGTATGGCAAATATAAACAAACATGACACTTTGTTGTGGGTCACATGGGAAGCAAATATATTTCATCCTGTCTTGATTATCAGCTCTCATTTGTGCCTTTAATGGACTAACCTGGTTTACAACCCTAGGGGGCAAAAACTAAGCCCTTCATGATTGGCTTTAAGGAATGGCTTACAGTATGAATGTTATGCACACCATATTTCAAATCTATTTTTTATCTTGTTTTAGCCATGTCTTCCTCTTCTTATGCGAGCCATCAATGCGCTTTTCAATGCCACAGTTGGGTTTCAGTTCGGCTTAGCTGTTTTAGGGGTAAGAGCTTTCATTGCCTTGATTATTTCCTTTAACATACATATCACCATATTTAGAATTACTGCCATTTCTAAGAACAAATATTGCATAAACACAGTACTTTCTGAATTATGCCTAGAATATCCTAAACCAAAACTTCTATTGTTTTGTAATTTTCAGCTCATTGGGGCAGTCATGGCCTGTATCATAAACAAACAGATCAAGAAGAAAAGGACTACAGTGCAAGTTACCATTAACGACAGCTCCATGCCCCCAGCATACAATGAGTTGTATGCTATTAAAAGCATGTCTGTATAGATCTAAGGCTTTTGTCTCAATATGCTTCATGTTAGTTTCTGACCAATACAATTTTAAAATAATCGGATGCATTATATCTTTTTGTTAGTTGATAGCATGTCAGTGTTATTTTGTCAGATTTTACTTGAGATGCTTTTGGTTTGTTGTACTTATTGTGTATGCCTAGAAGCAGGAAGAAAAATACAATATGGAAAAGGGATGTTAGCATTTGAGAAATTATTAATATAAGCGCTGCTCAGCAATAACAGCAATACATTTGAAGTATCGCAGAGGAAGGAAGACAAATGGTGTGTTTATGTCTGTTGATAGATTATATAATATCCAGCTGTTAGATTGGTGTAATTGGTGTAAAAGTCTGTAGACACAGCTACAGAAATGCATGTGGCTTACTATCCAAATGTCCAGACTTATTTGAATACTATACCTTGTATTAACTAATACATGAATGGTATGGTATTAAGCACTGATCACTGCAGATGGAGTCACTTTTTGTATGGGTGTTTGTATGAAGGAAAACCACTGCAACACATCAGGGTGCTTAGCACAGGGCTGTATCTGCCCAGGTGATCGGTCTCACTGTGCCAAGTAACGCCCAAACATAGCTACTGTAACTTTTACATACAACAGATGCATTCTATGCATCACTAAGAGTGGGCATATCCCACCATGGTTGATTCTTTTCATCTAGTAATCACAGATTGCAGAGAGCAGCAATTTTCATATCACCACATTTGGCAGTTCTCTCCAGATAAAACTTCTTCATTGAGTAGTGTGAATATGCAGCTTGGCATCTGACATGCACACAAGGAAGCAGGCATGTGCACAAGCACAATATAGCCCCTCTCCCTGAACTTCCAAGCACGTTGATTAACTGTTGTGTTGCTGGGAGATGCTAAGCTATGATTGAAACTATTTTAGGGGTCAGAGGTTGAATAAACAGATATTAAGACCTAAATGCAAACACAATTCAGTGCCTTAAAACGTTGTAGTTGGTAATGAAACTGTATAAAAGAAGAATAGCCTTTGATGTTGTGGGGTCGTTAGCAGATTATACCCATGGCCATGGTTACCTGCCTATCTGCCGCTTAACTGCCTGTGGGTATTTCTGCTAACAACCCCACTCCCACTCATGTTATCAAATAACCTTAAATAAAAAGCTCAATTTTTACCTTCATTAAATATGTCACAGAACATCATAACTTTTCTGATTGATCCCAGCTACAGTACAATTTGGTACCAGTTACCAATGTGAAGGTACTGATTGACCCTGTGTGTGTGTGTGTGTGTGTGTTTGTCTTTATATCAGTGTGGGAACCAATGCCTGACAGCACACTCACAGTGTGGGGACCAAAATTTTTGTGGGGACCAAATGTCTGGACCCCACCATTATTAATGTAAATTCGATGACAAGAAGGTCAGAGGAATGCCCAGTCAAATTTTTAGCTCAATTTTTTTTTTTGGCCCAAAATGCTAGAAAAAACGATTTTGTGTGCTTGAGTGTGCTTGGAGGAAGTAACTCAGTATCGGCCACTAGAGGAAGGAAACGGTACTGCAAGTGTACTTGGTGAAGCACACTTCTCCATTGAAGTACTGGTAAGAAACTTTGTGTTTGATACCTAGATCTCAAAATTTTGCAGTTTGAAAGTAGTTATAGGTAGAGGCATACTGTTAATGATTAAAATATTGAATGTATATTATATGAATGTATGTGTAGGAGACATTTTTGGGTTTTAGTTAACAGGAAAATCAAAATGGCTGCCATTTGTTATCATATCAATCAAAATAGCTGTCACACACAAACTTTAAATTAGATATCAGCATTCAAAATGAACCATTCACCAATAACATTAACTATTAGCCCTAGATATATGAACTGATCATTTTGATTAGTTGTATTAACCTTAGTAGTAGTACATGCTTAGATAGCTGCACCTGAATTAACAGGATGTGCCAGCACAGTAGGCGCTGGAAAAGATGCATCTGCATCCCCACTTTTGGCTGTCAAAATAAAAAATACTGTCCATGACACACTAGTAGCCTAGGCTATAGGCATGTGGTCACGCACAGGTTACCCACAAAATGAAATCATACTATGAAGCATAACCCTTAGTTTCCCCGCGTATAATAGCACGCGATTCTATATGCATTGGTTAGTCAGTCATTATGTTACACGAATGCATTGTTTCTTTTGTACAGTTACTAAAGGCAAAGTCTACATGACATATTTTGAATGGATGGGAATTTTGTATGACCTGCCGTGCGCTCAAATCAGATCAATAGACAAGCAGGATTAAGTTTTAAAAGAAGAAAGAAAGGCATGGTGGGGATGGCAAGGATAGAAGAGGTTATCTACCAAGAATAGGTTATCTTCTGCAATTGAGTCAGCACAAGAGGGTGGACTATTTCATCCAGTCTATTTCATCCAGGTTCGTTTTGTTTCAGTGCTCACGTTTATGGCTACGTTTATGCAAAGATCATAGCCATGGGAAGTAGGGGTGCAGGCCATGCCCCCAACACCCCATGCCAGAAGACTAAAGCGTGCCCCATGCCAGATGATGAAAACATTCACAATTTTTGCCTTTTCTTATATGCATGAGTGTAATGTTTGACAGGAGAAAGCAGAGCACAATGGCTTGGAGACATCTCAAAAATTCTGTCCATTAAGCAACATTAGACACTGATAGGTCAAATAGTGACAACCTATAGTCAGCTTCTTAAACTTTCATAGCATTTGTGAAGAATGTGAACTTTCTTTACTGTTGGGCCGCACATATGCCTGAACTGGAGTGAGCAGACTAGACCATAGGCTATCTGTAAAGCTTTACGTAAGAACAATTTAATATAGCCTTGTAGTGCATGGATGCATTATGTGTGAGAACGAAACAAACATGCACACGTGGTCAGAAGATTTATTTCTGAAATCTAGGTAAATATCTTCATCCTAGGCTACTTCCAGTGCACACCTGCATGGTCTTAACCTACAGCAACCACAAGAATCATGTGAATATGTTTCTTGGTAGCATATTCAGATCTTTCCCTTTCCCTCTAAAATTTGTGCAATATTTGTGCCCAAAATAGGTGCTGCATTATGCAGCATGAGTGCAGTATTTTGTATGAATGCAGTGTGTCCAAAATAGGCTTTGAAACACAGGACAATATAATTTTACTGAAAGCCTCATATGTGGTCTTGGCTAGCTCACTGCATTATGAATGAAATCAGCCATATGAAATGTTTGGCTAACTCATGCCATGATAATAGCCTAATCATAATGATCATAATAAAAAAAAAAAAAAAAAAAAAAAACAATACTGAATTATAATGTGCTCTGTAGAAATAAAAAGAAATGCAGTACAACATACTTCTGAGAAGGATAGCGCAGGGGTGAAAAAGCCCAATGCCTTGTTCCATTGAGGCCAGATGCCACCAGGTGTCTTTCACAATGTTTTTGTTGTTACTCAGTCACTGTTGCTACAGTTGTCTGTGCTCTGACTGTCATACAAACAAACTATATGATGTCATGGTAAATAGTGTTGTAGACTGCTGCTTTCTACTCCACATTTCCCACCATTTGGAGTGAACATGCACATTGGTGGTGTGCACCTTGTGTGACCTTTATGTGAGGGATCCTAGAGGTGGGTTGTGTGGGGCACAGTGGGACACTCACTGTGACACCGAGGTGATGATTGAGGGACAGGTGTCTCTGTGGAATGCAAAGGCAGTTGGCCCATTGGTCAGTAAAAATATATAATTTTTTTAAAATTTACATTTGAGAATATATTTAAACGGCATTGGCCCACAGAATTGCATGCAACACAGCTGATTGGATAAACATGCAGAGAGGGTAAACGTCATCACATAGGCCTTCACTTGACTGGAGTGAGAACGAAAGAAAATGCGAAAATAAAATAGCTGATATCAAGAAGTCACATTTCAACTTTTATTCAACTTCAACATTATAACTAGTTAGTAGTTGGCTGATAGAACTGTGCTTGCTACAAGGCAAGAGTTGTAGGCTTTGATGAGCGCATTGTCGAATATAAAATAAAGAAAAAGTAACTTGCCATAGTTTTAATCATTCTGCAGGATACAACTAGTAGAATTTCAACTAAAACATAATAATGGATGTATGGAATTCTGATGTCAGAATGTATATTATAACTAGTGACAGCTTTCTGTCTGATCAGGAATTTGTATTATATTATGCATGCACGTCATCGGGACCACGTGATATATCGTGGTGTATGGCAGAAGTCCATTTGGATTATATTACATTGAGAAAAAAAAAAAAAAAAAACTCCTGTGTCTTTGTATTTTCGTTTATTGAAGCAATTTGAATCTGGTAGTAACATCAGGTCTTCGTTGATCTTTTTAGAGTTAATTTGTCACGTTCAGAACTCGAGGGATTCCTAAATAAAAAAACGTCATAAACTGACAAGGACCACGGTTGCTATGAGGAAATATGGGTGCGTCCTTAAATTCATTGAAAAATATTTATCTTAAACCTGACGATGTTAGTTTATTCAAAACAAGCAGCAGACTTAACAGGGTATCGCTGAGGTGCAATCTCACTGAAATCAGCCACCTGCTTGACTCTCATTCATTCGATTCTGGCATTTGCCCGATGCAGCCCATTACTGTGGTGCGAAATAAAATGACGTCACGTGGTTTGCCATAAACAAAGATTCCATATTTCACAGTAATTGATAAATGACTTTAATCATTAATCCCGCATCACAAAGAGAAAAGATTTGGTATCAGACTTAACAGAAGGTAATACAGTAAAAATAATGTCTTATTGTTGAATAGGTTTGCGCTCTGACGCACGAGTTTACAAGACCATGCATGTGCCATGAATTTTGCACGTGATCTCATAGGCAAGTCCACTTGATACCAACACCAGCCCGGCATGTGGAATGGACACGGTAAGCTGTTACTGTTCATTTCAATAAAGTTAATTTTAGTATTTAACCGCCTGGAACGTATTACAAAATGCAGCATGTTTTGAAGATACGAACCATCTAAAATACTGCCATTTAAACCACAGTCTAGACTGTCAGGCATCTGTTGGTAACCTTAGTAAACAGTTTGAACTTTGAAGAACTTTGAAAAACTTTGAAGGTAATGTTTAGTGTAAGTTCATAAAACCAAAAACAAACGGTGTGACTAAAAATACGTAATCATAAAACCTTCTCAATGAGAAATGACTGCCGTGCTGCCACTGAGTCTGGGGATTAGCTGTAGTCAAGCTAGTTTAATGTAGCAGACATTTTAACATGACGCCACCTGCCAAGAGAGATATGATAAAGCGAAAATTAAGAGACTAATGACATTGGTTAATTGAACTTGTTTGGTTAAAATACGGTTGGATTATGAGAATTCAGGGGAAGACGTGTTTTTTCGGGTGTAACTGTAAGACAGGCAGTTCAATTTTAGTTTTAGCTTTGGTGATTATCTAGCCTACTAGCAAACTGAAAGTAGATATAAGGTTGTTTACATTTAACCGGATTTGCTAGCATGCATGCAACATGCATTTAGGACACGAAACATTAAGAAACACGAATATTTTAGGCTGCCAGGCATCTGTTGATAGGACACATTTTTTTCTTTTACTTTTACGTTAATGTTTAATGGCAGTGCCTGAAGTACTAAACATGTATATTGGGTTGTTTAATATGAAAATTGTTTATTTAGCTGCCTGCTTACATTGAAATGGTACTGTACCTGACTTACAGATTAAACAATGACCACAACAAACTGCAGGAAAGCCCCTGAGATGCACTTGAACATGTGGTCAATGCCATTGACAAGACTGCACACTTAGAAGTGAAATTCATAAACTCTGTCAAAGGTATGTAACTTGTTATGTGAATGAACTTGACATCTTTGCATAGTTATGTTTCATATTTCTCACGAGAAACATATAGACAGGTGGATAGCTTACTTTATTCATTCTGAGAGAAATTTAAGAAGTTGAGAAAGACAGGTTGTCTTCATATTAACAGCCACTGAACTTCACTGCAGTTTACCATGACATTAGTTACAGGACACTTTTCCTGTATGTGTGTGTCCCTTAAACAATGTTGAGTTTATTTTCTGGATGGTCTGGATTAGAAGGTGTGGATTAGACAGTTGTTGCCTGCCTAAATAGCACCAATTAGGCTATATGGATAAATGTCTTAAAGGATAATTTTGGCCGATTTCAACATATTGCTCAAGCTAAGCTTGACTTGCCAGTACCAAAGACACTAAAACAAAATTGTCCAACCCTGGCAGGGTTCCTTGAGCAGAGTTTTTTGACAAACTTCATACAACAAATATCACTCCCAAAACTGTGCAACATCAGCAGACACTTTAAAACGCAGCACTGTTGCGTGTATGACTCAAACTGTAGGAAAAAGTGGTTAAAACGGTGTGTTTGTGCGAACAGCCAACCGGTGTGTTTACATCCCTGTCTTCTGGTTGTCCAAACAAGTCAATACAGTTAATTTAATTTAATTTCATACATTTTGAGTCCCGCTACAGTGCTGTGTTGTAAGGGGTCTGCTGTCTGCTGCTATGTTAAAATATGTAGTGTATCTGCATTATTGAACTAGGCCGAGGAGTGTTTGCCAAATCCCACTTTGAAAAAGGAAACTTTGTGGTGGAGTACCGAGGCCAGTTAATACAATCTGAAGAAACTCAAAGGAGGAGGAGGATATATCATAGTGCATGTGCTGTCTTCATGTTTGATTTCCACTGGCAAGAAAAATTGTGGTGGTAAGTATAGGATTAGTATTAGTTTCAGTATTTATGATGTTGTTAAACAGCTTTATTATAAAACTTAATAAGTTAGTTAGATAGGAAGCTGGCAAAAATATACTCAACTATTGAGTATTGAGCTGTTTGCGATGAGGGAATGGTATTATTTGAAGTTCCTAATCATAGTGGTACGTAAATCTTTACAATATTGCAAAACTATTTACAAGAAAAAATGGTCTGATGTTACAAAACTTAAACATTGATTTATCTTTTTTGTCTCTTCAGCATTGATGCAGCTCAAGAAGATGGCAGTTTTGGAAGATTAGTTAATGATGAACACATCCATCCAAATTGCAGAATGAAGAAGGTCGTAGTAGATGGCAAGCCACATAATGCATAAATGTAAATGTAAATGAATAATAGTGGTTAGGTATGACCAAGCACACGATTGAGGAATTGTTGATGTTGAATTGAAATAACAAACTACTGACAACCAGCTATTCTTGAACGTCTTTTTCAGACTGAAGAACAGCAAGTTCGGACCAAATGTGCTGTGGTCGAGGAAACTGCAACATCCCAGCAGCCTGCAGGGGAGACATCAGTGTCCAAGAAAAAGGTAATAAATTTCCATTTCAATTGCTTCTACATGAAAGAATAATCGTATGGTTGCATCTGGATCAGTTATTTGTAATAACAAAAACAATTGGAAAGAAGAAGGAACCGTGTGAAGATGACTGCAATCCATTTTCAGTGTTTACTGCCAAGCACATTCTGGTTTTTGTGCCTACATGGGACCACATCAAACGTTGAAATGTCTTTTAGAAGAATAGTGGTTAGGTATGACCAAGCACACAATTGTCTGGTCCGGTGTAAATATGAGGACCGCGACAGCTACATTTTGTCATTAACAATTAACGACATTCATTTTAGTTCAGACGTTGGGAACGTGGATAAACAACATCATGTACACATGAATTTTGATATGAATGTGTGTTTATATGGAACACTGACTGCTGCTTACGTATACAGGTCAGATTTACTGGGAAATGTGACACTGTAAACTCAGCTGACTGACTCGTAGCTACTCTGAAGACATTTTGAGACTTTTGATGACACATGAACATGTGATGTTTACACACAATCTGAATAGAATGTCACATTTCCAAGTGAATCTGACTTGTACGCGTGTCATATGGAAAATAAAAGCTCCACAAATTTAGATGACACTTCAGAGGAGTGCACTCTGCAGTGTGTAAGATGGTAAAGGATGTTAACTTTTATCTCCAGGGCTATCAGTAATACGTAGCCTTTGGCCACGTTGATTTTATTATTCCTTAATGTCTGTTGATATATCAGGGACATTTTATGATTAATTTACATTTATTTCTTACATACTGTTCCTTTAATGTTATTGACCATTGTTTTTCAGATTGGAAAGAAACCTCTTGTGACCATGTCTGCAGCAATAGAGGCCCCTGAAACATCCCAGCGGCCTGCATTTCAGTTGCTCTTCTACAAAAGAATAATCAATTGGTTGGGTTGGTAACAGTTATTTATAATGAAACCAGTTGAAAAAAAAGAGTATTCTTAAGATCAGTGCAATCCATTTTGAATGTTACTCCGAAGCAATATTATTTGTCAGTTTCATGGCTTTAATGGTTGGTGGTTGTGCACTGTCCATTTGGTAATTTGTAGTTATTCCTTAAACATTGTCTTTTAGAATGGAGACAAACGTCTTGTGAATGAGTCTGCAGTAGCAGACAGCTCCGAAACATCTGAGCACTGTGATCTGCTTTTGCCACCGTCCAAGAAAAGGGTACATTTTCTGCAAATCCCATTTTGAATGTTTACTAACAGTCACAGTTTGTTTTTTGTGCCTTCATGGGGACAGACCATAGTCATTACATATGACCAAGCACACCATTTTCTGGTTTGCTAACTATCCAGTTTGCAGGTTTATCTTAGCCTGGCCATAGCCTTCCTACGCAATTCTGCACGATTTTCATCTCTCTTTGTAGCTCCGTTTGGGTTTTCTTTCCTTGAGGTGGGTTCCTCCAGGAGAATTCATCTCCTGGCCAGTTAGCTATCAGAGTGAGGCAGCGCAAGAATACTACAAGCTATCAGTCAAGGGGTGTTCCAAGCTTTTTGAACGTAAACACTTTCAGCAAGAAATTGTTCTCAAATAAATTGCAGACCATAAACAATAGTGTAGAACAAGGGACTGGTAAGACCAGGCTAAGTTTATCTGTATATTTTGATGGAAACCATGGTCTTGGTGTGAGTTGTTGCATTGTTGTGAGTGTTTTCAGCAGGGGCTTGATCAGTGTTCTACAACTAACAGTATAAATTAATGTATGATGAAAATTTCTCGGTGCACTATGTGCGCACTTCAACTTATTCAGTACCACCAGTAAGAATATGAAACTACTTTCACCTGTGGTTTTCAGACAGAACATTGTAACAAGTTGCTGGATTTTAAACATTTTCAGATGGTCTCATTATGAATCTTTGGTTAACTAGCTTTAAGTGTTCCCTTAGCTTTTTGCAGTGAGTGAGTGCTGATTAGCATACCAAATTTTTTATTACTGACTGGTAGGCAATTAAGCAGATTCTATCCAGAGTGACATGAACTTGCAAGTCCATATGTTCGTCTTACTCTGCAACAGCTGCTGTAGCCTATATTGCAAGTAGATTTCTGTCCAGTTCGGGTGTTTTATTGGAGTTGCTGGCTGAGCATCATCTGATCATCAGTGGTCTGCAACTTATATGTGGATATCTCACAGAAACTCCAAGGAAATGTTTATTCATAGGCCTATGCCTTTAGTAACGTCTACATCTGCAGTAGCCTGCTGTATAGGATTCAGAACATCAAGGAGGATATTTTTTCGCTGGCGTTTCTGTTTTTCTGCCTGTGAGCAATAGGCTGCTATAACTCAAAGAAGTGCACAGATTTGGATTACATTTTTGGACAGTGTGGGTTTTAGCCCAAGAACGGATGTTGCCTTGGCGGAGGTTAAAGTAATATTTATTTATCTATCTAATTATTTATTTGTCTATCTTGTTTTGACTGGCAACCCCTCACACTCATGCCAGAAGTGTTAAGCAACTGCAATGAAAAAATCCTATCACCGCCACTCGTCAAATGATTTACAGTCTACATTTGAACGTGGACTTTACATGAATTTACATGTGAATTTTATGTGAAGGTTTCACACGTTTTACATGTGAATTTGGATGATTGACTTAATATCTATTACAATTCAAGTGAAAGGGTTACTTTTTAATCATCATTACCACCTAAGTATTTCAGTTTTTTCTTTCTTTTACTTCTCAGAATGCATTTCTGTTTTATCACTTATTTGTCACTTTGCTGTCAATTTCTTATTCTCTAGAGTTGTAATCCAATTCTGCAGTCCTCAGACCAAGACGAGCATTATGTCCCTAAGCGGAGGAGGACCAAAAGCATACAGGTAATCAAGACTATATATTATGTTTGGGTCATTTGACTTAAAAATTGAGTTGAAAAAGTTAACTGTGCTATTTTTAATTAAATTTATCTCTTCTCCCCAAAGATTAACAGACAAACAGATTTTGATTCCCATGAGCTTTTTGACACAACATCAGATGAGAGTGAGGAAGAATATGTTCCTTCTACGAGTGAGGATTCATCTGATGAAACACACACAAGCGAAGTTCTAGAAATGTTCAATCAGAAGAAAATTGTCCCAAGGGGACGCTCGCCCCTACTAAAGATGAACAGCAGTGCTTTGAGACAGAAAAGGCAAAACACCCTCAAATCTCGTTTTCGTTGCACATTTTTTTCGTGGACAATCACCAGAACAAATTGAAATATCACATACAGAAGACCTTCATGGAAACTCAACACTGGTTTGTCCTGACAGTACTACTTCAGATGGAGCTGATGACTTACTTACCATACCTGCTGTCTGTAAAAAAAATGACGGTTCACGACAATACAACAAAAAACAGTACTGTTTATACTGTAAAAAGGGATTCATAAAAATGGCCAGACATTTGGAGCCTGCTCATAAAAATGAGAAAGAAGTTGCAAAGGCAGTGTCTCTTCCAAAAGGTTCTAAACAAAGAAAACTGCATCTGGAACATTTGAGAAATAGAGGCAACTTTGCACACAATTCTGAGGTGTTAAACACTGGTGTTGGAAAGCTTGTTCCTCGAAAGCAACCAAAAGAGGATTCTAAGTCCACTAAAGATTTTGCTCATTGTATATTTTGCCAGGGCTATTTCACAAAGAAGCTGATGTGGCGCCATGTGATGATATGTAAGCTCAAGCCTAGTGACTATGTGAAGCCTGGCAAAACACGAGTGCAAGCTCTTTGTGCTTTTGCTCTACCACCACCACCTGGAGTCAAAGCAGAATTTTGGAAGGTCTTAAACAATATGAATCAAGATGATGTTTACTTTGCAGTTAAATCTGATGTCTGTATCATGGAGTATGGTGAGCATTTGTATAACAAGCATGGACATGATGTCAGCAAACACGAATATATCCACCAAAAGATGCGTGAACTGGGAAGGCTTTTGATTTGTGCAAGGAAAACCACACCCTTAAAGGCCATTGAAGATCACATAAGACCTGAAAATTTCATGCATGTTGTGCAAACAGTGCAACTTGTGGCTGGCTTTGTGTCTGAATCCAACACCTACAAGTGTCCAAGTCTTGCACTCAAAATTGGACACAGTTTGGTGAAGATATCGCAGCTTCTTGAAAGTCGTGCAAGTGTTCAAAACAACAGCACCACAGCAAAATGTGCTCGTTCATTCTGCAGAATATATGAAGCCAGATGGAATGAACTAATTTTAGCTGCATCACTGAGAACACTGCAAGAATCAAAATGGAATGTTCCTCAGTTGATTCCATTCACTAAAGATGTTCAGACACTCCACTCCTATTTGGACAAACAGAAAGAACAGTTTTGCAACAAACTGTCCTTAGAGCCATCTAAAAAGACTTGGTCATAATTGGCAAAGATAACTTTGACACAGGTCATGATGTTCAATCGACGTAGAACAGGAGAAGTTTCAAAAATTCCTCTCTCTGCCTACTTAGCACCAAGTCCATTAGATCTGCAGGAAGATGTGGGTGAGGCCCTTTCCGACCTCGAGAAAAAACTCTGTCAGCATTTCAGGAGGTTGGAAATAAGAGGAAAGAGAGGGAGAAAGGTCCCAGTCCTCCTAACTCCAGAAATGCAGTTGGACCTCCTTGTTGCTAAGCGGCATGAATGTGGAGTTCTTAAGGAAAATGGCTATCTATTTGCCAGCCCATCTGTACTGACATGTTTCCGTGGCTCTGACTGCATCAGAGATTTTGCCAAGGTCTGCGGTATTAAAAATTACACAAGTCTCACTTCTACAAAACTGTGCAAACAAACTGGAACTCTCTCTCAAGTATTCAACCTCAGTAATACAGAGTTGGACCAGTTAGCCACGTTTCTTGGCCATGATGTCAGAGTACATCGCCAGTTTTACAGGCTACTCGAAGGGACCCTTCAGCTAGCAAAAATAAGCAAAGTCCTCTTGGCTCTTGAACAGGGACGTTTGGCAGAATTTAAGGGGAAAAGCCTAGACGAGATCGCAATTGATCCTGAATGTACGTCTGATGTCTTTCTTCATATATTTCTGTGTAAAAGGTAGACTTAAGCTAGAATAATTCTTAGATCAAAATCATGTCTTATCAATCAAATGATTTGCTACATTTTTTACTATTTGCCTGTTTCATCCCTTTGCTTATCTTAGAGAATGTAAACCTTGACGGTGACTATGAGGCACAGGATGAGTCTGACACACAAGGTATGTACTTTCATATTGTACTGATGTCTGTCTTCACATGTTTCTGTCTAAAAGGTAGACTTTAGATAGAAATATTAGCAGGTCTAAATTATTGTATTGTCTGCAGTTGTTGCAGTCAGACAATCTATAATTATCTGCTTCCTTATGCCTTTTGCATGTCCTTGCTTATCTCAGAGAATGTAAACCTTGACAGTGCCTCTGAGCTACAGGGCGAGAATGATTTGGGACTTTGGTCCCAAATACACGTATGTATGTATATATGCAGGAGTATGTGTGGCTATAGAGATATACAGAAACTTAATTTTCCCTGAATTTCAGGGCGTTGTGTTGAGTCCAGCGAGATGGCAAATGAAATGACTGAGGATCCAATGGATCCAGATGTGAGGGCGTGCCATGAAACATTGCAGGGCTCCGTGACCCCTACACAGACCTGTAAAAGGAAGTCCCCAAAGAAGAAAGGTAAGATGTGTTCCAAGTTGATAGATATGTCTTTGACAACTGGAATTCTACATGCCTCTCTCCCCTTCTTCTCTTCTCTCTATTCATCCATCCCTCCCTTTCTTCCTTCTGTATACAAATCTCACACAGGTCGGCCACCAGTGACGAGGAGGATGTGGAAAAAGGTGGAGATTGTTGCCATTGAAAAGCATATGATGGCGTTCATTACCTCGTGTCGTGTTCTGGGAAAACTGAATGTGAACAGTGCCTTGCACAAGAGAAAGTAGCTCTAAAAGACAGGAATTGGTTAGCTGTAAAATTCTACATCGAGAATAGGATCACAGCTCTAAAACACAAGATTTAAAAGAAATGTTTTATTGTTTTATAGTACAGATGTTGGCAACCTTTTGTCTTCATAATTGTGTGACTGATGTGTTTAACAAAAAATTTGTTTTAGAAAGTGCAAGTTGCATGTTCTGATGGCAACAAAGCATTCACAGCTGATGTCATCCCAAAGCTGTGTTGAACTCGCATACAATTAAAGCGTTTTTTGTTTGCATTTGTATAATGCAGATTTGTGTCTTTACCATTGAATTACACATACCATTTACTGTTAGACAAACTGTTGGTATGTATCGAACAGTATGTACAGGTGATAAAATAAGATTAGCACAACATGAGAGATTAATCCAGTGCAAGTACTGGGACAGTGCAATGCAATTATGTTTTGATGTGATGTTTAGCAGGTCACAGTTTTAAGAAAGAAGTTCTACCTGTGGTTGCTGGTGTGGGAGCAGAGCCTTCTACATATCTTGACAGATGGGACTCTGTGGTTCTGAGTGAGATGGCTCCTTGATAATGCTTTATGTTCTATCTAGGCAATGAAGTCCAAACTGATTCATTGGAAAGTTTTCATGTTTTATCACATTTCTTCTGAATCATTTACATTTGGCATACCATACTGAGATGCAGTATAATCCACATTTTTGTATGTCATCAATGTAAATGAATGTCATGCAGCAATATGTTTCCACTGATTCACCCCAGCAGTCATGACTGAGTAATTCTTTAGTTAAACTGGTATGCATATTAAGTGGTACTAAGAATGTAAGAAAAACCAGATGGGTGTGTATGTTGTGGTATCACAAAGCACTAAAACCTGACAAGTCCCCAGGAGTGAGGTTCTTGTCCGGTGAAAGACCTCTACTTTGTCTGATTGATAATTTGAAGTCACATATCTGTTCACATCCACTCAAGGCTGCTGCATGATTTTTGTCATTGCTGTATGTCCTTTAGAAAGGGTGGTTCCCACAATGCATGGTCTAGTCAGGTTGGCCCACAAGTGCACAAAGACAAGTATGTCTGTGTGTGTGAACGTGTGCACGTGTGTGTGGGTGGGGGTGGGGGTGGAGGGGGTTGTTGACTATTCACACTACTGACAAATACCCTTCAGATAGCAAGGTTAACACTAAAAGGGATAAGCTACAAATCTTGCACTGTGTTGCTGCTGCAGTTACAGTAAAGGTAAGTGAACAGGGAACAGAAACAGAAAAAAATGGAGCAGAATGAAAAACTAAAGCCCCCCACCCCACCCCCCTAATGAGATTTGGGGTCATTTCCGGCTGTGGCTGTACACCACTGTATCTTAGTCATAATCGGATAACAGACACCAAGGTTTCTGAGGAAGTGCATGTGTCGTAGACAGGGGAATTCCATTTTTACATGAGCCACATCCTTATTGGACAGTCTTCAAAGTGAAAGTAAAGTTAATCTGTGAACATACTCTCAGCCTTGCACATACAGGTATGAGTATTATATGAAAGTCAGATGCAATACACTGAATCAAACAAACAAAAACAAGAAAGTGCTTCAGATAGATATAATGTGCTGTATCCTATTCTTTGGTAAATTATATTCAGTGAAATGCATACATTTATATTTAATTTTTACATAAATGCATTCAGTATATAAATCTAGTATTTTTTGTGATGAACCATTTCTTAACCTTCAGGGTGTTAGGCGTTGCAAGCTTTGCAGAGCATCTTGTGTCTCCCACATCAATACAAATACTGTGCTGATATACAGCCACATATATCAAGGACACAGATGATATCACCTTCTCCATATATGCAAACAGCCTGTAAATGCAAACACTGAGCAATTCAGTTATTTGCAGCCCTCTAACACAGAGTCTATGAACATGTCCAAGGACTTCTTCAGTGATCGAGGACCTTTACGGTTTTGTGCTTCAGACTGATATCTTTCTGCGATATTGCACAAATCGCAATGGAGCTTCATTAAAAGTGAACGTAGAGACAGTTGATCAAACTCATAAATGCAAAAATGCGTTTTCAAACATATCATTAGTGGTTGTCTGAACAAGATAGTAGATGTTGAGACAGTTATGACAGATATAGCCCTGGCCCTACTACTTGTTGTAGGCTATCGGATATTTGGAACAAAGGGTCAATTTCTGAAAATAACAAATCAAATGTAAATATTTTGCCAGTCATTTGTGAAAATTCTAAATATAATGTGTGTGCTATTGGAATAACACCTGTGTCTTTCTGTCTGCTTTTGGATGTGAGTTCTATGTAAACATTAAACCTTAGCTGCTAGCTTCTTGTACTCACTGCAGCGTGTTTGTGTTGTAGCCCCATCATCTCTGTATTCGCGAAACTGCTTGTGGTTGTGTATATTCAAAGTCTAGTCAGCATTAAGTGGTTTGTAAACTTTTGATTTCAGTTAATGTCTTATAATCAGCTAGCTCTCCACTCTCAGAGGGCACTTAAAAAATCTTCTTATAATGCCAGGCCAGGCACCTTAAACAAAGCAGAAACAAAAAAATGAGAGGAGCATTGAAGGGAGAGTTGCTTCTGGGTGTTCGGTCATGTTTTGTTTGGTCATTGGTCTATCATGTGACAGTTGTGTTGGATAAAGTGTGCTCATAAAATGTGACATAAACACAAACAAACAAACAATCCAGCACAATTCACTGATATTTGTCAGTGACAGATAATGTGAGGTCTGAATCTGACTTTATTTGCTGTGGCAATCACAAAAACATTTAGACCTGCCTGAACAACTAAAATGTTTTTAAAGAGGCAATGCCTCAAACCAGTCCCTGAACTGACACGGAAAGACCCAGCGGTAAAACAATCACCCTTACTCACACTGGTACTGCTCTGTGGTGTGGGGGAGTTTCCAGCACCTTCACAATACCACACAATGTGATGTGCACCTTTTAATGATTTCCACACTTTCTTTTCTTTTTATAATGCATCCAACAGACAAATGTAAAGATCATATATTTCATCCCCATACTGTAATATTACATCATTCTATATGAAGGATTAACCAGTAAAGAAAACTTACAGGCCAAAGGTAAAACAAAACCTGAACACACAAAGTAACAAAACTTGTTACATTCGCAGCTCTCCAATACAGGAGCATTTGCAGCTCTACAATACACAATGTGTATGTGTGAGTATGAGTTATGAGTTATCTCAGTTCAGTTTTATTTTGAATACACAAATATTTCATACTCACACATGCAAGTATTTCAGATGTCTGAGACAAAGAGCATAAAATGAACATAGGTCTTTTTAACTCCTCACACAAATAAAATGCACAGGCAGGTATGACATTTGTTGGCTCAAAAAGTGAAGAAGAGAAGAACATTTTACAAGAATCTTTTTACATTAATGCCAAAACACAAGAGCTTGAAATATAAGCTTATAGGTATTCTGAAACCATCACTGTCTGATGAGTTTAAATCTGGCTGAGAAACAGTGCCTCTTAGTCTACCACAGTAGAGACACAGAAACCTGTGGTCACCGCTCTGTGCCAGTGTGACATACTCTGAAGTACCTCTTTTGTCTCTCTGAAGTATCTCTGTTTTTTCTTATAAGATGTCAAATCAACTTGGGCTTGGCCTACATTGTGTGTGTGTGTGTGTGTGGTTTATTTCTATCCATTGGAAGTAATGTAGGCCTGTGCACAGTATTAAAAACATAAAGATGTAGATTTTGCTGTGGTTCCAGCCTGGCAGCTCTTTGTTCTGACCAGATTTAACGACTGATGCAGGCCTGCAATATCCAAAGCAAGAGAAGCCTGGAGTGTTGAGAGACTGATACAAGTGAAAGACTGTGTGCTAAACAAAAGTCTTCTGACAGGTCTTCTGACACATCTAAACCAGATAAGTATAATGAAAAATAGTTGAATCATACAGGCCCATCGGACCATTTCCATTGGTCTAGGTCAATTGCATGGCATGAGAATACTGAATATTTTCAAAAAAGGTCATGACAAGCCTGTTTTCATAATGACAATGTGGCTGTGCTTGAAATGTTTTATGAAATCTTCTGTACTGAAACTATTGTAAAACTTCTAAAAGAAGTAATAGAAAAAGTCTGCTACAACCAGGTTTTCTTGCTCCCTTTTAATTTTGATAAAAAAAGTGATGTTTCAGTTCAGTGGACCCTTCCTCAGACATTAGAACAAAGTGAATACCACACCCAATATATACAATTAAGGGGTGGCAACTAGTGTAGCAGTCAAAAGGTAAGCCTTAGAGCAGATGAAAAAGAGAGGCACATAGCGTCCAGTACAGCAATCACAAGAGAGGGCTCAGAGCGTCAAAGGAACATATGGGTACCTGGCATCCAGTGCAACATTCACAAAAAAGGCCTCAAGTCAAACTCCTCATTCATACCCCTAGGGGACAATGTCCCCAGGGTGTAGATCCAGTAAGCTTTTCTCCTCAGTAATAAGTTGTTAACATCACCTCCTCGGCTGGGACACTTTACTTGTTCAATACCTATGTATCTCAAGGTGGAAACATTGTGTGAGGCAATTGTGAAGTGCATCGCCACTGGACTCTTTTCATCGTGGTTGCGGATGTTGGAACGGTGTTCCACAATCCTCATCTTCAGGCTCCTAGTCGTCTTACCGATATAGGCCAGCCCACAGGGACATTTGAGCATATAAATCGCATTGTTAGTGTTGCATGTTATCACTCCTTTAATGTGCATCAGCTTCCCTGTGAGGGGAATGATTGAATGTCTGTTTTTATGGTGAAGTTGCACTGGGCACAGTGACCACTGTAAGAGACGGATTGGGACCCAAAAGCAGATCGGTGCGAAAAAAAGGTTTATTTTACAAAGATCAGGGGTAATTCCAAAAAGGGGACAAAGCTCAGAAGATCGTAAAGGCACAAAATATAATCCAACAAAAGGTCAAAAAGGGTTTGGGGAAGAAACACATAAAAGATCAAGTCCGCAAAAAATCAAACAAGGATCGGGCAGGCAGTTAGCAAAAAACTGATATTCACAAGTTCGCAGGAAGCAAAATCCAAAGTAGCAAAAATTGACAGAGTCCAGAACACAAGTAATCCAAGGATAAGCAAACACTGGCACAGGCAAAAACACGAGAATCAGAACAGCAACTCACGACATGGAACATGGTCAAACAATCAGACAGTGCAATGGGCTGGGGAATATATAGGGAAGGGAGCAATGTAACAAACAAGGGACCGGTGAAACTCATTACAGCAATCAAGGACATGAGGGTCGGGTGCAGAGCAGGGGAGGAGAAAGGGGCAGGACAGACAGCAAAACAGAAGCACATGTACAAGGTAAACAATACACGGAGACTGCAAAACGTAGACAGTCCAGTAGGTGGCCGGAGTTGTAGAGAGCAGGATCATGACAGACCACATCTGTAGATCTACACATCTACAGTTACACTCTGTCATTAGCTGCCGGTTTGCTATTCGGTCTAAGTTGTACCAAATTTTCTGGTTCTTTTTCCTACAGATAGCACTCAGTGACTTTAGACAACAGGGCTATGAATTGATTCATTCTGGATTTCTCCTTTAACAACATGCTTGACCAATTCATAAATTAGGACATTTCAAGATAAGGTTTCACAGTTTTTCATCCACCACATGATAATAAATAAGTTTTATAAAATGTATTTTCCCAATTTCAGATACTTGGCATTCTAATTCTTGCTGGCGTTTCCCTTCTTGGATTGTTAGGTGCTAAAAAACAGACCATGTGTGTCTTAGGAATGTATGTGTTCTATGTTATTACTATATATACTGTATATAAAAGGACATTACTGATGCTCTAGCTCCTTCAAAACAGCGCCTCCTTTGATATTTGCTTAACCCCATCATGTCTGTGTTACAAAAATTTGCTGAAGCAATTATCATGTTTAGAATTTCTCTGAACTGCCAAGCACTCTGTAGATAAGCATTAAAAGAAACTTCTGATGAATATTTCTGATAAATAACATTTGAATTTCAGTTTGCTGGCTTGCTGTGTGTGGGAATTTTCCTCTGTGTTGTTGCTGGTTATCATTTTAGAAACCAACGGTCCAGAGTAAGTTAACATCCCCATAACACACATGGGCTATACTCCAATCAATAAGCACCACTACAGTAAACAATTCAATGGTTATGTCAGTGCCAGAACTATCCATAAATCCATAAAAGGAAACTTGTAGGAAACAGAATCAGAAAATCATACAATAAAGACTGAATAGCAAACCAGCAGCTAACATTAACTGAACTGGGGCACATGAACTGAAAATGAGTTTCTGTGCTCTATTCAGTTAGCAATAGCAGGCAGTTGACTATAACATAATATATAATCATTTAGCAAAATATGAGTGTGGCTATGAGCAAGCAATATATATATATATATATATATATTAGGTCCGGTCTAACTATTCAGCAATTGATTGGAAAAGACGCGTTCTTCACATCATTAGGAGTGAGGATATCACATGATATACCATTAGTGACTCCTGACAGCTAATAAAACGTTTCCATTTAGTTGACTGACGTGAACGTTCCATTCATTCAAGCCTATGATTAACTGTTTTGTTGCTTGGGAACAGAAGACACAAAACTAAGCTTAGCACTATTTTGGAGGGCAGAGGATGAACACACAGAAATTAAACCTAAACAGTAGAAAATACAATTTGATGTCTTAAAATTTGAGGTTGTTTGTGTATATCCTCACAGGTGTGGCTCGGCCACAGGCATGAAGCTGAAGGCTGAGTGCCGCAGGTCACCCTGGGTCACACCTGTGCAGATATCCACGAACCACCTCACTCCCACTTGTGGTTTTCAACAGTTCCAGTAGTTGTCATATATCATTGCTGTCAGAAACTGAGGTGGAAAGTACATTTTTGGTCACATTTTTTTAAAGACAGTGTTAAGAGGTCAGTCACCATGTTGTTCTCTGAGTTTCAGACATATTTAACAATATGATCATATGTTACACATTGTGGCTGTAATACCTTGAGTGTGCATTATTTTCTGATATGAATGCCATGTTGTTCATTATCCTTTGTTTACATACTCTGAGACAAATGCCTGGGATAACATTTGAAACTGAGCATGACTGGCAAAATTCAAGGTTTGGTGTATGTCAGAGTTAAACAGAGAGAGTTCCTACTCCAAAGCCATCAGCATTCTGCCGGGACACTGAAACGCTGGGGGACATGAATCTTTGTAGGTATGTAGCCCTAGTAGGATGTGAGCGACTAGAAGGTTTTGTGCCAATGTCTGTCAAAGAGGGGGACACGGCCAAAAGTTTTTGCTGAATAACTCAACACTGACCTACCACAAACTCATCATAACAATGGTTCCCACATTTCAATACACTGCAGCGGTACATCTAGTTTTCCTTTATCTTTAGTGGGTTTCTCTCATGACACTTTCTTTACCTTAAGTGGGTTTCTCTCATGACACCACTGCTCATGAAAAAGCTGAGTAATGAAGTCCAATTTCACTTTATGTTTTAATAGTATGTATATGACAGACTCTATGAATCCTTGAGCATTTCACTTCCTTATAATGTTGCAGTGCATCAGTGAATCTGGGAACAAAGGTACAGGTAGGCTTTTGTTCAAAGCAAAACCACCATCACCTCAGTAAAACGTCACTGTCTTCATAGCAAGTTCCGTTACATGTTGGTTACAATAAACTTTTGGCACACTTGTCACAAGACAGAAGCTCTGCATACTTTGGTGATCTCTCATAATGGGTCATGTCAACCTGTGTTTAAAATGCCTTTTTATTGGCTTTAACATGCTTTTTGGGGTAAGATAACTTTTTCATTTCCACCCAGTGAGGTTATGTATAAAGTGTTTGTGTACACTTTTGATTCACTTCAGTTATAGTTCCTACAATTAGCTACAATATAGGCCTACTTCTGCTCTGCTCTGCAATGCACAAGAAAGAAAAACACCTAACTGGCAGTACAAGAGATTGTTTTATTTAATGTATGTATGTGTGTACCACATCATTGCACTTTACTGTTTTTAGCCATTTCCTTGAGAGGTAAATGATTTAATATTTGTATATTAAGTCATAATACTTTGCCATAATACTTTGTTAAGCTATTTTTCTACATTTGGAAAGATGACCTTTATGTGCTAGGGCACAGAGCTAATCTGTCAGTCAAACCACAAACCTTGTTTAGTGATACACTGGCAAAAAATTAAACATGTCAGGTGTGTATAATGAATGTTTTGTAATTGATATGACATCAATCTACACATCAACACATCTTTGACACCTTTAGATAATTGAATATTTTCAAAATTATGCAGTTTTGAAAGGCTTAAATGGTACAGTGACACAAACTACAGCCAACATAAGCCAGCTTTGACAAATAATAAGTTTGACAAGTGGCTTAGCCTACAGCGACTGACAACAATAATTAGGGGAAAATCACACCATTAGCCCACCACCAAGTCATGCTCAACACTGAAGTTTCAGTTATAAATGTTGCAGCAATCTCATTGTTTCTTAAAGCCAACGTCTCCAGGATGTTCTACTCCTTCTGTCGACTGTAGTTTACATTAAGCTACTAGCTTGCAATGACAAGTCAAAAGGTGCAATTGGAAGCATACAATCATGTTGCATCTTCATGGTCTGGGTGATGATTTTGAGAAACAGTTGTGTCATAGCTACATGGTTACTAACATATTAGCAGTTAGTATTTGTAACTAAGTTAGCTCATATGCTTTTGGGAGACGCATGCCAGAAGGAAAAATGTGGGCGGTGGAAGTGTGTTTCACCTCAGTGCTCCCTAGGTGCTGTGTATGTGTGTCACTGATTCACAGATGAGGTAAATGCAGAGACTCAATTTCATTAATGGGATAAAAATGTACTGTATATACTAGACACTAAAATGGTAAAGGCCAAAGAGAAGAAGCAGTCATTACAAGCTCTACAAATGCCGTGATTTTCTAAAAGTTTAAATAAAAAACAAAAGCATTTTGAATTAAATACTGCTGACGCCAATGTCTATCATGTAAGTCCAACATGTCTTACCAGTTGGGAATCCTTTTAAAAACTGATATTTCAGATTCTGGCACGTTTCAGTCTAGAGTTCTGATGCTTTGCATACTTTCATTTGGTTCCAAAATGCTAAAAATCTTTACAAAAATACTAGCCTGCTTAAGCAGCTACAAAATAACCATGGGGGCTGATGAAAATGCAAATGCACCAACATTAAACTGCAGAAATAGATCCTTGAAATATATAACGTTCAGTCTTTGGGCTTAAAATATTTTTAAAATAGTTAATTACACACGAATAGTGTGACTAGAACATACAATCACTAGAACATTTTCTTTATTTTCTCTTTCAGATCGCAGGCATTTTGTTATGTATGTGTGCAAGCTCTTTGGCGAGCAACCAGGTAAGGATTTTTTAAATAGAAGATTTAGTAATTAATAAATTATAGGGCTACCTAAATGTACATTGATACATCGACATGAAAAGGCAGTATGATTTTGTTGTTTTTATTTTTCTTCACCAGGGTGAGGAGATACATAATATATGGCTGTTTTACCTAATTGGTGGTGCTATAGCTGCCATTTCCTTTCTTGGAGTGTTTGGTGCAATAATACAGAGGACATGTGCCTTGAAAATGGTAGGAAAATAATTTCATGTGCAACTTTTCTAATATTTGTAAATCATTTTATATTTATATATAAAACATAATTTCTTGTTTCTGAATGCAAACCTAAAGAACCCAGATTTTGGTTAATTTCCAGACATCCCAAAGTTTTAGGGTTTGTTTAATCATTAAACATTTCATTGTTTTTCAGTTTTCTGGACTTCTGGGCATTGGAATGGTCATCTGTGTGATTGCAAGCCGGTTGATAGTAAATGGCCGGTCCAATGTAGGTCTTGAGAACACACACAATTGCATTCAAATTGACTTAGGCTACATGATTAAATGTTAAGCATTTAGTTGTTAATGAAATGTTGATACAAAAGCAGTATGTCTTATTCATGTACATAATATACTGACATGACAAATGTATAATTATCACTATACTAGTTCACAAAAGCTATAAAAGAAGAATTAATCAAAGAAGAATACAAAGAAGGTCTTCAACTGGTTCAAGCTGAGTACAAGGTAGGCTTCTTAAGCCCAATTTATGGTCATGCATTACATCATCGCCATTGCAACACAGAGGGGCTGAATCACCATGAACACCCTCTGCAGAGCATCTGCGTTGACCAACATGCACCTCCAAAGCTTTGTAACTACATGATGAACCAACGCAGACCGCAAGGGCTGTGATTGGTTGAGTTCATCCACTTTGGTTGAGTTCGTCCGCTTTGTTGTGTTGTCCATTATATTTCAGCAGCCCACTGTAGGTACTTTTAGCAACACGCTAGTCCATTGTATAGGCTTTGTAAGTAATGTAAAACATAATTTTGAATTCAGTGGCAGGATTTCCCAATTGTACTGTATCTATCTTTCAATAACATTTTAAAATCAGTGCTTTGTCAACAGGTAGTAGGATCCTTTGTCATGAGAAGTTTGCTAGCTAACAGAATATAAACTGACTACCCAGAAACCTTGTAACAAGTTCATGCGATTTCGTGACTCGCCACCCCCAGTGTTGTGGCAGTGAATTGCTTTGCGGTGCACACAACCTTGATGCAGAACCATAACAGAAAACTGACTGTGACAAGGTAACACAGTGCCCTTTCCTCTGAGTCAACGCAGAACCATGATTTAGCCTTTACCCTTTTTATTGTCATGACTGCATGAGTATATTGTCCATTAAAACCCTTGAAGGATGTTTATGAGTCTTACATTAAACAGCCTAAAACTGCCTAGAAACAACAACAGAATGTGAAGAAACTTTGCCATTGTGTCAAAATGCCTGAAGTTAGCAAGCAAGTCAACTAGCTCTTTTCCAGCTTTCCTGTCATGATCCTACTCCCTGCTACTCCGGCCACCCACTGGACTTTCTATGTACTGCTACCTCTGTGTCTTGTTTACCTCACCCATGTGCTCTTGTTTTGGTTGTCTGCCCTGCCCCTTTCTCCTCCCCTGCTTTGCACCCGCTCCTCATGTCTTTGATCTCCGTAATGAACCTCACCTGTCTCTTGTTTCTTAGATTGCTTTCCTCCCTATATATTCCCCAGTCGTTCCATTACACCTTGTCTGATTGTCTGACCGTGTACCTGTCGTAAGTTTCGAGTTTTGAATTGTTCCCTGTCGCTTTTCTCGACGTCTATGTTCCCTGATTCCCATCCCGTGTTTTTTGCCCATCGGAGTTTTCTGAGTTTCTTCCCCTTGATTCTGTGGATTATTTTTACTGTGATTGGATCACTGTTTTTGTTGGGACATTTATCTACCCGCTTTTGGATTACTGTTTTGTTTGTTGGATCTTCTGAGCGTTTCCCCCTTTGTGATTTTTTTGAAACTGTTAAAAAAATAAATTTTTTGTAAATCTGCATTTGGGTTCGTCTGAGTTTCCAAGTACTTTACAGTACAATCAGACCAAAGAATGGACCCAGCAGATTTTGGACATGTGTCGGCGGTCGTCCAGCAGCATGGAGCTGTGCTCGGCCGCCAACAGACCCAGATACAGGATCTAGCGACAAGCCTCAGAGAGGTTATTGCCCAGAACCAACCACCCCAACTCTTCCCCGGGCAGTCAGAGTCTTCGGCAACCGCACCATTAGTCTCCGCGACCCCAACCTATCACGAACCAAGACTTCCCCCACCCGAACGATACGCTGGAGAGCCGGGCACCTGTCGTTCGTTTTTGTCTCAATGCACCCTCGTCTTCAGCCTCCAACCCGGTTTGTTCCCTACTGATCGGGCTAAGGTCGCCTACGTGATCACCCAACTGTCGGGGCACGCCAGAGAGTGGGGGACGGCGGTCTGGGACAATGAGTCTCCTGTCTGTGACAATTTCCGGGAATTTTCTGCCGAGATGAAGCGGGTGTTCGACCGCTCCAAACATGGACATGAAGCGGCCCGCGAACTTCTCCACCTGCGTCAGGGCTCTCGTTCCGTCTCGGATATTGCTATTGACTTCCAGACTCTGGCGGTCTCGTCCGGATGGGGAAAGGAGGCGCTGTTCGACACCTTCTTAAATGGTCTCTCCGAGGAATTGAAGGATGAGTTGGTTTCCCATGATCTGCCCGACTCCTGTGAAGGATTAATCAACCTGGCCATCCGGATCGACACCAGACTTCAGCAGCGTCGATGCTTCAGGACACCCGGGGCTGCCAGGGGGCAACCCGCTCGTTGTGCTACTTCCTCGACTCCTCCACTACTGTACCCACACCTGAGCCGATGCAAGTGGACCGGACACGCCTGACTCAGGAGGAGAGGCAACGAAGACTTCGTTCTCGTTTATGCTTGTACTGTGGCCAACCTGGACATTTTATTGCTACGTGCCCATTAAAAGCCAACGCTCACCCGTAAGAGGGGTACGGGTGAGCGTGACACCGACTTCCCCCTCATCTGTCCAACGAACCCTCCTTCCTGCTATCCTGGGAGGATCAACGACGAGAGACGGCGGTCCTCGTGGACTCCGGAGCAGAGGAGAGTTTTGTGGACGCAGACTTGGTAGCCCAGTGGGGCCTACCCATCGAAGACCTTGACGAGACCCTGGTGGCTAATGCATTGACGGGGGTTAGACTGGCCACCATCCGGCACATTACCAGACCGGTGAGTCTCACCCTTTTTGGCTCACACCATGAACTTATAAAATTTTATGTTATTAATTCCCCCGACACCCCAGTAGTTCTTGGACACCCCTGGCTAGTCAAACACAATCCACACATTGACTGGGTGGGGAGACGTATTGTGGGGTGGTCCCCGTCCTGTCAGTCCTCGTGTCTTACCCTGGATCGGGTTCCCGTTAGGACTGTTCCCCTCCACACGGAAGAGTTCCCTGATCTGTCGGGAGTACCCCCTATGTACATGAACCTCAAGCCTGTCTTTAGTAAGTCCCGTGCCTCATCCTTGCCTCCACACCGACCCTATGACTGTGCCATCTACCTCCTCCCCGGTGCCTCACCTCCCAGGGGGCGCCTATACTCCCTTTCCCGTGCCGAGACGGAGGCGATGGATCTGTACATTAAAGACTCTCTGGCAGCGGGCATTATTCGCCCTTCCTCTTCTCCAGCCGCAGCGGGCTTTTTCTTTGTTTCAAAGAAAGACGGCTCACTCCGGCCTTGCATTGACTATAGGGGTCTTAATAATGTTACGATAAAAAAACGTTACCCTCTCCCCCTCATGTCTACCGCCTTCGAACTGTTACAAGGGGCCAAGATTTTTACAAAATTAGATTTACAAAACGCTTATCACTTGGTCCGCATTCGTGAGGGAGACGAGTGGAAGACAGCCTTTAACACTGCGTCTGGGCATTACGAATATTTGGTTATGCCATTTGGACTTACTAATGCCCCTGCGGTTTTCCAGACTTTTGTCAATGATATTCTCAGAGACATGCTGAATCGTTTCGTTTTTGTCTTTCTTGATGATATTTAGATTTTTTCCAAGTTCCTCCCTGAACACATCTCCCATGTTCGCACCGTCTTGCAACGTTTGCTGGACAATAAGCTATACGTTAAGGCGGAGAAGTGCGAATTCCATCAAGAGACTGTCTCCTTCCTCGGCCATGTCATGTCCCCGGGCTCCATCCATATGGACCAGGAAAAGGTCAGAGCCGTCCTAGCTCTGACCTTACGAGGCTAGCACCGTAGTAGCCCCCCTCACCGCCCTGACCTCTTCTAAGACCAAGTTTGTTTGGTCTTCAGCCGCAGAGAGTGCGTTTCGGGAATTGAAAAGACGGTTCACATCCGCCCCAATCCTGACCCAACCCGACCCAGATCTACAATTCATTGTGGAGGTCGACGCCTCTGAGGTGGGCGTCGGAGCCGTCCTTTCCCAACAATCCACCAGTGACAATCGAATTCATCCCTGTGCTTTTTTTTCCCATCGGCTCTCCCCGGCGGAACAGAACTATGACGTGGGCGACAGAGAGTTACTGGCAGTCAAGCTAGCCTTGGAGGAATGGAGACATTGGCTGGAGGGAGCCCCGGTACCGTTTATTGTCTGGACAGATCACAAGAATTTACAATATATCAGCCAAGCCAAAGGACTGAACCCCAGACAAGCACGATGGTCATTGTTTTTCTCCCGATTTAATTTCACTTTATCCTACCGTCCCGGCCATAAAAATGCGAAACCCGATGCCCTTTCCCGACAGTTTACCACCAGTAAAGACTTCCCAGATCCTGAACCTATTCTTCCACCTCACCGCATTGTAGGGGCAGCCCCTATGTCCCACTAACCGTCTCTTTGTTCCGAGCTCTGTACGCCCACAGGTCCTGCAATGGGGTCACTCTTCCCAACTCTCCTGTCACCCCGGGTCTAGGAGGACCCTTGCTTTCATTGGGAGGCGGTTCTGGTGGCCAGCACTGAGAGAAGACGTTGAACGCTTCGTCCAGTCCTGCCCAACGTGTGCCCAGAACAAGACCTCTACCCAGTCTCCTGCTGGTTTGCTGCAACCCCTTCCTGTGCCCCGACGACCCTGGTCCCACATCTCCCTGGATTTCGTAACAGGTTTACCCCCTTCTGCTGGTAACAACACCATCCTCACCATTGTTGATCGGTTCTCTAAATCTGCCCATTTCGTTCCCCTGCCTGGCCTTCCATCGGCCAAAGAGACTGCTAACCTTTTGATTCAACACGTTTTCAGAATTCACGGACTACCGATAGAGGTGGTTTCGGATCGAGGCCCCCAGTTCACAGCCGCCTTTTGGAAAGCCTTCTGTAAGCTACTGGGGGCCTCTGTCTGTCTGTCTTCCGGTTTTCACCCCCAGAGCAACGGCCAGACGGAGAGGGCGAATCAACTCCTGGAGACGATCCTGCGGTGTATGGTGTCCCAGAATCCGACCTCCTGGAGCCAGCAGCTTCCATGGGCCGAATATGCTATTAATTCTCATGTTTCTTCTGCCACAGGCCGTTCCCCCTTCGAGCGTTCGGTGGGCTACCAACCTCCGCTATTTCCCGATCAGGAGGAGGAGGTCGGAGTGCCGTCAGCCGAGACCTTCATCCAACGTTGCCGACGAACCTGGAAACGCGCCCGCGCCACTCTTCTTCGTTCGTCGGCTAGGATGAAGGTTCAGGCTGACAAGATTGACTCCCGAGCACCGCAGTACCGTCAGGGGCAACGCGTGTGGCTCTCTACGAAAGACCTGCCTCTAAAGACGGAGTCCCGTAAGCTCTCCCCTCGTTTCATTGGCCCGTTCCCCATTTCTAAAGTTTTTAGCCCCACCGCAGTCCAGCTCAAGCTTCCCTTGCCCCTACGCCACATCCACCCCACCTTCCACGTCTCCAAGATAAAACCGTTTATTTGTAGCCCCATGCACCCTCCCCCTGCCTCCCCACCACCCCCCCGTCTCATCGAGGGCGCAGAGGCTCATACGGTCAGGCGCCTCTTGGAAGTTCGTCGCCGGGGCCGGGGGCTCCAGTACCTCGTGGACTGGGAGGGCTATGGCCCTGAAGAGAGGTGCTGGGTCCCGGCCCGGCACATCTTGGACCCAAACCTTATTAAAGAATTCCGCCGTCAACGCCTCGCTTCGGCCAAAGGGACGCCAGGAGGCGTCCATTAGAGGGGGGGTACTGTCATGATCCTACTCCCTGCTACTCCGGCCACCCACTGGACTTTCTATGTACTGCTACCTCTGTCTTGTTTACCTCACCCATGTGCTCTTGTGTTGGTTGTCTGCCCTGCCCCTTTCTCCTCCCCTGCTTTGCACCCGCTCCTCATGTCTTTGATCTCCGTAATGAACCTCACCTGTCTCTTGTTTCTTAGATTGCTTTCCTCCCTATATATTCCCCAGTCGTTCCATTACACCTTGTCTGATTGTCTGACCGTGTACCTGTCGTAAGTTTCGAGTTTTGAATTGTTACCTGTCGCTTTTCTCAACGTCTATGTTCCCTGATTCCCATCCCGTGTTTTTTGCCCATCGGAGTTTTCCCCTTGATTCTGTGGATTATTTTTACTGTGATTGGATCACTGTTTTTGTTGGGACATTTATCTACCCGCTTTTGGATTACTGTTTTGTTTGTTGGATCTTCTGAGCGTTTCCCCCTTTGTGATTTTTTTGAAACTGTTAAAAAAATTAATTTTTTGTAAATCTGCATTTGGGTTCGTCTGAGTTTCCAAGTACTTTACATTTCCAACTATATCACGTTACACCACCAGCTTTAAGCTGCTATGTGTAGTTTGAATATGCATGTTTTGTGCATTGAACTGACTTATTCATACTGTATTTCAGCTTGAATGTTGTGGCTCAGAGGACTACACTGACTGGGGCCCAGAAATTCCAAATTCCTGCAGTTGCAAAGCATTCCATCAAGGCACTGCGATGTGCGGGGAGGTGACTTCGTACGAGGTGCAGTAATTTTGGGAATTATGGCTTATGGAATGCATGCGTGTATATCTATGTGAGAGAGACAAAGTATGTATAAGTGTATTCTCAAATCTCCATCTAAGTCTGATGAATTCTTTCACCTTTGCAGTCACACTATCGGACAGTTGAGGTCTACACAGAGGTAAGCCTAAGATATATACTGTTTGGCCCTTACAGTCATGGAAGACATAACAACTTCATGATAATAATTATTCACAAAACTGAAGACTGGTTACATTGTAATTATATAAATATATAATGAATATAAATTATAGAATGTTATCAATGAGCCACATTGATTCAGTTCCTTATCACAGCATCATGTTATCACTGTAAATATGGTTAGTCCTGTCCAAAGCATATATTCCTAAAGAGTATGATCTTATAATGCTCCAAAGTAGGCATTTTGAAATAGACACTTGAGATTTTGTTCTCACATTTCCCATTCCTTTGATCTGTCTCAAAACATGCTCTAATGTACACCTGCTGTTGCTGTGGGTTGCTACATGTTTTTTTTTTTTTTGGTTGTTACTTGTTTTGTATTGCAATCTTTGTGATAACAGTAGTCACATGGTTGGCTTGCTCTATTTTAAGCCATGTGTTCCTTACCTGATGCGATTCATGAATAAAGGGATTGACATCGCAGTTCAGACATGCTTTGGATTTGCACTGATAGCGGTATGAACTATATCCGCCTTTTACACTATGATTACAGATATGAATGCATATTGTTTGCATTGTATTTCTAAATAATATAAATAGAAATATACATTGAATGATAATGTGTTGAATCAAAATTTATTAAATTAATTACCTACATCTATTATCATTATAACCAAGGATATTGGAGATAGTGCCAAGTAAAGCAGTCACAAAGATCTAATGTCACCTCCTATCTTTCTTTCTAACCCCCCCAGTTGATTGGGATGATCATGGCCTTTGTCATGATTGCACAGATCAACAGCACCAATGAGGATATCAGAGCTTCTCCACGTTATACACAAAGATCAGCTTGTGTCTGACAGTTTGTAAAGTTGTTTGAAAGTTGTTTGAATTTCCACTTAATATTTACAAGGGACATTCTTAAAGACATTCTTTTTGTAATGTGCAATCCTGGATTCTTCATGATGCTTCATGAAATGTATTGGTGAAAATTAACACTGTTGTTGCTAATTTAAAAAAAAGAGAGACTGTGGGGGGGGGGGGGGCTCTACAGGGAAAAAAATGGTGCCGGCGCTGGTGTGGTGTGCGTTTAATAAAAGATTGTATATCTTATACTCCTGGCCAGATGTTATGAGAGAATTTGTCTTGGTCAAATTGCCACAATGGTTACAATTTACCTCATCCGGTGTCTAACCATGTTTTAATTTGTGGTGGAGGAAGGCAGCTCTTCAAACACATTATTATTCAGCATGTTTGGTGTAGAACTGTAACTGTAAATTAGGAGAACAGGAGTTCAAAAGATGTGATCTGCATTTGGGGATATCTAGAAGAAGTGAAAGTGAAAGAAGTCAAACCATTTCAGTTTCCATTGCTCACTGATATGCATATAAGCCAATACCACAAGGTGTCAATATTTTAACTGTTTATTGTAGATCTTTAAAAGATGATGAGCCTTTGTCAAGTTTTGAAAGTTAGTAAAACTGATTCTTGTAAACTCATCTTCTCCTGTGGCATATGATACCAGAATATTAGAATGGTCAAAACTGTACACTCAGAAAATAAGGTACAGAATTGTACTTCTAGGGGTTCAAAGGCTTGTCACACCGGCAGTACCCTCAAAGGCACATAATTGTACCTTTTAACCAGGGTACATTTTTGTACCTTCACTTTTTGTACCCTTGGTGGCAAATATGTACCTTATATGGTACAAATAGTGAAGGTACAAATATGTACCCTGGTTAAAAGGTACAATTATGTGAGGGTACTGCCGGTGTGACAAGCCTTTTTGTACCTTATAGTGGCAAATCTGTACTCTGTACTATTTAAATTCTATAGTATTTTTTAATGATCCACACAAAATCTGAAATCTGAAGCAAATATATTTTCAACTCATGTTACATATGTTTATCAAATAACATACATATATAAAAACCATAAAATATTTTTTTCTTATCAACAGACATATACATTATCAACACAATATGTATCATGAGCCTGAGAGTCCAATTCATTTCCTGGTAATAGTACCATCCATTCTTTTTCAGCCTGTACACTGTAAGCAGGGAAATGCCTGTCAAGAAAGAGGCAGTAAAACCTTGCCATATAGGAACCACATAGTATTTATATTGAAAATGTATTTGATTTGGAAAAACAATGACATTTTTTCAGAATGAAGCTGATCTGTTAAAAAAACATCCTTGACAGCATACTTAACATTGTTAATCATTACTTCAGAGACACGCTGGATGGAATCGTCTCCTAAATGTACATTACAGAGTCCATGGTAGGCTACCAGGGCTCTTTGTAACTCAACGGGTAAAGGCAAGAAGGGTGTGGGTACACTTTTTCCAGGTACATTTTCAAATCCACTCAACACAAATTGTGAGAATTCCCAACATTGCCTAAACTGATGTCTGTTGCTAAGAGTTGTAGCAATATTCACACAATTACGGCAGTTTCGGGCAACCATTTTAAAATACTGGTGCTTGCTTTCAAAACCCATACACCACAACAAGCGAAGGGGCCCATACTGTTCAAAAAGTGTTGCATAATGAATTAAACAGTGACACTTCATAAAAATGAAATCGCAATGCATCTGGGTGATCTTTGAAGAAATGGTGGTCTTTGTAAATGTCTCCATCAGTGTAGTCACTTAAACATTCTGTATCCAAGTGTGGACTTCTCGCTAACAGAATTTGATCTCTTATATCTTATAAGTACCTCTTTAAAACCAATCCAATAGGTGCATATGAATAAGAGCCAACAGAACGTCCTTCACTGTTTCTCAACTGAAAATGGACATGTTGTGTCATGTTAAGTTGTGATTTACAATGGTCTTTAATCATGTATGGCGTTTGAATGGCCTTGTTTGCCTCATCAAAAAAGTCCTTAGACTGTATGACATTAGCGAATTCTGGACTGTCTGCAATAGAAAAAACACTTTTGTTAAGGTGATACGCTATGAAAGAATCATAGTTCTCCTTGAAAAAAACAAAATAAGAAATTATAATCATGAACAATGTCCTCTTGGGAGAAATGGAGAGATGATTTTTCTCTCTACATTTTAGGACAAAACTGAAAAGATTATGTTCGAAATTATGCAGCAGGTCATCCACAGATGGAGCAACATTGATGGACAGTTGGAGGGTCATCTGTGCACTCAACAACTGGGTCTGACTCAGAATTACTCAAGTCACACTTTCTCTGTGTTTGCGGTACACATGACATCTGAAAGGATTCAATTTTTTTAAAGGAACATTGGCAGTTGTTTAGTCCGCAAGTAATAGAAAAGTTAGGTTTGTGTGCATGAATTAGTCCAAAGTGCTTGACAAGTTTAGTCAAAGTAAAAGCTCTTCTTGAGCATTTGGAACAGTGGTAAGGACACGGCATGGTAAAGTTAATATAAAATGTTCACTTGTCTCATCACTGTTGTGGACAGTGGCTGGTCTCCATCCAAATTTAGTTTTGTTATGTACCTTTGCATGAACATCAATGTGTTCTTCAGATGCTTGGGGTACTGGAGGTTGAATACGAAGTACAAACAGAAGGCAGCGATAATACCTTCTTCCATCCTAGTGGAACGGCACACTTCTATGCCATCTACTTTCAACACCGGTGGTGTTCTGCTGGTGAATGCCGATTTCCAGTCCTCTTCTGGCAACTGAAGAGTTGGATATGGTGTATCAGGATTACGCTGAGCAAGACAAAAACAAATGAAGAACACATAAAAAAGATTAAGGATTCAGTTCACCCATCACACACAGACAAACATCTTTAAACCTTAGGGGGAAAATCATGCCACAATTCTGCTGTTTAACATACCTGTAACTGAGAGGGTGATTACAATAATAACATGCCTGCACTGGGCAATTATGCGCAGTTAAGCAGTTAAACACCAACCACTAGTTATATGGCTTTGCCTTTGCCACCCTGGACGATACATTTAATGTTATAGTCTGGCTTGCTAGGCAAGTATTCTTTGACTACATGTGAAGTTTGTGCCATTACATATAATATAACATTTAATTAGTTTAATTAAAACTGTAAAACAGATGTTGATATTTTTGGTCCATACCTCTCCTAGTGTAATGAAGAGGTCAATGTTCTCCCTAAAGATGTATGGTAGGAACATAAATGCCACTTGTACATCAATTTCTGCAAGACAAATAATAAATATACCAGTGTAACAGCATATCTCAACAATCATCCCAATGTGTGATGGATGGCAGTTTCAAAGATGACCTCTGAAAAACACCCATTGGATAATTTGCAGCAATGTTAACATGTCTTATTGTGAACTAGACATATGAATGAGTCTAAAAGAATTGGTTTCGACAAGCAAGGGGGGTGCGCGTGAACCCCCTGGTGACTAGTAGAGTAGAGTTACTTTACTGATCCCGAAGGAAATTAAGGTGTAGCATCATACAGCATACACATAATACACGATACACAATGCAAAAACAGGTTAAACATATTGCACACATCTGCATTCAGACAACATTCACTGAACAGGAAGGGAAAAAAAAGAAAAAGGTAATGATAATATGAAAAACCACGAGGTAGATAACTTGTCGTGTCTAGACTAAAAGTGAAGTAGATTAATTTATTCCATGACTTCTGTCATAGCGTAAATCCAGAGAGAATACAGAAAGACCTGTATCTTTGGTAAATCTGCTCATATCTGAGTAACCATCTCGTTTGCTTTGCAGACGAGGAAATAATTTAGCAAGTCACACCCTGATTAGATCTATTATGTGTCAGGGAAGGTGAAGTTTTACCTCAAAGGCTACGGCTTTACCTCAACGGCTACTAAGGCAATGCAGCTAGTTTGAATCAGACTGAATTTGAGGCATTCCGGTTAAATGGGTTCTAGTCATTGCCCCTTAATACAATCGCTGAGTTCACTTTAAATAGCTCTGGAACTTGCGCTAGGTATCAAAAACCATCACTGATTAATTTAGCTGTTCAGTTGTGTACTAGGCAATCGTTGGTGGCAGGCTAGCCACCTAGCCATCCTCTGCTAGTTTAACTTGGTAAGACAACGCACATAAACCAAATAAAACTGTTACGGGTAAATAAAATAGGTTGGGTTATGAACACAATTTAAACTTATACTTACCTCTGAATCTCTGGGCTTCAATGTCTGTAATTTCGATGTTGGCTTCCACCAGTTTCGCCAACAGAATGTCAGTTGACATGACTTGAAGCGACATTTTCCAAAGCCTTCTTCGGAACATGGAAGCTTCGCGTGCCCAACCGTCACTCAGGCACTTGCAAAGAAGGGGTAGCCCCTGCCCCCATTAGGCTACAGTGAGTGATACCACAGAAATGGTACAACGTTGTACCTATCACTGTTTGACAAGTAGTTTGTACCTTCTACAGGGTTGAAAAGGTCCAAATATTCGCCTTTGGGGGTACATTGGTGTTGATTGTACCTTAGGGTACAGATTTGTACCCCTATATCTGAGAGTGACACATCACAAATTCATCTTACCCGGGGAACAGTAACAACAACTTTTTTTGGACCATGGACCAGGGCTTTACAGTGCGCTGAAACGATTACCCGAGTAACGCGGATAATTCGATTACAAAAAATGTTCGAGGAAAATTCTTTTTCCTCAAGGTTTCGTTCATTTCTTATCTACGAAATTCGTCTTTTTAAAAGTCTCTGCTATGACATCACTCGCGATTTGTAGCCTATTCAGCTCCGGTATCATTGTTTCAAAACTACAAGTGCCTATTAGTGTCTATTTATGTCTTTTTGATTGAGAATAATTGTTCCTGAGAATAACTGTTCCTGTTGTATTACCACCTTATAAGCCCCTTACTGAGCAAAGCATATTGAGAACATAATTCATATACAACAACTAGCTTACTTACTATGAATAAGCAGTAATTAGGAGTTTATATTGAAGAAATTCTAGTTAATGGTCTTCTATGGGTAGAATAAACTCATGTAGAATAAAATATTAACTGACTTGACAAATGGCTAACAAATGGCTAGAATGTTATCAGTTTGCATCGTGATAAACTGCTAATGATGAATATGTGTACCCTAATCTAAAGTGTTACCAAAGGTTTGAATAGAGCCCTGCCATGGACTATATTCAGTTTCTGTTGACAGAACAGTGGTTTATGCAAGGTGAAGAATGTAAATTTGTGTAAAAACAAGTTTTGCGCTTAACAGGCATTACCCTCAGTAACTTTATTAATTCTTTGAATAACACTGTTCTTTTTTGATGTTTCACATCAAATGTTATGGACATATGGTCTAGTGGCATTTATATCTTTTAATGTTGTTGTTCCTTCTAATAAACTGGAAAATTGCCTGAGAAGTTCTGGACAAGGTGTATACTTTACTTCAGGAGATGGTTTTAACATCTTATGTGTGTCTTTAAAGCTTTAATGCATTCAAACCTTGCAAAATATAGCAAAACATTTCTGATGCACTCATGAAATGCACCCCAAAAATGAAAAATATTTCTTTGAGGAAGTGTGCTGCTCAGTCCAGAAGCTATGGCCCCTGGAACTGACTTTCATTACAGTGTGGTGTGACTGTGGTGACACTGAAACAGTGTTTGTTGTGAGCTAACAAAATGTCTCCGGTTAACAAATGTCTGAAATGGGTCTTCATAGTCTTCAATGCCCTTTTTGCTGTAAGTGACATTTTTGTTATAATATGAATATGGAGAAATCTTTACATTTTGTACAAATGCTGTTTTCTGTTATTGTCAGAGCCACTATAATGTTATAATTTAGCAGGTGTGAAGTGTCACATCTCTTTTTCTCTAGGCTATTGCTTTACATTACAATACAGCATCCAGATGTTATCTTTATTCATCATTGTGTTTTTAACTCCTCAGCTGACAGGCATTGGTTTTGTTGCATATGCACATGGTTCAGGGATGGCGGCAGACATGGTAAAGATGTATAAGAAGGAATTAACTGTGCTTTTTTTTTCAGCACTGTACAAAATAAACTCCTGCCACATATTGTCTCCAACCATTTGGTAAATTTAATTCACATTTACATACACTATAGGCTCATATATTTTTTTTCAGAGAAATGAGGTGGGGAGTTTCTGGATGGTGTCTCTATTTGGTTTACTTATGGCAACGATTTCTATTCTTGGAGTCTACGGAGCTTTTTGAGAGACGGAATGGGCCCTAACTATGGTAAATATGTGACATCAGGATCCCTTTTCCTGTCTGTGAGGTTATTGCCAGTGTTGACTAGATGTGCTTTAAAGACCAGGCAAGGAGGAAAGTCAATTGTTCAAATATTCAAGACTTGGGGTGGGGGAGAGAAAAATAAAGAACTAATGTTGTTTTAAAGTAACACGCTGTGTCACACTGTGTGCAATATTTTACTGGGTTGTATAGTAATTATTCCGTTTACTTTATACTATGAATGATATTAAAAATAATTATTACATTATATATTAAACATTAAAAATACAAATCAATTGTATGTTTTCTCACATTTGGACAGTTTTCTGTTCTTGTCTTCACTGGCATGTTCATTTGTTTGATTGGGGCTTTTGAGGTGTTAACTAAAAGGTCTATGGTAAGAATGGTTTAATTAAATATTAACCTTTAATGTCATGATTTTACTGCTATTTATATTAAAATATTATGACAACATGTTCATAAAATGAGAAGTCAGATGTGTTAAGTGTGGTATTCCTTATGCGACAAAGTCTTCAACTTTCAAAATGTAATCTCTGGAAAGTGTATGGCTGAAATATACTTATTAAAAATTCTCTTTAATCATTTTCTAAAGTTATCCAAAGAAATTGAAGGGATTTTGAAGAGAGATTATATGAAAAAAGCATCTTCAAAAGCTTCAAGAAGAACACAAGGTAAAAAGTAATTTTATAACAATTTCTAGCATAATAGATTTCAGATTAATATTTCAAGCCTTGAACACAAAAGGAACTGAAGTTGAGTTTTTAAGGAGCAATCATCTCTGCAACTGTTTTTAATGCTCCTGAGATTTGTTGATTGTCATATGACATAAACAATTTAACAAATAAGAAGCAACATCAATTAACAGGATTATTATTATCCACAAAAAATGTTATACAGTGGTGAAAATTGTCTTGAACACGTCAACATTTTTATAGGTACTTCTGATTGGACTATTGGCATGAAATTGTGACCAGATATTAGTATTAACCCAAGAAATCTGTTGCCTACATGTAAAGAAATTCAAATGTTAAACCCCCAAAGTAGTGAATAGGGAAAAAAGTATTGAACGCACTTGTAAGAAGCAGTACACCAAAGCACTGAGAGATAAGGAACCAGTATGAATCAGTATCAGTAGTTTGGAGGTAGTTATGCCTCTCACCAGTGCGTATAATTTTACACCTGTCTAGCAGATTTTGGTGGACTACAAAATGTTTTATTTTTTGGGGAACAAAGTTATACCAGAACATCTCATGATGAGTAAAGGTAAAAAGCTTTCACCAGACACTTGCAACCTTATTGTTGCTAATACATACAAATATAACTGTCAAAACTACCTACCCTTCTAAGCACCACTAAGGCCATTATCTGCAAGTGGGAGGAACATCAGTCCACTGTCAACTCGACACCTGCAGAATTTCTTGCAGGTTTCCTATTCTGGGAGTCAAATGGATAGTCAGAAGAATACCTGAACAATGGAATTCTCTTTTCTGTGCTCTCTTAACAATGGGATTCTCTTTTTTAATTGGCTGATGTGGTGGCTGACTACCTTTGAAGTAGACCCAAAACATGTAAATCACTATTCCATATCAATGTGCTTATGAATGGCAACCATAGTAATAACCATAGTAGTTATTTTTTGTTCATGGACTTGATTCATAAATATAAAGAAAGTTATGGATAAAATTATATCCTAAATACAAATGGGAGATAAGCGGGATAAAGGCCTTCAAGGTGACCAGTTCGATGGAAATAATTACTCTGCTGAGGCAACTTCGCCACCTTGTCATTATTTCCATCAAATTGGTCATAATCACCCAGAGAAATGAAATAATGTTTTCTGATTGGCTGACAGGGTGTCAATTTTTCCCCGATAACAGGACACCTATGAAGTAGATCTGGTAAAAAACTTTACTGTTCCATATCAATGCTCTTTTGAATGATAATTGTAACAACCAAGGTAAACAACAGTAGAATTTGCAAGCAACAATGGAATCAGTTACCAAGCTCACTGTGGTCAGTAATCAAAAAAAAAGTACAGCAACAGAACAAGTTAGTTCCATTTAAAACTGAAGTGCTTTTTTCTTTTATGTTTTAAGCACTTGCTTATTGTCTATATGCACCAGTTGCAACCGGGTGATAAGCAGGATAATGCCGAGGTGTCCCGATATAGGGGAATAATGAACAAGGTGGGAGTGAAGAATATCACAATGCCAAAGGTGGAGTGCTGTTAGCCTGGTAATAAAACCAGACCCTCGTTCTACACTTTTGTTTCATACATTCTGGACATTCGGTAGTAAGACTGCTTGCTTGAGGTGTCACAAAGATTGGAGTGACAGCTGACCCTGATTGACAGCTAGCATTCTAGCTCTGCATTCACAACGCCTCCCTCTGTTCACTGATTGGACAGGTTAAAATGCCTCCCGAGACAATGAGCAATGGGATAAAATCCAGTCTATCACTGTAGGGAGATGATAATCAAGCGGATTCACCAACTCCCTGTGTAGTTTAAATGGACTGTCACATTACCACAGGGTCGTGTTGTTCATTATCCCTTACCCTAGGGCTACACTGGATAAAAGTCAAGTCACTTCTAAATACATTTAAAAGGATGGCCTATATTTTTAGAATGTTTGCTGCGCTGCCCTGTTTGGTATAACCAGTTCCAATGATAATAGTGGAAGCTAATTGTTACTTGAGTTTCCAGTTTCCCTCCCAGACTTGCAAATAGATTTGCAAAGCAGCTCACAATCTGGCACTAGGAAGACATGCACAGTGGGGAGGGGTCAGCGTGTTCTTGCTTGATATTTCTTTTTGGGCCAAGGAGGGTACAATGCATATCAGTGTATTTCAGTGTCAAAATGCATGGCTGCTACACAAAATACATACAGATTGGCAGCACTGCTTCATGAAACGTTCCCGTACCCAACAGATAACCTTCCTGGAACCAGAAATTGTTACCTGGGTAGATGGTAATCTACCTGTCAGGTCTGCATCAGACCTGGTCACGGCCACGCCCCCTCACGCTACGCCACAGTCTCGCACTAGATCCCCTTCACCTGAGTTCTAATTAATGTCACCTGGTCTCCACCTTATTTAAGTCTCCCCTTCACTTCACCCTTTGTCTGGTCTCGTCGTTATCTCCTCAGACTCCTCACTTGTCTTTTGTATCCCGCGTATTCCCGTATTCTCCGCTCCGTAAGTTTTGATTCCCTGTTTGGTTTGTTTACCCTAGTCCTTTCAGATCTCCCTTGTTAGTTTCGAGTATTTTCTAGTTTTCTGTTAATCTTCGTAGTTGGTAATTTTCTGTTTCCTCCACTTGAGAAGTGGACGTGGCTTTTGTTTATTCTTTGATTTATTTCAATAAATACCTCCTTGTTTATTTACCCCTGCCTCCATCCGTCTGTGTCTGACAGAAGACCAGACCGTAAAATTAACATGGAGGCTCAACTCCCCGATCCTTTTCGAGCAGTGGTAAAGGACTTAAGACGAGAACTATTGTCACACACGACAACCCCGGTTAGCGTCCTTCCTACCACCTCTGATCCCTCTACCTACTCCGGAGACCCAGAGGGTTGTGGTGGGTTTCTGCTGCAATGTACTCTCGCCCTTGAGATGGACCCGCGCCGCTTTCCTACTGAACGTGGTAAAGTCGCATATATCATCTCGCGCTTGGGTGGACGGGCCCTCCAATGGGCAGAGAGTGTCTGGCAGCATGCAGGACCCACCACTAAATCAGTGACCGCCTTTATCAAACACTTTAGAGAAGTCTTCCAGTCTTCCATTGGGGCAGTCATGGCCTGTATCATAAACAAACAGATCAAGAAGAAAAGGACTACAGTGCAAGTTACCATTAACGACAGCTCCATGCCCCCAGCATACAATGAGTTGTATGCTATTAAAAGCATGTGTGTATAGATCTAAGGCTTTTGTCTCAATATGCTTCATGTTAGTTTCTGACCAATACAATTTTAAAATAATCAGATGCATTATATCTTTTTGTTAGTTGATAGCATGTCAGTGTTATTTTGTCAGATTTTACTTGAGATGCTTTTGGTTTGTTGTACTTATTGTGTATGCCTAGAAGCAGGAAGAAAAATACAATATGGAAAAGGGATGTTAGCATTTGAGAAATTATTAATATAAGCGCTGCTCAGCAATAACAGCAATACATTTGAAGTATCGCAGAGGAAGGAAGACAAATGGTGTGTTTATGTCTGTATGTCTGTTATATAATATCCAGCTGTTAGATTGGTGTAATTGGTGTAAAAGTCTGTAGACACAGCTACAGAAATGCATGTGGCTTACTATCCAAATGTCCAGACTTATTTGAATACTATACCTTGTATTAACTAATACATGAATGGTATGGTATTAAGCACTGATCACTGCAGATGGCGTCACTTTTTGTATGGGTGTTTGTATGAAGGAAAACCACTGCAACACATCAGGGTGCTTAGCACAGGGCTGTATCTGCCCAGGTGATTGGTCTCACTGTGCCAAGTAACGCCCAAACACAGCTACTGTAACTTTTACATACAACAGATGCATTCTATGCATCACTAAGAGTGGGCATATCCCACCATGGTTGATTCTTTTCATCTAGTAATCACAGATTGCAGAGAGCAGCAATTTTCATATCACCATATTTGGCAGTTCTCTCCAGATAAAACTTCTTCATTGAGTAGTGTGAATATGCAGCTAGGCATCTGACATACACACAAGGAAGCAGGCATGTGCACAAGCACAATATAGCCCCTCTCCCTGAACTTCCAAGCACGTTGATTAACTGTTGTGTTGCTGGGAGATGCTAAGGTATGATTGAAACTATTTTAGGGATCAGAGGTTGAATAAACAGAAAACCTAAATGATGCAAAACATAATTCAGTGCCTTAAAACGTTGTAGTTGGTAATGAAACTGTATAAAAGAAGAATAGCCTTTGATGTTGTGGGGTCGTTAGCAGATTATACCCATGGCCATGGTTACCTGCCTATCTGCCACTTAACTGCCTGTGGGTATTTCTGCTAACAACCCCAATAACTTTTCTGACTGATCCCAGCTACAGTACAATTTGGTACCAGTTACCAATGTGAAGGTACTGATTGACCCTGTGTGTGTGTGTGTGTGTGTGTGTGTGTGTGTGTGCACGTGTGCACGTGTGTGTGGAGGGGGTTGTTGACTATTCACACTACTGACAAATACCCTTCAGATAGCAAAGTTAACACTAAAAGGGATAAGCTACAAATCTTGCACTGTGTTGCTGCTACAGTTACAGTAAAGGTAAGTGAACAGGGAACAGAAACAGAAAAAAATGGAGCAGAATGAAAAACTAAAGCCCCCCACCCCACCCCCCTAATGAGATTTGGGGTCATTTCCGGCTGTGGCTGTACACCACTGTATCTTAGTCATAATCAGATAACAGACAAGGTTTCTGAGGAAGTGCATGTGTCATAGACAGGGGAATTCCATTTTTACATGAGCCACATTCTTATTGGACAGTCTTCAAAGTGAAAGTAAAGTTAATCTGTGAACATACTCTCAGCCTTGCACATACAGGAATGAGTATTATATGAAAGTCAGATGCAATACACTGAATCAACAAACAAAAACAAGAAAGTGCTTCAGATAGATGTAATGTGCTGTATCCTATTCTTTGGTAAATTATATTTAGTGAAATGCATACATTTATATATATATTTTTTATTTTTACATAAATGCATTCAGTATATAAATCTAGTATTTTTTGTGATGATGAACCATTTCTTAACCTTCAGGGTGTTAGGCGTTGCAAGCTTTGCAGAGCATCTTGTGTCTCCCACATCAATACAAATACTGTGCTGATATACAGCCACATATATCAAGGACACAGATGATATCACCTTCTCCATATATGCAAACAGCCTGTAAATGCAAACACTGAGCAATTCAGTTATTTGCAGCCCTCTAACACAGAGTCTATGAACATGTCCAAGTATACCATAAATCAGTATCACCAGATTTGTACTATAGCCACCTACTGTCAGAGCATCCACTAGTGGCTGGTACTTTATCATTTTCTCAGAAAAACACAGGTCCATGTATGCATCAAAATAGCATCCCACTTCCAAGACCACAATGGTTTTCAAAATCTCATCAATAACAATGTTACAATGGGGTGTTTGGGGGAGTCTTTTTTAGAGCAACATTGTTGGTCCAATTGGAAAACCAGTCTGATTGTTTTTTTTTTTTTTTGTGTTTGTGTGTATTGCAGATTGTCCATATACTTAGCACAATTCTGTGACAGTTATGTCTACGATGTAATTGTGTCGGGTAGTTTGAATGCTGGGCCTTTGAATGCTGGGCATCCATTCATGATGTGTGCTGTTGTTTGTATTGTTTTGTCGTTGTGCAGCAAGCTGCATGGTTCGTGGCACCTGAATGTGTTGTTATGAGTGAAAGTCCTGAAGGATCTCATACCTGCACACCCGGTTGTTGAGGTTTTTGCTGTTTCCGTCATGATTTACATTTACATTTGTGGATTTAGGAGATGCTTTTATCCAAAGCAACTTACAAAAGAGGATAGTATTCAAGCTACAACACAATGAAAAAAACTAATAAAGAGTGCACATTGCTAACAGAAAATTAGCAGTATTTTAAGTTGAAAGTGCAATAGTGTAATAAAAGTGCAGTATAAAGAGAGATTAAGTATAAGAAGTGAAGTGCATTCCTGGTGTTCAGAATTCAAGGCAGGAGATTTTCTCGGAAGAGTTGGGTCTTCAAGAGTTTCTTGAAGGTGGAGATCTGTTGATCTGGTAACGCTTGGAAGGTCATTCCACCAGTGTGGAACAACACATGAGAAGAGTCTGGACTGACCTGCATAAGGTGTTGGCCGTGCTAGACAACGTTCCTTGGAGGAGCGAAGTGGTCGGCGGGTGACCATATGTGTTGTTAGATGAAAAACTTAAAAATGTCAAAGTGTAGCACACTGCCTCTGAGTGTCTGAAAGGCCCCGGACCCCTAAGAGAGAATTCAGGTGGATGGGAGCAGAACCATCAATCACCCTCTAGGCCACTATGAGTGCCTTGAAGCGGCAAAGGGTAGCCAGTGGAGTTCAATGAACAGAGGTGTGACATACGCTCTTTTTTCAGTTGCATTCTGGATCATCTGTAGCAGTCTCACAGCACAGGCTGGAAGACCTGATAGGAGGGCATTGCAGTAGTCAAGGCATGAGATAACCAGGGTCTGTACCAGTCTCCACCGTTTCAGTGGAGTGGCCACTTTTGAAGCCGGATTGGTAGGAGTCAAGGAGGTTGTGCTGAGAGAGAAATCCTGTGACCTGTTTAAAGATGGCTTGTTCAATAATTTTGGAAAGGAAAGGAAGAAGAGAGACAGGCCGGTAGTTCTCCACTTGAGTGGGAGCAAGGGATGTTTTTTTGAGCAGCGGTGTTGGGCTTGTTTAAAGGTGGTGGGAAATGTACCCCTACTTAGTGAAGCATTGACCACATGTGTGGCTGCTGTCACAATGGTAGGGGCTATGGCCTGAAGAAGGGTTGTTGGAATAGGGTCCCGGGGACAAAAAGTAGGCTGAGAAGCTTAGATACCTCTGCCTCAGAGAGAGGAGTGAATGAAGAAAAGGAGGCAGTTGGTTTAGAGAAGCTTGGAGGAGGAACCTCTGAAGCAGGGTGAGACAGGGTCTGATGTAGAGTTTACTCCACATGCACATTTGAGTCCATGTCTTTGTAGTAATGTGTAGTAAGTGAGTTATGGGTTTCTTGTTTTTTTTTTTAAAGACATCTCCCACTGCCCTTTCTAGGCTGTTCACAAATAGGCAAAAAAGAACAATCTAACCTAAGAAACTACCCCAAGCTTCCATCTAAATTCCTATTCTTGAAATAAAATAATGAATACTTAAATTTGAAGTTAACTAAGAAAGACATGTCAAGACTTCTTTAAACTATCATGAATACATTTAAACTTTCGTTGAACATTCGTAAAAGTCAAATGACTGCATTTTAATAAGTTGTATAGATGTTGAACTCAAATTTCCAATTTGAGACAATACATACTACTGCATTAAGTCAACTACAGTCAACGCATCACAGGGACTCCATTTCCTGCTGCAAGGACCCCAACAAGAAAAGATGTCTACACCGGGCGCGCAGCATTCTCAGGGACTCCTCCCACCCTAGCCAACCCACCCTGTCTATGAGATTGCCATAACACGAAAAAACAGTTTCTTATTGCAGCTGGCTGTGTTGAAGGAGCAGTCCAAAAGCAGACATTAATGCCAGGCAGTTGAGCTCTCACTTGCACAGATTTGAGACATATCCTCTGTTATTAAAATGGATTCAATTAAGTGTTTGAAATGGGTCTTCATCATTTTCAACACCATTTTCGCAGTAAGTGACTAGTATATAGTAATGTAGGCCTACATGACTGGAGATTTTACTTGGAATTCACTTTCAACAGCAAAGTAATTTTTTGGAATTCATAAATTACACACACTGTAAATATTAAGCGTTGAGTTTCCATATATTTTATTTACCATTGTGCTTCTGTTTGGTTTAATTTCTAGCTCCTAGGAGCTGGACTTATTATAATGGAAAAGCTAATGTTCACAGAAATGGTAAGTTGGATTACATATTATGAGAATGTGAATGGCAGCCTTAATAAGGAGATATTATTTAGAAACATTCCAACCTTGACCCTTTTACACACAAAACATAGTTTATTATTTATTTTTGATGTTTACCAGAGCGAACAAACTGGGAATCTCTGGACATTACAGGTGTTTGGAGGACTTATGGCAGGGACTTCCATTCTTGGAATTGTGGGTGCATACAAAAGGGAAGAAATGGGCACTGATCACGGTAAATGTGTCATTTTGCTGCTCAGTTTCAGTTTCACCTATCTGGTCACAGACAAATGAGCAATATTAAATATTTTAGGAAAAGGCCATAATAAAGGAAATACTGTAATAAAGGAAATACTGTGTCCGTGTGTTTGAAGAGATTTAAGAAGCATTTTAGAATAACAGGTGAGTGGCATACTGTCAGGAAAACAGAACGAGTCGGACCCAAAAGCGTCACGTTAAGAAAGTTTATTTAGGGAACGGGGATAAGGAGTGTGTGGGTGCTCTTCTAGAAGCGAGTAGGCAGGACGGAGCAGGAGAGCAACACGTAGTCCGAGGGCTGGCCGAGGAGGTTACCAGGGCAGGAGAGCAGAACGTAGTCCGAGGGCTGGCAGGGGTCGTTACCGGGGCAGGAGAGCAGTGCGGTGGTCAATCGGTCTGAGGTCGTCAGCGAGAAGCAGTCAGGCAGAATACAGAAAACAGAGGACGGGGCAGGCAGGGAGACAGGACGGGAAACACCGGAACAGACTGATGACAGACACAGGATCTTCGGGAACATAAACGTGAGTCAGGGTCTTAAGATGCTTGCCTGGCGTGAGTTGCAGTAGGTTTGCGGACGGTCTGACGGGGAACACTGGGATTAAATAGACAGCGGGACAACAAACAACGAGCAACAGGTGGAAGTAATGATTGCAACAGATTGGTGTGAATGAGTGGGAGGGGCAAGTGATTAGAGAGAGAGGGAGATACTACCCGACAGTCATGACAGTATACTAGTAAAGTAGCTCTTAAAATATAGTTTGATTTTTGTACATAATTGAGGCATAGAATACCATATGTCTAAAATTATCTTAACGTTTTTTTAAAAAAGTGGATTATTTGGCTGTCCTTAAATTTTTGGGATTAGAGCAGAAACACAACAACTTTATGTGTCAACACTTCCTTTTTATATTTTGTGTATTAATAAACCAATAATTATTAATGGTTTGTATCATAATGTAAATAATGAAAGGTAGACTTCAAGCTACAAAAGTATCATTAACAGTAAATACAGAAATTATTAGGTAATGGCTACCCTTCTGTGCATGTTTTCAGTCTTCTAAGTTATAGTGGTCAGCGTGTGCTGAGGTGTAAAGGTTGGACTTGTGAGGGCTGAGGTGTACGGTTGTACTTCTTCTGGAAGAGCATTTACATTTACATTTAGGCATTTAGCAGACGCTTTTAGTTGAAAGTGCCATAGTGCAGAGAAATTAAATTGTTAAGTGCATTCTCAAAGTTTACACCAGGAGAGCTGGGTCTTCACGAGTTTCTTGAAGGTGGAGAGGGTATCAGTTGATCTGGTAGCACTTGGGAGGTCATTCCACCAGCGCGGAAGTTTCACCTGCTATCCAAAAAGTTTCTTCAGTGCTAAGAACTGAATAATGATGAAACATCTTTAATGTTTCAAAAGAAGCTCAGTTGCCCTATAACTCTGAGAATTCAGGTTTCGTCAAATTAGTAAAAGGAAACTAAACTACAGTTTCTGTATTTACACACACACACACTTACACACACAGGCGTGCACACATGCACACACACACACCTTCATCTTCCCAACCATGCATTTTAATTCAGTTTAAATGGATAATGCAATCCATACTTGTCTGAACAGCATTGTCTTATATTTGGACAGTTCTCTGTTCTCGTATCCATTGGCATGATTCTTTGCCTTTATGGGGCTGTTAATACGACCATGGCAAGGGACAAGGTAAGAGTTAAAACTCATTGTATGAATCTTGATATCATTCACTATTTATATTTAAGTAATAGATCTGACTAATTTGTTCAAATTAAGCATGTTTTATTCAATAGTTTTTTTGAATTGTAAGCCGACACAATCTATTTCAAATGCAAAGTGCAGTTCTCTGTGCAAATTGTCCCATTTTGGAAATCAGAGTAGATCCCTAAATGTCTTCTCCTTGTACATTTTGTTAAGTTCTCCAGAGAAATTGAACACCTTAAAAGCAATGGCCTGAATAAGTATCTCCAGCGCCTTCAAGAAGAGTACAATGTAAGCAGTAATTTTATACGTATTTATATTCTAATGAAGTACAATGTAAGCAGTAATATTATACGTATTTATATTCAAATTGCATAAATGCAGATTATACCCTTTAAAGGTGGAGTCAGTAATGCTGAATGATGTATTTGTTTACATTTGGTTTTATATTTTATAGTTTGTTTAATATTTTACATTTCTTACTCTAACATTATATTTACATTACACTTTACATTACATGATATTATATTAGGATCAACAACAACAAAAAAACATTTGTGAACACCCTACCCCTCTTCACACAGTGTTCTGTTATTGCCCGGGGGACAGGCTGCTTCCACTTTGCTTCCAGTTCAGAGAGCCAGGGTAGTCAAAAGACCAGATTTTTTTGTTAGTCTAGTTGATGCAAAGTTACTTTGCATCAGCATAGGTGGAAGAAAATCTTTCATATGGATAGTGCCTTTAACCAAGGTAGTACTCACACATACAGCAGTGTTCACATATACACACAGCAGAAGAGTGCATTCATCAGCACAAACACACCCCCTACATACAGAGAACATGCGTAAACAGCAATTGTGGGGAACTGATATTCAACCTCCACCCCCTCCCTCTTCACTTGAACCCAGCATCCTTTGAAGAAGTCATATTCTAGTTACAGTGGCCTGTTGTTTATCCTTTTAAAGACCATCATGAGTTATGCCCACACAGGGTCTCGAAGATGGGTCTCCGGCATGTGAGATAGGGAACAATCCCCTGAGCCACCCCCAGCAGTGAATGTTGGAGAGAAATGCAGAGAGTCAAGACTCAGTTTGTGCAATCCAAAAATTCATGGAAAAAAGTTCTTTTAACAGGCAAAAGTCAAAAATCCAAAGGGAACACACAGCGATAACAAACACAGATTAGGATCACAGCACACTTACATGGATGGCTCACTGGAGAACTGAGCAACTAACAGGCTAACAAAGGCTCTTTAAATACCCTAACTAATGAACAAAAAAATCATGTAGTCATTCAATCAACCAATCACATAGACAACCAATAAGAAAAGGCCAATGTTTGCAAAAAAAAAAAACAAAAATGAAAGTAGCGACATCTAGCGCTAAAATATAGAATGACAACATTCAAAGTTCACAGGGTCTGAGACTCAGAACCGTAGAATACAAAATGGACACATAACTAGATGATCAAGGATTTGTCTTGGTGAAACATTATTGAAAATGTTATTTTAAATTTATATACAGCTTGAGTGCTGTGGCACAGATAATGGCTACCAGGACTGGAGTTCTCAGATTCCAGTCTCATGTTTCTGTCCAGAATTCTACCATGGCACTCCAAAGTGCAAAAGGGTGTCAGGACCTTCCACAAGATATGACGAGGTAAGGTTCTGAAGATCTTATATGCAGTAAACTGTATATCACATGAGTAAGGCCCATTGAATCCTGATCTATAAAATAATATTGATGTTAATTTTTTCTGTTGTTTTTACAGTATTGGCAACTTCTGCCAGGCACTTCCACAGAGGTCTACAGGGAGGTAAGAGAACTCAGTGTTGGCTGAGCTCAAAGGAGGAGCCTGAATACACAGATAACCAAAAAGAATTTGGTTTGACTCTAAGGAAAGCATACCTGGATAGCATTTGCATCTTCTAATATGTTATTGGAAGTTATTTGTGAGCACACGTTTTCCAGTGTGTTGAGTTATTTGAATTTGCACATTTTGTTTTCCTTTTCTTATGGTCTTGGGCTGGATTTCTCAATAACAATGGATCATGCACTTATGCAAGATCTATACAATTGATCTTAAGAAGGTTAATTTGGCTTTTTTATGTGCTTCCCAAACATGCACCTACAGTGGAGTGCTTTTATGATGGTTTCAAATAGATGACTTTTGTAAGAGGGACTTCACAAACTACTTAGACTTAGATGGTTTGGGAAGGATCTCAAGCCCAAATAGCCTTCTGTTCCATGAGCACCAAAATCCATTTGTGAAAATACCAGAGCACAAGTCACTCATTTACTGTATCATGTTCAATTTCACATAACAGTAAATTTCCTGATTTTTTTTTTTTGTTGTTTGTTTTTTTAAATATCAATTCCAGCCATGTGTTCCTTTCCTCATGCGGTTCTTCAATAAGGTGATGGATGCCTTGGTTGGAATACTTTTTGGATTGGCTATTGTGGCGGTAAAGGCTTTCAGTGAAGATTTTGGTCATTTATTTAATCTTTTCCCAATGTTTGCATTAGGCTGAGGCTATTTTACAGTATTAAAAACACAACATGTTTTGCTTTGTGATTTTACAGCTCATTGGAGTGATCATGGCCATCATCATGATCTGTCAGATCAAGAAGCAAAGGGTTGCAATGCCAGTGCCCATTTACGACTACTCCAAGCCCCCCACATATGAGGAGCTAATGAGGAGTGATAAGCCTCAGCACGTCTAAGATTTTGGTTTCAGTATCACATAATCTGAACTATTGTGTTTCCCCTTTCTTCTGTTGGTGAATAACATGGCTTTAATGTTTACAGCTTTTAATTGTAATTGCTATGTAGGCCAATGCACTGAGTAAGAGAAGGACAACATACAACATGAGAATGTTGAATGTAGAAATTGTGACCATGTTTTCTTATGTATGGGGTGCTGTCCATCTTAAGCAGCCTGCTATAAGGGTTTACATGTTTCTGTGCTTTTCCATGCTTCATGCTTCCTTGAGTTTACTTTTCCTGCATGAGACATAATTTGTTTGTTCTGCTTGTATGCCAACAGAACAGTCATTGTTAATTATGAAATGTAGTATTGTAGCTATTAAGGGCACTTCCTTGTAAATTTGAGTCTGTAGACCACTTGCCTGATTACTTTAAAAATTGAAATTATGGAGAGGTGTCTTATGTTATGGGCATCTTACTCTGGCTATTTCATCTTAAATAATGACTTTCAACACATTAGATTATACACCGACTTAAGATGCAATAGCCTGAATTTGATGGTTGAAATGATTTTTATTTGATGGATTAAAAATATTTGTGTCTACAGCACAAGTACATGCACTAAATTAACCATGTAGTTAACTATAAATTAACTATGAAATAAAATAAATTTGCATTTTGTATCTATATATTGTTTGTTAATGCTATTTCATCAACACAATTGATATGCATGATCACTTACTTACTTATTACATTCAGATAGAAATCTCCAATATCAATTGGACAAGGCCATATAAGTCCACAAACCTTAAAAAAACTTTCATGATTATGATTCATAGGTAACATGCAGTGTGTATAAATTCCTCTGTGCTGCACTGACAGCAAGGGCTATGGAAAACCACTATGTTGTTGATATTATTACTGAAAACAAGAACAGGAAGTTACTCACTCACTTTCTCTACCTCTCTCTTCCTTCATCAAGTAATTCTTACATGTTTTATTACTCAAGACCTTAAAATGTAAGTTACTGCCTGATGATTTAATGTATTTGTAGTAGTAGTAGTAGTAGTAGTTATAATAACTAACTATAATAATGATAAAAACATAGACACTGCTCAAAGTTTGATTGAATCTTGAATTCACCTTCCCTCTCTTTACATCACTCTGTGACCTCTGTTTGGTCAACGCTTAATATGTGACATCATGTTAGAAAACAGAGACCCTGAAAGGGAAGGTGAAGGCCCACACAAGACATAACATGACAGGAGGAAGGAAACAAATAAATGTCCTCCCCCTGGGTTTGGTCGGGTCATCTCTCAGCAGAAGCCTTTCAATGTCACTCTTCCCATAACCTGCCTTGTCATATGCATTCACAGAACCTCTTCATAACAACCTCTTCTAAGAGGTCCACAAGGAATGATCTGCAAAGTGTTGCTTTAGGTGGCATTGTCATGCAGCCACCAAAATCACCCTGACAAGTTCAACAGGCAGACAGTCAAAACTATCAGATTCTTGATTATATGTTTGTATGTACAATTTCATAAAAAATTTAAAATTGGACAGACAAATGGGACAGAATGGTGACTGGATAGTGACACAAGCTTTGCATGGAGAACCACTGTCTGAGGTCAAAGGTGAGCAGCGGCCATGTTAACTTCAAAGCCCTATCTAACGCTATCAAACTGACCTATTCAAAATAAGAGTACAGCAATTACGGGGTATGGGCAGAGATGGTTTTGCAGGAAGAGACACATCACTTAAAATAGCCTTCCTAAGAATGTTTTACGGCAGCTCGTATCGCAAAGATGGCAGATTAGAGAAACTAGAAGTCCTGCCCCGCAGTGAAAGTAGCCAACTGTGTTGTTCAACGTTGTCCTGCAGTTATTTTGGCTAACAAGTGCAGGCCTTATCTAAATGAATGGGTATATAAAGTATATTCACATGTTGGCTATATAAAAATGCTAGCTTTACCAGTGAATTGAAACAGCATCTCACTCATGAAGGGTGATGGAATAATGTAATGCAAAAATGGAATATAGCATTGTTAATCAAAATAGTCTATACGTCTTTGGTAACACTTTAGATTACAGTACACAATTCTCAAATACCATGCACACATGGCCAAATGTGAGCTTTGTCTCTTACCAGGGCTGATACTAGACCCATTTTGATAGGAGACACAGCACTTAAAAATCCTCCAATCCTCCAGAGATGTATTATGTCAGTGTCTAAGATGGCAGAGTTACAAAACTAGAAATCCTGCCCAGCAATGAAAGTAGCTTTTTGTTTACTCTCTCCATAGCATAGTAATAGCCATGCTGCAAATGTTGATACAGGCACAGTGAGAAAATAACTTTTTATTAACTTTGTGTGTGTTATGTGAACAATCTAAGCTAAGAATATATTTCTAAGAAAGAATCTAAGAAAAAATATATATGTTTATAAAAATATCGATAGATACGTGCAAACAAGTCCTTTAACTAGCCTAATTATGCTGCATTACTTGCCCCTCTACAATGGCTGTTAACAGGCGTCTGTTAACCCACAACTCACTGAGCTCAACTGACAACAAATTCAAATTACTAATGCAGGCCTCCAAAGTGATCTCCATTTCTGCACTGACTTTCTTATTTACTACCACCTGCCCACATTTTTCCCCCCAAATATGTCATTTGGTGATGGCACCTGCATGCTCATGTTCATTCTCATCCAGTTCCCAGATGGTGGAATGTAGGGGTATCCCTTCTTATCTTCAAGGAATTCTTGGTCCTGGTTCTTTCATGAGCAGAGAGACCTATCCTAACACCTCTAACAACGTAACGCATTCAGTTTTCATACCAACAATCTCTCACACTTTTATTCATCCTTCCTTTCACACGGAGGAAACTGGGTATGTTTGTAACGCGAGGAGAGTTGTAACAACACAAAATTCCATGAATCAGGGATAAGATAGGAGTCATGTAACATTTTAAGTATCATCCTAGTTTCTTTACAATCCTGCATAGCGGTTGTACAGTCAGTGTGGCCGACTTTCCAGAAGTGGGAAAATCTAGTTCTGAGGCAGGAAAGTATTTTTTTTAAATACATAAATACTGTTTAATACTCCTTCCATTATAGACAAAGTTGTATCCCTATGAGTTACATCAGGTGAAACAGTAATTTCTCTAGTAAAACATGGTGAGTCTTTTTCCCTGCTAATTTCAGAGCACCATGTTAATATATCTAGAAAACAATGGTTGACAGTGTCGGGGTGGGTAGGTAGTAAAATTCAGATAGAATGAGAGATTATGGGCTGCTATTTGAATGCCCCCAATTACCATTGTAAAAGACGCTGTATAAATATAATTTAATTGAATTGAACTTATCCCAAAAAGCACAAGGAGTTTGCTCATTACCATATTTGTAGTCGTTGGTCAGTAACGATGAACTGTCACACAATCTCATTCTCACATTTACCATGACCTGGGACATCACAAGCTTCACACCTATTGTTTAGCCCCTTGAGCAGAGGTGTGAGTAAGTGCACAAAGTGAATGTGGAAAAAAATGGTCATACTTAATTCTTTCACCATTCATCTGGGCCTTTTATGTGACTCCTCTTCTTTAACTGTCCTCTTTGAAACCCCTGTCTCCTCCACAGTTCTTTATATGAGAGATTTCTGGTGTGCAAATAATCTTGGATTTTATTTGGATTGCATGTTTTCTCTGATTCTACACCCATCTAAAAACAGGGATGGGACGTCCATGGTTTTGCACTGCATTCAAAAAAGGGAGATTTATAACATGGGTTTGAGTGGAAGGGACCTTGATGTAGGAAGGCTATCACAAGATTTTGCAAAGCCATGCCATAACCTTTGGAAAGCACTTGACTGGGACCTTGATAATGACCCAAAGCGCACATCCAAGCATGACAGTACTATTTAAAGAAAATGCAGTAAGATGAGAGTGATGGGTGAAGTGATACAAAAAATATTAGACTGCGTGACAAATAGGGTCACAGTCCTTTGTGGTTAACAAACCCTCTGAGGTACTATATTTCTCCAAATATGGTGAAGGAGGTGTAACCATTTCTCTGCCCATTCTTATAAAAGATTCGGTCAGCTAAAGTTTTAACAACCCATCACCAACAGTTTGCACCTCGTCTTTGATTCTTCCAAACAGACGACCATAATGGCTGTGATCAGCGGATGTCCGATGTTTCTCTACTTTATGTTTTGCTTTGCTGACCAAAAGGTGAGGTGACTGTAATATTGTATTTGGATAATAGATCAGAAGTCATTTTCCAAAACTAAAAAGTGTTTCCAAAGAAATGTTTAACTGAAAAGGTTTATGCATAACCGATTAATGTTTTATCTTTCACATTTTGTCGTTTTTCACAGATTTTATCTGGTGTGATTTTTGTGTGGGAGTTAGGATGATTCTAAGGTCCTGACAGTGACAGGGGGGCAAATTTTTTTTTCTGTCATAGCGCTCAAAATTTCTAGCAGCGCCCCTGGAGTATATATGCCATTATATACACTGTATGTATGTAATGTTATATACATACTACGTATATAATACAGAGATGTCTTTAGACTGATATGCATGTTCGACTGCACGTGTAGTTTTATCAAAATAGCACCTAACTCCTCACATCAGAAACATTAACTTTGCCCAACTGCAAATTAACTTTTGCAAAGTATACTCCCCCTGGAATAGTAAGATGCTTGAGATGACCAATGGTCATTCATGAATTATTACGTCACAATATTTTGATCAGAATATATAAATTAATTGACACTACTCATATTCTGTACCTTAAGGTTTTGAGTAATCCTTTAATATTTTGTAGATTAAGGCCCTTGATGCATTGAGTCGGGTCAGTGTGGTCATGTTGGCTCTGGGCATTTTGGTGACAGCTAGTCTTGGTATCCATGGTGTCCACAAAAACAAGATGTTGCCCCTGGTCTCGGGGAGAAATTGAAATTTGCATTATTGTTTAGTTGCAGTCAGGGCACAGGGATAACCATGTTAGATGCTTAATTCTCAGTAGACTTAGTCTTAGTAAACTATTTTTTGTTGGTTTGAATGTTTTGATCAACTGATCTGCTGGTTGGTCCCATCATGACTTACATTTTAGCATCTGACTGTGATTAAGTTGAATATCACTCGGTATCAATATCACTGTGATTAAATTGAATATCAATTGAGAAATAAGTTTCACATAATTTTCAAGGAGCGCTACATGTATTTTTGTTAAAAAATATTTATTTTTTGTTAAGTGATTTTTATTCTGAACAATTATAATAATCTTTCTTCATAATACACGCCTTTCTTCAGTTTATTACAGCACATGTGATTGTTCTGATAATTATGTCATGGAATGCAGCACAATATGCAGTGATTAAACTAATGGTAAGTGCCCTCTGCATAAAATGTCCATTATTAATAAACACCTTTTCATGTACACTGAAAAACATGAAAACAAAGCGCCAAAAAGAGCATAATATCATGTAAATGGCTGATATGCAAATAGGACAGAGTTGTTAATAAACAGTACATTTCTGTAGCTCTCATTTATAGTTAATGGCTACAGCCATCATAGAAATTTGAACTCTGGGTACTTTGTTTGAAAGCTTTTAGAATTTTGGGGCATTCCAATTGCAACTGGAAAAATATGATTTACAAGTGCAACTGGAATAAGAATACCATGCCTATGTCCAATATCCATGCCTGTATGTAATGATCAGATAAAGCCAAGTCCTTAACAGTTGCAGAGACATAGAATTGAGAACTGGCACCTGAATGTGTTGTGTTAGGTCAAAAGTGTCAATTAGTGTGAGTAGATCCTGGACATGTGTTTTTTGCATTATCAACATGAAAATTGAAACCTCTAGATATAATAAGACAGTCAAACTCCAAACTAATAGTCGTTAACAGTTCACCAAACTTTTCAAGAAAAACTTTAGCTGAATGTCTTGAAGGTCTGTAAACAGTCAATAATAAGATACTGAGAGAACTCTTAAAGAGTGCATATGTGTCCTCAAAAGATAGTCACCAAATGATAACTGTTTGCACTGAAAAGCTGCTTTGAATATTTTTGCAACCCCTCCTCATATAGTTGTTCTTGTCACACTCATGAAATTGAAATTTGGGGGAACTGTTTCTATGAGGGTAGTACAACTTTGCTTGTGCCAGCGAGGTTTCAATTAGAAGCAAGAAGTCAAGATTGTGTGTACTGATAGGATCATTGATTAAAAATGACTTGTTTGAAAGTGATCTGATATTAAGAAGAGCTAGTTTTACACTAAGTGGGGTCTTATTCACTGGAGCACTGTGAGATTGTTTAGGAACAGGCAGGATATTCGATTGGTTTATCATGTTGGCTAAATACAGACAGATTTCAAACTTCAAAAGTATTTTACTGTTTTAGCCATTTCCTTCAGAATTCTATTTATTTTATGAAAATAACAGGTAAATTATTTGCCATTTATATATTAAGACAAGATACTTTGTCATTTTAAGCTATTTTTCTACATTTGGAAAGATGGCTTTTATGCTAGTGCACAGAGCTAATCTATCAGCTAATCTAAGTGATACATTGGCAAAAAATATAATGAATATTTTGTAATTGATATGACATTAATCTGCACAACACATCTTAGATCCCTTTATTGAACTAAATATTTTCAAAGGTTGGGTTAAATGGTACAGTGCCACAAACTACAGACAACATAGCCAACTTTGATGAATAATAAGTTCACATTCATATTTGTATGCAAAGTAATATTTATTTTCATGTTTAGTTCAGACAATATTTTGACTTAATGCATGATTCTGTCAACATCTTTCATTTTGAGAGGAATATATTGTCATTTTTAACTAGTACTGAGTAAGGTACCAATTAAGCCCATTATGCCCCATTTAAACCCACTTCAATGAGGATTTCCTCCCACTCTTGTGTGGAAGTGTTGATTATAACCATTATTTTTGTTTTTTCACCTTTTTAACCTAATTTACAAATATTAGGCATCCATACATTATAGAGCAAAGACTGCTAGCACTTTATTTCTAATTTATTCAATTGGCAACAGCTAAGTGCACATCACTTATTTTTTCTTTTAATGTTTAACGTTCCAGAAATATACTTCAGCATATGATGTATAGTTTAATTATCCACAGTATTAAAAAAGTTATATAATTATAATAACATAGTGAGTGGTCACCGTAAGGAAACTTTGTGGCCCTGGAGGTCCATCCATCTGTAGTGAGAGTTATGTGGGCTATGTTGGACAATTCCTTGACAATTTCTCCTCGTGTCTCATCACACAGTTTTGGAATTACGGTGGTGCCTAAGTGTCGGTGGAAGGGAATATTATACCGTGGTTCCAGTACTTTCATCTTCTGACGAAATTCTTCCCCCTCAATAACGCTATAGATAACGATAGATAACATAGCATAGTTTCTTATTATTACTTTGTTTATTGTTATGGTATTCTCACTAGATATTTATCTATCAGTTCATTGTATCAGGGGGGTGTTTAGTCCCGACATGCAGGCTATCTGGGGTGCTGTGTCACCCCTTTATTTTCTACATTCACAAGATGTTAATTGTACCAGATATGCCACAGTTTAACCTACGTAAATCGCTGTCTTCAACCATTTATAAACATTACCAGACACTTGCATTCATATGATCTGTGGTCTGCAAATGTGTTTCAATCATCTCTGCAAAGGATTGCTGTTCCTGCTCTCAACATGGAGACAAATCGTGAGTATATCTATGCTATACTATTCTAAGCTACTCTTTCATTACTCTATTCAACAATGCTATTACACACGTTCTATGTTCAGTGTGTATTTTCATTTGACGTTATCACTTTTTATTAAAATCAGGTATACATATTCTCTTATACAAATACTCCTAGGCTGTTCCACCCCTCTGAAGGTTTGTGATAATGACTCATCAGAGCTTGTCCTATCTAGTCTTGACCAACTTTGTAATTTACTGTTTTATCGCATTTATTTTCATTGTTGGTTTTGCTAACGTTATCATGTGTTTTACATACAAGTACACAGCGTATTCCTGATTCTGGTTGGTAACGCTATCAACAATGCTGCAGGTAGGCATACGCTACTATATGCTCAACTACCAACGTTCAAACAGCCAATGACACATTCAAATCTTTTGTGCCTGTGACACAAGATGGTGGAAAAGACCAAAAGACATCTTTCTCAAAAGCCTTGGAAGCGGCGGTTGACGAAACATTGATCGACAAGGTGGCTTGTGTAGTGGGGACTGTTATAGCTTAAACCCAGCATACTCCACTGTTGATTGATGTCTAACTCTGTCAGACAAATAAAAACTTGTAAATGTACATCACAACCTGTCATTTCTTGTATGGGATGCATCATAGACAATCTTTCAAATACAAACTACTACACACCTTCAAGTGAGGGGTCTTTTGGTGGTAAGAGCAGATTAAAAGACGCGGTCTTTAAAAACACACGGGTTCGTCCAACTGAGTAGCCTGAATAGACATAACCCCGGACTACAGTGCTTACCGCCCCAGACCGACATAACTTCTTAACAATCAGATATTTTTTTTAATGGTTAAGCACAGACAGACATGCCAGGATAACAACAGCATTAACTAATAGATTGGAGTGATGAGTACAATCCATGTATTGGAAAGGTCTGGCGTGGACCCAGGGCGGGTGGAATCATGGGACCGGCATTTGACAATTGCCACGTGGTCGGCAACAACAACAGTGACAAAACACACGTGGCTAATTGACTAATTTGTATAAATTTGACAGAAAGGCACAGATATTATAGTACTTTCGTCCACTCCTTTTGTTTTGTTTGGCGGTGTGTTTTAGCAGCCCACTGTAGGTACTTTTAGCAACATGCTAGTCCACTGTATAGACTTTGTAAATAATTTAAAATATCTTTTTGGATTCAGTGGCAGGATTTCCTGATTGTGCTGTGCCTATCTTTCAACCTTGTAAATAGTTCTGATATATGGTTGTTGAAATATGCAGTGTCTCTTTTAACAGTAATGTTAACAAAATGAAAGCATGACAAAGGAATTTGCTAAACTCAACTGCATGGTGGAAGGGTAGATAGTTCCACTCAAAGCAATTTGATAAATTGTGCTACGTGAATGTGGACATGCTCAACACTGAACCATAACAGGAAAACAACGGCAACAAACCCTTTGCAATGACTCAACACAAGGCCACAAATCAGCCAGAGAGCTCTGTCCGTGAAAAAAAGAGTTTTTTTTACATAAATACAAGCACCATAGTGACGATTGTAGATACTTCATAATGTCATTTTAAAAGAGCTGACAGACATGTTGAATGAAAGTACAAGGAAAACGTCAAACCACAGTGGATTTGAAGCAAGGGGGAGTGTGCACCTGGAATGCAAAGGTGGTGTGTGTGGTGGTCTGGGGGTGTTAAAAATAATGTGGTCAGTCACCCCTGTCATAGACAACCTGTGGCAACTACACACTTTCATGTTGGGTGTGTAGGAAACCGGGAAGTGGCATTTTGCTAAAGCCTGTGCTAAGGGGCATGTGTGAACTTTAAATGTGTGATTATGATTAATTGTGATTAACTTACATTTTCTATTGTGATTAATCTGATTATTTTTAATTGATTGACAGAACTCATTTTTAAATATTAATATTTTTAATAATTATGTATAATACTATAATAATATTTCTATAAAAGTAAATCTATAATAATTTTCTAACAAAGTCATTTTCATTATTTTACTAATCATCAAGGTAAAATAAACATAACAAATATTTTTTTTACATCTAACCTGCAAGTATTGCTTGTAGGCCTACTATAAGAACTCATTTCTTGTTAAAATTTCAGCATATTAGGTATGCACATATACTATATAATATATGGTACAAAAGCATGGTGCCTCAGTAAAACCGTAAATGAAAAATTAAGCCTCATTTGAAATTATTCATGTATTATTTCATGTTTAATATGTTTGGTGCTATTTGGTTTGCTAAACGTCTTTCTCAGTTTGTTTGCACATGGCCCTGCAGTATTGTGCCCTTTTATGGGGACTGATGGGGGGATTACCAATGCTTATTAAAATGAAAACTGACCCAGCCCCTAAACTTACTGTAATTCAGCATGATAAGAATTTTAAGAACACCTTGAATCTGCCTAAGAATTTTCTTAGGGCATTCTTAAGAAAAATTGTAAGAAAATTCTTAAGGAGATATTGGTGAATAAGGCCCAATGTGCTTGTGGTTTATGCTTGTATTTCTATAATCACTGAAATATGTAAAGCAGACGCATTGTTTGACCTGTGCATTCGAGGCTATAGCCCCAGGTCTTCTGGGAGTAGCCCTGGATCTCAGTGCTGTCAAAAAAAAAAAGATAAATAATAATAATAATACGAAGAAGAATGATTAAAGCAGCCCACAGAGGAGACTTTTGTGTGGTTGCATTACAAACAGCCACAATGCAACACTGTAGCCAGTGAAAACTGCAAGCAAATCTGAAATTACTATATATGGGCAGATTTAGAATCAGTATCAGTCAGTATTCTTTCTTCTTTATGTCTAGGGCTTCACATCACACTTGATAATGTGTAGGTGCATGACAGTGTTTTTTTTAGGCTATAGGCAATTTTAATGTAACATTTTGGGTGCTCTTGTATGTGGTGAACTTTACATTAAACAGCAAAACATTAAACTACTCAGCTTGCCCAGAATGTTTTAAATAGCTAACGACGCCCTGTTGGGAAGCCTTGTTCTTTATTTGACTGCGGCATTACCTTTCTTTTGCCAGTTTTCAATTTTTTAGGCATTGGGCTCGCCATTTGGCTAATTGCAGCTGTGATTTTTTGGATAAATCATTCATCTATGGTGAGAGAGACTAGAACATGAGAAAGTGTCAAATGCAAATATGCTACATCTCTGAATAATTGTGTAAAGGGAAGGTAGGGTGTCACCACCCTGTCCTGTCTATCTTTGTCTCCTCCTGTTTCTGCCGTTTACAAACTTAATTGGTTTCAATCACGTTCTCTCACTTCCTTGTTTCTCCGCTAATCACTGGTTAAGACTCCATCTGCTTCCCACTGATTGTTCTCCCTAGCTGTGTCTTGTTTTCCCCTAATGTCAGCGGGTATTTATTCCTCTCTGTTTCATTCACTCCTTGTCGGTGAATTAGCGAACCTGTACACGTTGATAGCTGAAGGCAAGCATTAGAGTCCTGACTCCTGTGTGTTTCCTGTGTCTGTTACCCGCATCTGTTCCCAGCCCATTTCCTGTTTTTCCCGGTCTGTTTCTGTTTGTCTCTTTCCTGAATGATCGTGTGCTTGTTGCCGAACCCGGACCGCCGGTGACCTACGCCTCTGCTCCTCTGCCCCTGGTTACCGGCCCATTGCCTGCCAACGACCTACGCTCAGCTCGCCTGTCCTGGATTCTGACCCGTGTTCTGTCTTCGACTTACGCTCTGCGCTCCAGCCCCGGCTACTGACCCGCCGCCAGCCTCTGCTCTCCTGCCCCGGTTTCCGACTTGCCGCCCGTCCCCGGCCAACGCTCTACTCCTCTGCCCCGGTAACCCAACCCGAGGCCTGTCCGACCACGAGAGCTCCTGCCTGCCTTTCCCTGCTCTACGCGTCTCCTGCACCTCCGAGGGCGCTTTCACGGAGCACACTCACACTCCTCCCTAATCCTTAAATAAAGACTATTGCAACTTGATGCAATCATGGTCCACTCTGTTCTGTGACAGTAGGGTAAATGATATACAAAATGCAGGGCTATGAATGCAGAGCTATCATGAGGAGACTATTTTAATTGTTTATCTATTGCTTTGCATCTTTGATCATATAGATTTAAAACTGTAAAATGATGTAAATGATGTAGATGTAAAATGTTTCACTGTTTGATTTCATGAAGACATTCTCTACTGGGAATCCTGCTTTTTTGGATACTCTTTGGAACAGCCGGTTTGATGGCGAGTTGTGATTGTAATTAGGCGTCAACATAGTGAAAACTTATTGTTGCCATTATTTTTCTTTGCATAATGTGACTGGAGGCAAGAAAAATCTGCAGGTGAATCTGCAGTCTGCCACTGAAAGCCTGCACACCTTAGTTAATAGGTCACTGACATATACAACCTCTCTGAGTCTTAGTCTACACCGCAGTCTATGCAGCTGGATCCTGTACTATTCATCAGGGTGGTGCCAAGTGGTAAGAATGGGCTCCATCACTTTAACCTCATTGACCAGTGGTGTAACAAGCCCACACCAGGCCTGTAAGAAAGATTAATAAGGCGGGCCCCCTATACAATGTTTGATGACGCAAAGTCCACAAATACCATTAACACGCCACTAAAGCAGGTAGAATAAATCAGATAATGCATGGTATGGAAGCTGCTCTGCCACCAAACAAAAAGCACTGCATAGAGTTGTGCGCACAGGACAAGGCATCTGTGGCTGCGACTTGACCTACATCCAGATTTTGTATACCAGGCAATCAGGAAGGCCAAAAGAATCACTAAGGACCCCAGCAATGTTGCTGCTACCATCTGGCAAGCGATACCGCAGTCTTATGGCTAGAACCACCAGACTCCAGAACAAATTTTTACATCAAGCTTATGAAGGCTTATGAAGACAGAAATGATGACAGCCTCAACTTTGCTTGTCAATTTTTGCTACAGTTTTTTCTACTCTCTCCCTCTCTCTCTCACACACACACATTCTCTAACACTAAACACACTGTTTATTTATTTCATTTTTGAGGAGCAACCAAAAAAACAAGAATTTTACAGTCTTATATACTAGTATAATGAGATGTAAAAAACATCATCTCATCAAAAGACATCTTCTATCTTGAATCTTGATTACATAAAATGCAGCTTTGAAGCAATAATCTGGAGTAGCCTACTTCCATCCATAGCCCTGTTCAAGGTCAGTTGGAAAAGGCATGACAAAATTGGTTCAGCATAGACAGAATAGCGATCAATTAGCGGTAGTTAACACTAACTGCATGGAGGCAAGGAAAATGAAACTGAAATTGAGTTTCTGGTCCCATTCAATTAGTGTTGGCTTCCAGTTCGCTATTTTGTGTATGTTGTACCAAAAGGGTTATGATGGCAAGTATTCACTTTAAAGGTCCTATATGTAAGTTTACACCCTCTAGAGATTCACACTGACATCACAGTCAAAATTCAAAACATTGACTCAGGTTGCAGGGTTGAGAAGCATAAGCTCAATGGAAAGTACTTTGTCATGTTTTAGCAATACAATGACAGAAGAGTTTGTATATGTTTGTGACCTGCCATAACTTATAATCATGTTAGCATGATAACTAATATGTAACATATGTTTTTATTATTTTTGTGCCCAGCTCATAATGCTCATCATTGCCAGCATCCTGACCAGTCAGGGCCAGGGATCAAAGGGCCAGGATTCAAAGACAGCTAAGCCCAGTGCCAGTGGAGGAGCTCTCTCATCCCCCAGAATATACAGACAAGTGTAGGTGTCAGCCGCCACAGAAGTCTGTTTGGTTTAGAACAGTCCATTTCTGTTTGTATCTGTTGAAATGAGTATTCCATGGAAATACACTGTAAAAAATATTTCAACTGTCTCTTAAATATCACAATAACAAAAAGGTACCTTACTTCAATACGATTAGGTAACATCATGCAAGGTATTTTTTCATTAGGTATACTTAAAAAAAAACATGGGTGATTACATTTGTTAGAAATCCTTCATTTTTGGCATTCCCCTACAACATACTTTTTAGTACCAGTCAGTTCCAAGAACTGTGATATTCACTCATTTGAGAGCATTTTTATCTTAATCCTCAAAGACTGAGAACATTAAGTAAACAAGACAGATGTCAAGGTGTAATCATTTTAATGGTTGGTTGGAGTTACACCTCCATGACAGAGATGTATGTAAGCTGACTACAACGATTATAGGTAATTATACATTTTAAATTCATATCCTTTTTTTCTTTTCTGTTCAATGTGGCTTCTGAAGATGTATAGGCAAAACTGAAAAATTTAGGCTGCTGCTTAGGTCATTGTCAACAAGTAAGTAGTAATTATAATCAGATTTTATAAATGGAGACATCATCAAGAAGAACGCATCAATAAAATCAAAGAAATCTTTTCCAAATATCACACACCAACAAGGACCCTGTGACTGACTGACAGAAACTAAGCAGGTGTGGGCTTGGTTATAGTCCTAGTGGGAAACCTCTTATCTTAGGAAATATGCTACTAGAAGTGTTGTATGCCTTGGGATTGTCTAACATCAGGGAAAATGCTCCAATGTTGCACCTCACACACACTTTCCCAACATGCACACAAACAAAAGTTGCCAGTCTAGACTGTTTCAGGGGACTCTGGGGACCCTATAGGGAATGGAAGACATCCACACAAACACAGCTGTGTAACCACCACCTACCAGAAGTTTTTCTTCTTCACTTACGTGAATATTTGTGTGACAGAGATTGACAGAGAATATACCATCATTGTAATAATAACAACAAACTGCAGTAAGTGCTAACAGCTATTGAATTTAATTTTAAACTTTAAATGGCCTCTTATGTTGTTCCTGCAATGCTTTAGTTTGTGTGTATGTTTGTGTTCATGAATGTGTGAGGATGTCTGTGTGGTATGTTTTGTGTAGGCCTACTACAGATATATTTTAGGCATAATGCACAATAGTTATGATTGTACAATATTGGCATGGCACAAGCAAAATATCATCAGTCTTCCCAGACGAGTGCAGCGGAGCAAATATATAAATAACAAAATAGCTATTTCCCTTCTTTGATACTTCATGGAAATCCATGCATATAATATGAATGAAATGAAGATATTCTACATTAATAAAATAATTAGCAATAACTAGTTTTAGAGGAACAGCCTCTATTTGCATATATTATGAGTATAACTCATAAGTGAGTTATACTTAGGTTCCCACTTCCCATATAAACGTTGCCTACCGTTTTCCGTTGATGTTAAAGTATTTGGGCACTCCAGGGTTCAACGTGATCTCACTCAGTAGGCTACCACACTCCAGAACATTTGGTGGCGGTAGTGCGTATTAAAGTTGGTTGCCAACCGTAAAATCTGTAGAAGAAGTAGAAGAAGAAGGCGAACGTTATATGAAACGCCTCAGCCTCTTCTGAAGATTGCAGTCTTATCACTGCATCCGAGGGTACTTATTTAACAGGACAATTTAACTGGATTGTAGTGTAGTCTTTTTCGTCTGTAATGGCCAACCGAAACCTGAAGCAAATAAATATTCAAAATAGTACGTCACCCAAACCCTCTAATCAGAAGCGCAACACCGATTCACCAATGGACCGGAGGCCAAATATGGAGGAAGGAGCAAACCCCCCTTCTGTGGTTAGTCCAGGACCTGAACATGATGGAGAGTCGATGGAGATGACGCTAGATTTGAAAAGCTTTCGCAGGCCTGGTGAAAAAACATTCACACAAAGATGCCGGTTGTTCGTTGGTAACCTACCAACCGACATAACTGAAGAGGACTTCAGAAAACTGTTTTCCAAATATGGCGAGGCGAATGAAGTATTCATCAATCGAGACCGAGGTTTTGGATTTATTCGGCTGGTAATGATGTAAACGTTATCTTAACGTTTTCTTGTGCTTGACCTCATATGACGTCAGTAATTCTATTGTTGGTGAAGTGTTATTCTTTAGGAAGCTGCTTGTTCAGACTAATGCTAGCCTACGAATCAAATAGGCTAATTTAGTGAGTTTGAAATATTATTATACATTTGCACTTATCTTAGGCTATTTATTTGCACATCTACAAAGGTAGGCCAAGGTTTTATCTATTTAACTGAACTATGCGTTCAACACCTCGACTTTCAGCTGTTTGTTAGCTTTCTGGGGTATGGTACATTGTTTATCCAGTGGTCTGATGAATAATAAGTAGACCTATGCCACCTACCTGGCTGTGCAACAAAATGAGCTTTCCATGATTGTCTATTGTGATAGCTGAGCCATTTGATACATGATAGCTGGTGATGTCTTACCCATTCTGCAAAGTTTAAATCTACTTCGTTTAATGTGTTGTGTTTTAGGAAACAAGAACTCTTGCAGAAATTGCCAAGGCAGAATTGGACGGCACTGTACTTAAAAATCGACCTATTCGCATCCGCTTTGCAACTCATGGTGCTGCTTTAACTGTCCGCAACCTCTCTCCTGTGGTATCCAATGAGTTATTGGAACAGGCCTTCAGTCAGTTTGGTCCTGTAGAGCGGGCCATTGTGCAGGTGGATGATCGTGGACGACCAACGGGAAAGGGATTTGTTGAGTTTGCCAACAAGCCTGCAGCAAGGAAAGCACTTGACCGCTGTAATGATGGAGCACTGCTTCTTACCACGTAAGGGATGAAGAGGGCATAGGCTACTGATAGATTGGGTCACTGAATTAACTTTCCTCTGATTTACAGCATTTTGACACACAATCCATTTGCATTCAAATGCCTAATGTTTTTTTTCTATCTTTTTATTTGCCATTTTTACATTTACATTTGTGCATGCAACATTGTATGCACATGTATGCATGCAATGTGCAACATTTTTATCCCAAGCGAATTACAAAAAGAGGATTAACACTCAATTTACTACACTATTAAAAACCTCACTAAGAGTACACCTTGCTAACAGGAAATCAGCAGGAGGTGATAGTGCAGGAAAGTGATAGAAGTGAAGTAGAAAGAGAGGGGGGCATGCATTGTAAGTACATTCCAGGTGGTTAGTTAGGTGGAGAGGGCATCCTTTGCTGTGGTAGCACTTGGAAGGTCAATTAGACACTTCAGACAGATCAACCCTGAAATCAGGACATTTTGCTTTGTAAAATTCTCTTTTGTGTTTACTCCCACTAGCTTAAGCACACACTTATGACACATCTTTGACACAATTATGAGGGTTGTATTAAGGTCGAGCCCACTACAAGGTAATATAGCAGTAAACCAAATTCTGTCATGTAGGCTGTAATATATAGCTTGGTGGACCATCCCTCAGTAGGTATATGTTTGCTTTCTGGTGGGCTCATATTTTCTGTGAACTGAAAAACTATTGGTTGCATGCCATCAACCATTTGCAACTGAATGGTTGTGAAATCGCCTTCAGCCACCATTGAGGACATAGCTCACACCTGTGTCGCTCTTTGCTGATTGGTCTGCAGTTATAACCAAGTTTACCATTCACCAGAGAAACATAAACACTGCTGCAGCTTTGAGTTGATATGACTCCCATTCAAAGTAGAATACATATTGGGTGCTCCTTCTGTGAAGCGCCACGAGACAATACTATTGTAAAAGGCACTGTATAAATAAACTGAATTGAATATTCTACATTCTATTGCCGAATGTTTGTTAGCGATGTACATATGACAGTGTAAATGACATGTTTACTTTTATTTACTTCATAAATGCATTAGGAGAAGCAACTGAAAAGATTGAGAAGATTCACCATTTGGATTCAGCAAAGTCAAAATAATATCCCATTTTTTTAACAATTTAGGTACATTCAGTTTTCTTTTATGCAATAGTTTGCCATCCTCAATTAGTTGCTACTGGGTGCCATTAATGACAAACTGGTACACATTTTCTCTCACTAGCTCAATCAAATGCAAAGATAATCTGCTGCTAGAAGGAAACAGATGACCAAAATGAACATTCTGTATTTTATTTTTGAATGCCACATCCAATTTCAAAATACACCTTATGAAGATAATCTGGCAGGACATTAATTGTAGTGTTACCTGTTGCCAGACTCAAAAAACTGATTTATGTTCATAACTTCATGGATTTCAATTATAAGCTTAATGATGTCCTGTTTTTCTGTCCTGATGCCTTCAGGTCACCACGGCCTGTAGTTGTGGAGTTGACAGAACAGTTTGATGAAGAAGATGGCCTCCCAGAAAAACTGTTGCAGAAGTCTGCCCAGTATCACAAGTAGGTTCTCAAGTATTAGTTTACCCTTTTCTTTAAAATTGAAATTGGAGGAGGAGGCACATCACTTGAAAAATCCTTCATAGACATCTGTTGTGGCTGGTTGGAATTCAATCAGGATGTGGAGTTTTTAAAATTTCCCCATTCATTTTGGTAGGGCTTGATCTTTTTAAACCCAAATAGCTGCCCAAAGGCGTTCAAAGATAGCTGCAGAGTGAAGGGACTTGCCTACTAGAGTAGCCTAATAGCCTAATGTGAGCCACCGGTAATCATTCAAAGCAAACCTCCGCAGGCAATCTGTGTCAGCTTCGTATCCCTGAGCTATTGTGCACTTTATTGGAAGGTAATCCGTCTGTCATGGAGTTCTATGATAACAGTAGTGACTAGTGGTATTCTTTCAGTGTAGGCCAACATACAGCATATTCACCCTGTTCTAATTGGAATATTGGCAATAGCCTATTCGTGTTACAAGTCAAGTCAAGAGCAGTCCACGAGAAAGGCATTAGTCATTTAGCTTAAAGTAATACTGATCGTCATATTCCAAAATTCTGCTTTCCAAAAAAGAGAGTGGTTTTGAGTGATTATTGCAAGCATTTGGAAGTAGTTTGAGGGCACAAACTGCCTTCGGATGGTCTAATAATTACTTTTAGTATGCGCCTAAATGATGTGCAAAACATGCCCTTTCTACAAGGTATGTAGCTGTAGACTGTCCTCTGCACTTACAATTTAACTATCTGGGGGCTTGTTGTAAGCCCAGTCTGTTTAAAATCAGAATTATTGATTGACATGTAGCCTAAACTAGAAAATTACCATATCAAGCCCGATCCTTCACGACCACAGTCTTGGTTTTCATATTCTTGTTTTGAACAAAATATTGACTTATTCCGAATGTGCTGTGCATGTAGATGTAGCCTGCAGTGTGAGTGAATGACAGTTTGCAGAAGTATGTTCATGATCATAGAACCTTCACTTGAGATCAGTCTGTTTGTCTGCAGTGTTTTATTTTCTTTTATGTAGATCTGACAGTGTTAACTAAATAGGACATAGGTAGGTTGACAATGCCAAAAATAAATGCCATCTTCTCCCATGAGCCATGACTGCCTTCATACGCTGTAGTGCCTTTGCCTTATTTACGGGCAACCCATTTTCTAGTTGTGTGATTGGTAGGTGGCCACAATGAATCAAAATAAAAAACAAAAACAGAACTAACATGTTGCATGAGTTTCAGTAGTGGATTTACAGGCTGTACCTCTGTTGTTGGAGAAGATACTTCAATTCAACTTTATTCCTCAACATCTGGTAATACATCATGGTCATTTTAGGGTTTATTACAATCATTTCTTATGGCAACACTTTATTTTACAGTGTCACTGTTTCAGTGTAGCTAATTGAGTACAGTGGTACAGCCTGTGTAACAATATGTAATATTAAGTTCTGGTGTTGTAAGTACATAATGTAATTCTGTGTACCTACATACTGTTGTTATAGTGTAATATGAAGCGCTTGTTATAGTAGCCTACTTTGCCAAAGTGTTGAATTCTTCTAGGGAGGCAATGGGGTCAACTGAGGTTCTAGGCACCCTAAAGCTGGAGTGGGTGAATCAATGGGGGTGGGAGACTGGGAGTGTGAGAGGGGGAGTGGCCTTGCTTCCACAGGCTGGATCAAAGGCTTTGCCGGGCCAGATCCAGCCCGTGGGCCGGACTTTCCCCACCCTGTCATACAGTATGTATGTAGCTGGTGCACTTCATTGTAATAGGTTTATCCCACTGTATCAAAGAATAACAAGGGTGTACCAACACGGCTGAGAGTAGAGTAATGGCACACATACTGCACACTAAACAACGCAGACTGAAGACAGTGAAGACTTTTGACTTGAAAGGTTCAAGGAACATGAAAAAAAAAGTGTAAAATGCCAACTCAAAACTGCAAACATCTTTAGTGACTTGCCAACCATTTCCCTTGCAGGGAGAGAGAGCAAACTCCGCGTTTTGCTCAGCCCGGCACCTTTGAGTTTGAGTACTCGTCACGCTGGAAGGCCCTGGATGAGATGGAAAAGCAGCAGCGGGATCAGGTGGACAGGAACATCCGAGAGGCTCGCGACAAACTGGAGACCGAGATGGAGGCAGCCAAACACGAGCATCAGCTTATGATGATGAGGCAGGGTAGGTCTGAGTGAAATGAAATTGGGTGCTCTCAAGTTTCAATGAAATGCTTTCATATACAGCCTGTCCGAAATAGAGAAAATCCTGCTTTCGGTGGCATACGGTCATTGGTGAAATTAGGATAATTCCTTTGTGAAAATTCTCAAAAAATAAAAATTGATCTCAAATCTCTATTTAAACAAAAAAGCATGTGAATCAGTCACGCTGCAACTGCTGCTATTCAGTTTTTCTTAGTTCCAGTACCCTATAGCCCTATGTCATCTCTCTCTCTCTCACCTTACAGATCTCATGAGACGACAGGAAGAACTTCGTCGTCTGGAAGAGCTGAGGAACCAGGAGCTTCAGAAGCGCAAGCAAATGGAGATGAGGTACACATACTCTCTCACTCGCACACATCTACACACACACATACTCCTGGGATTCCACAATTAATCACACATTTAAAGTTCCACAATTCTATTGTCACACATGCCCCTGGTTAGCTCCAGCTTCATCAGAGTCCCGCCACACACACACACACACCTAAAAGCACCCACAGTGGGCTGCTGAAACACACTGGCAAACAAAACAAAGTTTTGTCAAAGCTTTGAACAAAGTTTTTGGTTCAAAGGGTTAAAAGGTTGTGTGCCGTCCCTTAAAAATACACACGCTCTTTTTCTCTCTTACTGTGTGTGTGTGTGTGTCTGTGTGTCTGTTTGTGTGTGGGTGAACAGACATGAGGAGGAGAGACGTAGACGAGAGGAGGAGATGATGCGCCACCGTGACCAGGATGACATGCGACGACAGCCTGATGGCTTCAAGACCAGTTTCATGGATAATGTGAGTAATATCATAGCAAGCCCTTAGGCCTGCCCTGCTTTAATGTTGGTTTGTCTCATCTCTTGAGAGAGTAAGCATCAGTAAGTAGTTGTGAAACAAATTCCCATAGTCCCTGTTGTAACACTATATGTAGTGTTACATAAATGTTAGATGTTGGCTGTTCATTTCAGTTTTGTCAAGGGCATGTTGTCTTTCGGGAGACGTAAGATTTTGTTTTAGTGACAGAGGATGATTATTTCACAAGAGACATGTAGCTCTTACATTGCTCTCCAGGCACTATGCAATATTTGGTGCCCAACAGTAGTGAGGCTTTTGTCTTGTTTAGTCTCTACATTTAACATAATTTGCTCTTCTGATGAACTAAACTGGTTTTGTTTTCTAGCTGTCCCTGAAATCTTAATCTAACTGAAGTACAACTATAGACATTTGTGCTTCCGTTTTGGTCTGGTGTTTTCTTTTAGAAATGATGTTTGACAGATATTCACATGTATTCTAACAAGGAAGAAGAGAGAGAGATGAGCTAAAATATATTTTGGTTTGCTGTAGTCAGAATGCTGTAGTCATTTTGGTAACTTATATATTTGTTAATTACAAATGCAGTTGCACACGCTCCCATTGTCTTAATTTCCACAAATGATATCACATGTGATGGAAGTCACATCTGTCCAGAAAAATATGAGCTTTACAAATGAAACTATTGAATGGTTGTTACATAATTATAACCGCAATGCCTGTTGCTCTGCTGTGGTCTGTGGCATAATGTGATGGGTCTCTGGTTTATTGTAGATCAGTGGTTCTCAAAGTATGGTCTGCAGGCCTCTGGTGTTCCTCTAGCAACCTCAAGTGGTCTGTGAGGGGATTCCTAATAAATATTTGAATTTAGTCAGTGTTTCGCAGACAAGCTAGCTTACACATGAGTCCAAAATAACATTATTTGAAGGCTAAAGATGAGTTGTTCTCTGAATACAAAGAGGCAGGCCTGTAATTTATATAAGAAAACTAGCTAGCAAGAAAAAAGCTAGCTGAATTTGCAGTGCCTAAAAATTGCAGCCTGAGCAAGCCCACTGATTTTTGTCTCATCTCTAGGCATCTCATCTGTCGCTTCAGTCGCTTAACTAAGGAAGTGAAAACAAATGAGCAAAAAATCACATGAACTTTAAATGAAACTGATATATTGGTGGACTAAATTAGATTGTATTTGGGTTTTGGATGTCAAAAATTAGGGGGAAAAATACTGATTTCTGCATCATATGCATTTTCAGTATTTAGGTTTCTGGGAGCTTTTGTGGGTAGGTCTACCGAATTCATTCATCACAACAATAGGTTACCCAGATCGTGTGTGGCTGTGTCTGTGGGTTTTGTGGAGGGGGCACGGGATGTGGGGGTAGGTGGTCCCTGAAAATATTTTTGGACAAAGTGATCCATGGTCTGAAAAAGTTTGAGAAACACTGTTGTAGAAGGGAGAATACCTTAAACAGTGGTGAACTGTTGCTTGTGTTACTTTGAATTAAGTGTTGCTTAAAATTAAGAAGTCAATTAGTGACCTCATACATCAGTGCACATGAATGAACGTGAAATTTATAATAATGCAGGGCATGTCAGATCCTGTTAATTGTATCTATTCTATCTAACTGCTTGGAATGTGGTACAATAAGGTGTGTCAGATCTGGAAACCTCTCACTTGGCAACCAGTGGCCTCTTTTACAGAGACCTGTGTTACTAACACCCGTGTGAGTGTGCGGCAGTGGTTAATGTGATGGTGGTCAGAGACCCTGAGCGATTCCTTGATCAGTCTGGATATTGCTTATGGTGTTTTGATGGGCTTCGGACCTATCCAAAGGAAAAGGAAAACAAATAAGCTGGTGTCCCAGTAACAAGAAACCATAAGCACCTATTGTGCAAACTGCCACTTAAGAATAGACAATAGCAACACTTGAGAATCAACACTTAAGTTCATGCAGACGGACATTCTCACATTCATGTAACGTTTAGTATATCCGACTGCGAGCATGAAAAATGGTCTACCCAATGTTTTTGTATGTATGCAACTGTAGGACATGAGCCCCCAGGTTACCATCTCAGCAAACATCAGCTTTGCACTTGTTTTTCTTCTTTCTTTAACTGTGAACTTGAAGTCATTGTTAAGAGATGCGTGTCATGAAGTCTTCTCTTGTTTCAAGTTTAGTGACATTGCTCACCCCATGATCAGAGTTGGAGGGTGCACCCAGTGTATCAAGGTCAATTACTGCCTACTCTTTGAGCTCATTTTTGGGAAAGCATCTAAATGCAACAGTAATGCCCTCTATTTACTGCATTCTCACTTTCCAGCAGCTCACCTACTTGTCTGCTGTGATGATTTTGTTCTCCGAGATACTGAGATCTTGCATTCTCACTCTCATAAGGCAATGCCCACCTATGACTGTGTGGTTACTTCGCTGGAAACTGACAAACAGCTGAGCTAGCTCTTCTAACACAGCTCCAAGCAGAATGAGCGCAACTTTGTACTTTGAATCGTTCAGTTCCTGACGACAGTATTTTGCAGTGGTGCCATTGCCAGCCTCTTGTGCAGTATTCTGTCAATACAGTGTAATTTTGCCAAAGAACCTGGACAGCATGATATTGGGACAGCAGGCATACATTCACAGACCGGAAAGACATTGACTCCACCTCTAAAACATCTGCCAACTCCATAAACTTTTTTTTGCACTGATGACCTGCTAAACATTGACCAGTCCTGACCAGTGTTTCAACCTTGTTCATTATAGGTACATCATCACATGCTTTACCAATTCCCAAATCTGCCCAATGGGCCACACAGTGTTGTTCAGTGAGATGTGGTATCTGCCGTTTCAGTAAAGCAGTGACTCCTTTATATAAACCTAACATTACTGAGACACCATCCAAGGTTAAGATGACCATTTTATTCAAATCTAGCCTATTGTATAGTCTGCATAGAACTTGACAATCCACATTGCCCTCTATGCTCCAGAGCAGTCTTGTGACATCTTGCTCGTGAAACTTAATGCACAGGGCAATCATCATATGCACCGCAAAATATGCAAAATATATAATATGACGATGTTGGCGGCCTGCATGCTATCTCTTGTAGTAAGCTTACTTATTACTTGTCTTGTGGTCTTGAACTTTCATGGCATTTTGTAAGTCGGTTGACGTAGTCCCTCAGACCAGTGCTAACAAAAAAAAACATGATTGGGCTATGTTTTTAAAAATAAAACAAAACAAAGAGGAAGAGGAATTCTCTTTCTACACTCAATTTTTGACTATTTTTTTAGTCAGAGTAAGCCGACACCCTACATGCAGGCAGTCACTGAATGTTGCTGTGCTCTGTGAAATAATGTTGTTTAGCAACATTTGTTTTCTTTTATGATGGACAAACTAACAGATTTTGTCCATTTCAGTTACTTGTTCAGCTCTTTTTAGAAAATCATACGACTAACATTTCAAATTTGAGGCTAGCAAATTGTGTCACGTGTCGACAAAAGGTGACGAGATGGTATACCCTATGATACTGAAGTCCCAGAAATCCCATGAGTGACTCCCCAGATCACAGATTTTATAGTTTACCCATTTCTTTTCTTTTTACACCCCTGCATTTAATACCCATACCACTGCTTCTGAAAGACAATGAAGCAAAATCGTGTCTTCCGTGATTAAATGTTCTATTTATTTTTAACACGTGGAAGACGTTAATTCTGACAGCCACACAGGAAAATGGATTTCCAAAAGATGATTTATTTAATTTATTTTTTTAATTTATTGAAAACAATACTTGGTGGATGATTTGCCTCTCTCTATTGTCAAAGCAGTGGAAAATGAAAGTCTTTGAAATAGATTCAGCCTACTTTTTTACCCTCAGCAATCCTACTTCCAGCATCCCTGGTTCTGCCTAGTTGCTAAGCTGGTACATCAAGTGAATCACTGTTGCACTTAACTTGAGTTTTCATATATTCCACCTCTGTGAAGTGCATCAAAATATTCTTTTAAAAGATTAAAAAATGTAAGGTCATGTTTAGGAATGCAGGATGCCTCAATAAATTGGCAGTTTTATTGGACTTTGGAATAGGTATCCTACCATACCGGAGTGCACTACTCTAGGTCTAAGGACTAATCCCACAAGGTACATTGGTACTGATTGATACGCTGGTTGTAAACCACAGTAAGCAGTCCTCCTATGGTTTGCAAAATAGTCAATACTTCACAATATGTAGCATATTATTGGTTATAGCACAAGTCAGATATAATTCTTATGAAAATAAAAATTCCATAATTTAGGGTGCTACAATTTGGTCATACTGTCTAGCAAAACTGTGGCCCTGAAAAAAAAAAAAAATTGTAGTGTAGAACGAGTTCAGTGGTATACAGGGATATGAATCCAACCAGCATTCGATCCCTTGTTGTCGATGTCATGATGGTAAACATTGAATGTTGTTGGACTTGAATGTTTTACCTTTGATTACTGCAAAATTTTGTTTTCCTGTCTGACCAATTTACTTCCATGTTTTCCTGGAATTCCATTTTGTGTTGTTATGTCCATATGTTATGTTCCAGATATTGTGTTAGCAGTGCTGGCAATAAATCATAGGGCTAATATTTTCATTATGACTGGAAGTGGGCCCAAAAATTACTTCTCCCAGAATGTAATTCCTTTGAAGGTTTATATGATCTTTACCACTTTATATTTAATCTACATTTCTTACCATTTACACACCTTTTCTTCACTTCCAGAGGGAACAGGAAATGAGAATGAATGAAATGGGCCCTCGCGGAGGAATTAATATGGGAGGTAGGGTCATAATGATGATGTCATGGTGTTAAGGTGAGGCTGACTGGGGCACACTGCTTTTTTTTGAGATGTATGCATTTGAGACTGCACACCACCTGGGGGAAAAAGTGTACTAGATTGACAATGTGGTTGAGCTTGTCAAGGAACTTGCTCTCAGTGAACCATGTGTTTGTGCAAATGTGCAAAACCATGGATGACTTTGTGTGACCATGTGAATGTGAAGCAGAGGTTGGCCTTATTTTTTATCTAGTGTACAAACAGTAACAAGTGCTTGTGTTTCTGCATTCTTCAAAATGTCCTCCTGTAAACACCTTGATGCAGAGGACTTCAAATAAGGATGTGGGTGCTGTAGACAATGCTGAATCATCTTTGGAAAATGATGGGGTTTTGGAAGCATTCATTATCATTTTACTTTGTTTTTTTGTGATGTATATGCAAAAGTATATGGTCTTTCTTTCTGATTGATCCTGCTGCATTGTTTTTGCGTGGTCATGCTGTATTTGTTCTTTTCTATTAATTATTGCACAAACTGTAGCTTAATTGAAAGGTCATCAACTTTATTGTCTTTTTAAGATGTGGTCTCCATCTTTAATACTTATTCCCAGGTTCTTTAAATCCATATCCAACACAAGGGGAAAAAAGTGTTGTCCTACAACACTCTTTGACAGGGCTTATTCTAATCGGTGCTTAGTCTAATAGCCTAAAAATTTGCCTAATAATTCTTGAAATGCCTGGGATCTCCTGCACTGAGAAAACCTATTCAATGCAGTGCCTGCAAAGTCATTTTGTCCTTGTCCCCAGTTCAGGAGTAAGTGTATTAACTGTCTTAGTGTAATTTGCTGTGTGTGTTTGTGTGTTTGCGTGTGCATTATTTGAAAAGCACTATTCTCATTTTCATGCAAGTTAGTGGGGTCGGCATCTCTTTCTGTGTGGTCACTTAATATTGGGATTTTCCACAAATGCAACTACAGTATTTTCAGATTTTTTTCTTGACATATTTTTTTTCTGCTTAACATCTATGGCAATGAAGTAAATATCTGTGACTTGTGGACTAAACCAGATATATAGTTTGGATATTGCCAGCAAAATGAAAACTTACTATTCAAAACCATAGATCTCCCTGAGTGTTGACACCAGCAACAAACCGAAACCAGCTATTTTAGCACTTTGCAATGCTTTCAGTTGATACCTTGGTTACACATGTAACATGCAACTTATTGAACACTGTATAGAACTTGGCAACTATCATTGACAGAGCACTGCATTCTAGGACATTATGTCACTGCGAAGTGCGTGTCTGCCATTTTGAGATGCCACAGAGCAAAGCATAAACAGCCGGTTCAAGTTGATTTATTGCAAGTCAAATATCTTAAAATAATTTATTTTGAAAAGTAGTTTAAATGAACATAGTAGATTGTATAGAGGAAATCTTGATCGGATATATGGATCCTTAAGAAATACCTGCAAGAGAGTGGACTCGAGGTTCCAACACCTTGCCTTTTACATATTTAGTCTGTGGTGTGAGTGCTTATTGTGAGGCTCAGTTCTTAATGTTAGGTAAACACAGGTGCATAGGAGATTAGACACCACACTGTAATTTTCACATCCCATCCTCTAGAGGGGGTGTTGCCTTTCCTGGATGCAGCTTGAATGGTGAGCTGTTCTTGGATACTGTTGTTAGAATAAACTTCACCTAGGTCCCATTTCAACTTTGTCGTCAACGACGTCTGTTACCCCTCTTTTTGAACTTCCTAAACGTCATCATATGGGTTAGTCGGCCGCAGAGGCCATGGCTTGGGTTGGCCGAGTTCTATGTTAGCTAGCATTTACTCTGGTTCACGCATCCACCTGGCCTCTCACGCTCTGACTACAATGGGTTTTTCCTACACATATGTTAAGGACACACGGTAGGCAGGTAAGCAACCTATTTTCCACCCCTAGACCTTTGCTTTGTGTACTGTGCTGCTGAATACTAATTTCAAGTCTTTGGAATGCCATGTTCAGTTCACAAATGGCTGGGTAAATCTTCTACAAAGGTGTGATCTTAAATCTGAGGGAATTTTTATTTCTATTTTTTTGTTGTAGTTTTGCCTTTTATCCACTTGTGATTAGGGAGCACAAACAACACACCATATAGAAGGATTCAATTGAGTACACCTGACAATGCAAGTTCTTCCCATGAATGAAAAGCTTTAGACAGCATGCTACTTTTGAACAAGTGGCTGGGGCCACACCATAGAGTGATTCCTTCCCATCAACCACCATGGCGCACTCTCACGCTCGTGAGATGCGATGTCAACATCCCAAACTCTATAGACTGTTTGATTGTGCACTCAATTTAGGGATGTACCGAATCCTGATTTTTGGGGTTGAATATACTGAATATACTATAATATATTGAATATACTCTTTTGATCTTGTGAGGGCAAGTATACAGGATACAGGACACAGTGAACACACAGTGAAGGAAAGCACACACTAACCCAATCTGACTCTATTAAATATAAATTATCTGACTCCATTAAATTACAGTTATTCAGTATTACTTGCTTATGAATTATTGGACTAATTCTGAGCTCGGTGTTTGCTCTGTATCTCACCACGGTCAAAACATTTTCCACGAACACAAATATGTTGTAGTCTACAGAAAGTGTAGGTTGCAGCTACAGTTCTGAACTACTTACCAGTACAGTCTCAACGAATGCAATTGTCCTGAGCACACAGTGGATTCTCCTATCCGTGACCCGGTTTAAACGTCTGTTTGCTGAGGTTCCATAACTATTCAATGTAACAGTTCAGATAAAACCTATGCCCAATCTATGTATATTACAATTTATTATCAAATGTAAGTTGCAAATCCAAACACAGATAGAAAGCAAGTTAAGTCAGTGAATGAGCATACAGTAGCTTAGAAGGAAATGACTACATGCATTGGCATAACCTTGGCATGTGAGACTTAACTACAGGACTTGTGTAAGTATTTAAAACCTGGCTAAATCTAGTGGGCTGTAAGTTGAAACAATCAAGACATTATATTTTAAACTTTACACTCTCAGTGTTATTGTGAGAAAGTTAATTACTGTAAAAAGATGGTGAAAGATAAAATAAATGCCGCACACTCAATTTGAAAGTGTGGTCTCATATTCTTGACGTCGGGAATTATAAGAAATTAATATGGAAAGCACAGCCTATTAAGTTTAACATGCAAACTTGTAGGTCTACAAAATAGAAAGAGACAGACGTAACTTGACTAGTTTATTTTGCCTTGTGCTAATTTAAGATGGCCAGTGAGCATAAATAAATAACCTACACTTTCATTTGTTAGCAAAGTATAGTTGCCAGTTTTCGTTACCCCTTTAAAATATGAATTTAAGACTTTAAAAGCCTTAAATGTAGTGAAATATTGTGTAGTTGGTCTAACATAACATTTAGTTTAGGTCTTGAATTGGCCTGAGTTGTGAATTATTATTGGAGATGTGCAGTTCGTGCATTTCATGTGGACCATGCCATTTGCTTGTTTCTATTTGGGGGGAAGTGGACAGTACGCATTTTCCAGCAAAAAAAATGAAAAATAATGTTGGTCTTAAATTTAAGTTGTTTATACCTGCAGAAACCCAGGTAAGGGAAAAATGCCATATGTTGACATTTGCATCCTAACAATGCTAGCTAGAATGCTAGGATGTTTCATTGGCCCATTTTCATTGCTTAACCACTACAGGCCCAATATCTAATTTATTGGGGAAAATCATTGAAAACATAGCACTCTTATTAAAGATGTAACTGATAATACGTCTTAATACTGATGCAAGCAAAACATTGGTCCCAGTGTTATTGGACCTCAGTGCAGCTTTTGACACTTTGATCACAACATGTGCTATATTGACTTGAACATTGGGTTGGGTTCACTGGTTATTGCTTTAAACATGTTTTATTATCTCTGGTGTGTTTTGGATGGGCTTTAAAAATTGTTCCCAAAGGATGCAATTGTTCATTTCCCCGACCTAAAATATGTTAAAAAGGTGTTGTGCAGTCTCAAACATAACTAAAGCAGTTGCATGATATTGAGTGGATTTTTATGCAGCACCATCTTAAGAAAGTCTCAACTGAGCTGTGATATGTCACCCAGCCTGCCCAACCACTGACGACACTTTCATAATGCATTTTCTTACATGATTTCTGATTTATGACTTATTTCTCTTAAATTGGCCATGATACACTCCCAAATCAAAACACATCATGCATTATCTTGCGTAGATGCTTATAACACTGGCGCAGCTGCAGGTGGTAACCAAGCTTCCTCTCAAATACTGGGTATGGGGATGCCGGGCCGGGGTGGAGCCATGGGGCCTGAGGGAACACCACTGATGCCTGATAATGGAGTAATGGTAACGTATCTGAGTTCATGTTTGCTCTCTACATTCAATTAATGAGTTTTGTGCTGTTTTGTGTGTGTGTGTGTGTGTGCGTGCATGCGCATTTCTGTGTGTGCTGTTTTTAACACTGGAGTTTTTGTGTAACATTAGAGGACTAGCAAAAAAACTAGCTGTAAAGCTTTTTTTGTTTTGATTTTCCTACTCTTCACTCAGAACTGCACAGTGCAAATCCTGGATGACTGGTGGGAATAACACTTGTGTTTATCTACCGTTCATATGACTGGTACCAAAACAAATTCATATGACTGTGCTACCAAAACAAATTGTCCGATGAATAAGGATACCTCAAAAAGTGGCGGAAAAGTTACATAATGTTGCTCTAAATAGAGATACAACTATTTCCTTATAATAGACTATTATAGCAACATAGTCAATCAATACATCTTCACACTTTGTTTTAAACTGTAGTAGCTTTTAAAGCATCTAACTATCTATGCTTTACACTATGTTTATCTTGGATTTAACAGAATTTAAAGGAACTGCATGCGATCTTGATTGCACAGATAGATGGCGTAGGTGAGAGTAACTGAAATCTAAACATACCTCAGTGTAACTACGCCCATCTCTCCAGCTCATTTGTCCACCCTCCTACTGCGCCCAACTTCAAAAGCATCAAACTACCCGTTATACAGACAATTGTAAAATATGTGTGTATATAGAAATGAAAAAAGCAGCATTTGTAAAATACTGCACTTTACTGCATAATGTAGTATTTTGGACACAAATATTCCAGTAGGCCAAAAAATTGCTGCTATAACTGTCATAAATCCTGTCCATAAAGTCCCCGGAAGGGTATGGTAGGACCATACTGAACATGGCAAGTGATTTTCAACACTCACATCTCACAAGCATTCTCTGCTGCTGACTTTTGCTTAAAAATAAAAATCTGACCTACCTGACTTCAACTTTGATCAAACCCTAGTGACATCCTTTTGTCTGATCGCATATCCCAATGCTGTGTAATAGGCTGCATGCTCAACATTCTAAACATGGAAGTAGGCCTATTGCAAGCAAGAGGATATCTGTGGCATTTTTTTACAAGCTTTTAGCAACTGCAACTTTGTAGTTTTCTTGCTAAAATCAGCTTGTGAAAAATAAAATAATTGTCTGATCATTGTAACTCAATGAGCTGCCCTCTTGTACCGCTCTCTGCTGTCTCCCTGTCAATGACTCTTTGCTAGTAGGTGAATTCATCTAAAGAATACCTGAATAGAGGATCTAAAGAATACCTGAATAGAATACATCATAATGCTGAAGCTTATTTTTTAGAGATCAGTCCCCTTGCACAATGCTGCTTGATCTTGAATTCACCCAATGTCTACTCCGCAGCTGACTGCAGCCTTCCTTACGGAGGAGGGAGTGGTTATCTCTTCACAAGGGAGGGAGGAGTAAGGGACTGATTTGAGAGGTGGCAACATTTATCCCATTCATTCCTCTGGGTGACATTTACGATGTTCTGTCATCTTGAACTAGCATGTACTGAAGTGAACACGCGGCCGTCCGGATATAATAACAATAACAAATAGCATAACACACCAATTTTCTGAAACTCCCTTTTAGACATCATTACACTACTTGCTCTTTACATAGAAAATACGATTTCTCTAATAATCCCTAAAAAATCCCTAAATTCCTGCATAATGCCATTTTATGATATACATGTATGTGTGTGTATATATATATATATATAACATAACATATATATATATATATATATATATATATATATATATATATATATATATATATATATATATATATATATATATATATATATTGAAACTTCATTAGTTGGTAGTAGAATTCTTGTATAAAAGCAATATAACATGGGTGAGAGTGGGGTTATTAGTGGATGCACCCACGGCTGTGCAACAACCCTACACCTTTATTACATTGCTTTTATTTTTGAGCAATCTTGCTACCATCTAAGGTAACCACAGATGTGGGTATATCCACTGCTTCATCACTTACCTTTGCAAAATGATGATAAAACTGTCTTCAGTAAGGAAACGCTGTATTGGGATGGTTGACCATGCTTTTGTTGTCAGAGCACAAAGCGCAAGTAAATTTTCTTATTTTAAAAAACTTTGCAATTCTGTTCCTTGAATATTCAGAGCATTTTCCACTTTTAAACCATTTTATCCAAACATAAAAGAAATTAGTTGTGTTGCATTATTTTAAAGGACCAGTGTTTGGAGACCCTTAGGGACCCTTAGAGGGTCTTTGTGCCAGTTCATTTAAACTTCAAAGTTGGGCGAATTGATATGCAAATGAAACATGGCCGGAAAAGTGAAACTACTTAATAGGTATCCAGTTATCAAAAAATAAGTGCATCACATAGGAAATTTTATCAAGTCGTGGTATGATCCCTGATTTTTGTTCAAGTTGTAAAGAGATCTTAGTAACTGAATATAATCAGTATAATCAGATGTCTCTTCCATCCCTTGACTTCAGAAATGCAAAACTTGCTTGTTCATTGACAGCATAAGAGTGGTGAAACTAACATTCTCTAAACATTCGCTAACATTTACTAAATGCTAGCAAACATCAGCTATGTTAGGTAAGATACTTGTTTTCACATTATAAATGAAATATTTCAGCAAGGCAGATCTGGTAATAACTTGACAAATAAAGTGATCAAATTGGTTTGCAGTGATTTCATTTGATTTCATCTGCAGTTCTTAGTAGTGTGTTCTTAGTACTATTATTACCAGTTTTTATACATGACTAACTTTCTGATCCAATTACTTTAACATCACTGGTCCTTTCATATTACCACCAGATTCAAGCTACGGCAATAAATAAAACTTCAAAGGCACAGGAGTATTTTTTTGTAGCTCTGTTGCCTTTTTGCCATCCTGCGCGATATGGTCACGTGGTCGCAGTCATATACTTATCCAGCAGGTCAACTGACTGATCCCAAGCCCCGTTCCCTTTTGCTTTGTCACAATTGGGCCTGTAGCAAAACCTTGGACAACTTCTCTATTCCTTTCATTATATTGGGTGTTAGGCTTACAGCTTTGTCTTGAAAATCAAGGAAGACCTTTAAATAGGTATGGTATAGTCCCTTCAACCTACTGGACCAGTTAAAATTTGCCCAATTAATTTTAATATAATAAATGAATGAATTAATAAATATAATAATATTCATTTCTGTTTTTAATTTGTATGATCACATCTAGGTGAAAGTATAACGTGAGGGAGCAAATGCAAATGAGTCTGCTGGGTTCACAGCAGCAGTGATGCCAGTGGAAGGGATATTTTACAGTAGGCATTTCTTTAGTCTACACCCACCACACAAATGTGTGACTACTCCCTATGGCTTTGCTTATACTTACACATTTTCTTTTTATCCCAATTCAAGTTGTTATCGGATTGTTTATAATACGATGATCTTTAGCCTCCATGTGGGAAGAAAGCGCCTGCCTGTGCGGCAGTGCATTTAATAGTTTAATGTTACCTCTGATCATGGACTAGGCCTAACATCACAAGAATTAAGAATAATCGAAATAAGTTATTGCACTCACTGATAAAATGTTTTGCACACATCATAGACCATGAAGCTGCTGCTCCCATCATTGAATATGTTCATATCCCATGTAGGCATAATTGGCTATAGGTTAAGCTTGGCTAACTTTTTAACCTGACCTGTCGAAATCAAAATGGATTCAAAACAGGGAAACTGAAAATTCACACTGATGACCCCATTGTGTTGGGCACTGAAGCTTTTATTGCTATTAACGTTTTTAAATGATGCTGTCAAAAGTAGGCTATATGAACCCCAGAAAACCAGCACATGAGGAGCAGGTGAAAAAGATTCACACAGACATCTATATGCTTCAGCCACGCTGTCCATGGTAGCGATATGTAACAGTTGATGGGTGGGGCTTGGAATCAGTAAATTGTAGTAGCCAAGGTAGGTTGCAGAATTGTATCAAAAGTGATGTCACAAATGGGTCACATGCAGTTTTAAGTATTGACATAAACCTGACATACTGTGGCACTCTTAAGGTATTGATTAGCAGCCATTGAATTCTGTCAGATATCTGACAATAACCCATTACAATAATAGAAACTTACTTACCATAGGATGTCAATTTCTGAGCGTGCGTGTGTGTGCGTGTGTGTGTGTTTGTGTCCGTCCTAAATATGGTTGTATTTTTACATTTTGTCTTTACTCAAAATATAGTCCATCAGTATCTTAATCTACAGCTGGATTTATACTATGACTTTACACTATGACAGAAGTGAGGAAATAGCTTTGCAAAATGTTCAGGATACATACATTTTTTGTATTTGTTACTGCGTCCTAAGGAGTCATTTGACAACATTGCAGTCGAGGTTAAGTGTGGGCAGCCTTTAGGGCAGAAAGGGCTGTGTCTGGTATCATTTGGCATTAAGGTTTAGGAATTGGAAGGTTACAAAAGGCATAATACTTTTACAAAGATATAGCATACATGGTGGTGATGGTATAGTAGTTAACTAGCTCATTTTGGGCTTATGACATTGCTCTACCTTCTGCGTTTTATTTTAAAAAAGGGACTCTTGTACATGATCCCGTCAGGTTGTTCTGTAAGAGGAGCGTGTTGGTTGTTTATGATAGTCAAGCTAGCAGGACAAAGGCCTACATGGTCCTCCATTTTAGGATAATTTATGCATGAAGCAAAGCTCTGCACAAGTCTTGTACAAAAGGTTGGTAGTTTTGCCACTTGTCATATTATGGATGGTCTCAGACTATGTCCATTGTCCACATGCAGTCTTGACAAATGACTCCAATGGTTTACTAGCACACTGTGGAAAATTTCATTTTATTGTATATTTAAGCATCAGTGGTTTGCACATTGAACAATTTGGTTTTCCCATTTCCTTTTCACTAAAGGAAATGTGATAGTTCAGACCAACTTGACACCAGGGTTTTTACTCCATGACAGCGAGTGAAATATACCCTCCAGAGGTTGATGACGACCAAGGATGACGTTGATGTTTTCTGTTTACAGCTAAATCGCAATTTGTGGAGATGAACTGCACCATGCTCCTAACACAACCAAAACACAATTTTTTATCCATTAATAAAGTTTAGAATAGCACACAACTTTAGTTGTAGTGTCAGCGAAGGCCCTACTCCTAACACGAAGTACAGAGAACTTTGTAAGTGTACCGAGAGTCTATTTAAATGACAATTTTGCAAGATTCACCCACCGTCTTCTGTTTTGTCCATGTTTGGGAATGACCTCAAAATCCTTCAAAAAAAAGTTAGTTTGAGATTAACTTCAGCAGTTATGCTGAACTCAGTAAATATAAATAAGCAACCTAAATAATTATGCAGATTATGAATGTAATGTGTAGATTAGTTTTACAACTTTTGGATATAGAACTATCGACTTGATTGGACTTTTCCACAAACATAGACTGAACGGAAGACAGTGGGTGACTCTTGCGAAATTGTCATTTAAACAGACTCTGTACATGTACAAAGTTTTCGGTACTCCATTTTAGGTGTAGGATCTTCGTTGACACTACTACCAAAGTTTGGTAAAAAATGCCATTTTGGTTGTGTTGAAGGCATAGCGCCGTTCATCTCCATAGTTTTACGGTTTAGCTGTAAACAGAAAACATGTTCAAACTAGACAGATAAACATTGATCAAACTAGATCAATGTCTTCGACCTCTCGAGAGGTTATTTGACTCACTGTCATGGGGTAAATACCCTGTTGTCAACTTGGTCTGAACTATCACTTTAAACTGTGAGATTGCCATTGTCACCCTTATTACTCTAGAGAAGCGTCATGTTCTTGTAACTAACTGAATGATTCATCTTTTCCTCCCTTGATTACTTCTGATGATGACTCCTCTGCCTTTGACTATCCTGAACACTTGGAACAACTTAAAAAAAACTGGACACAACTCTGCAAACTTATGATCATTTGGAATTTTTTCTCTTTGCTTGACCTTAACACCAATCATAAAACAACTTGACCCTGGCTGACATTATAAATGTAGCGCAATGAGCGGTACCCCCAGGGAGGTCCTCCTCAGATGGTGTCCCCCATGGGCGGGCGACCGGGGGTGGACTCACCCCAACAACAGCAGCAGCAGCAAGCAGTAGTTGGAGTCGCTGGTGCATTAAGTGTTGTCGGGGGACCAGGTGCTTTTGGCCGAGGAAACCCAGTTGGAGGCAACTTTGATGGCCCCAACAACAAGCGCCGTAGATTTTAAATGTTTTTGTGTGTAATTTTTGCCCACAATATTTTTTTCCCCTTTTTATTAAGTTCTTGATGTCCTCTTGGCATCCAAGACATAACCACGGTTTACGATTGGGTTTGGGATGGAGCTCATTCTTGCCTCTAGTGTTACTATCCTGCTCGATATTTCAAGATTGGGGTACAGTCTTTGTTTGCTTCTTTGTGTGCCTAAAATTCATCAGGAAGTTTAGCATGAGCCACCCTTGCAATCATATGACATTTTTAGGTGCTATGGAGCCTCCAGCATCAACTGTGAACACATTTTATTATTACGTCTGAAGCCGTTTTTTATGTATCGTGATGCATAGGTGTTTGTATTTTTTTTCCCCCTTTAATATCCATACAGAGTTTTTAGACATTAGCATTATTGTGTTGCTGGTTTTGCATGCTTTATTTCAGCTGAAATCTTGTTCAGTTCTGTGGTATGTACAATAAATCTATTTTCAAGTGTGTGCTTTGTGCACTGCTGTTTGCAAACTCCTGGAATCTCCTGAAAGCTGGAACCTTCTCCATCTTGTCAACTGTCGCTCGGTTTTTGTTAGAATAGAATGTTAAAATGAAAATAATTTTTTGTCTTTTAAATGTCTCTGAAGAATGTGGATGTTACACAAGAGGTTTTACACTATAAATACTTGCTGGTTTTATTACTAAAGAGCTAAACTCCTACTTCTGATAATTGTGTGGAAGCCTAATCACAATACCTACAAAATAACAGGACTGGCTAGTATTTCAGCTATATTGTTTTTGTTTGTGTGCCCTGTGCTCTTTCTTTTGAACCTTCTTAGTAACCTTTTGAAAATTCTTCTTGTGTCAGATTGGGCATGCTTAAACATCTTGTGATTGGCTTTGTTATCTCTAAAGGCTAAAGCCATTTAGCCTTCGATGTGTTGTATTTACTTTTATTCCATTTGCGATTCTCATTCCAAAAAAGTCAATATCAGACTTCTTAGGATTATCAATCCAATTTATCCCATTTTTTTTATACTTTACAGAAAGGATATGATCTTTCATAGGTCTACATCTGACACCAGAAATATGACACAATGCAGAAAAATTATGTTGTCAGACCTGTAAACGAAATATCTTACAACACTGATATCTATGGTTCAGTGTCTTGTGCATGCATGAATGTCCATGTGTACGTACATGCATATTCAGAAACTTGCAGTTGTATGATGAAACTGGGTGCATAATGTAAAGTATGCTGACATAGTGTCATGCGTAAATGGTTGATACTTTGCCAGTACACATCTGCTCTTAGAGAGGTGACCTATTTTGCAGATTGCTTTTATGCCCTTGTAGTTTTCTCAGACGTTAGATCTATGTTATGTATGTTTCAGGGGAAACTAACTCTCCTGAGATCCCCCAACGTGTGTTTTATGCAAGCAGTCCAGTCAGAGTAGTACAGCAACAGATTCTAATTGCCTTTTTCTTTCTTTAAAAAATGTAGACTAATCAAGGCTTTGATTGGCAGCACTGATATACACACAACCTTTTAATTGAAAAAAAAAAAAAAAAAACTTTCTTCCAGTTATAGTTGAAAATGTAATGTATACATAGGTATGTAAAGACTGACTGATTATAGCATATTATGTTTATATTATCATTAAAGAGTCTCACTAAAGAGTCTCTGCTCATCTTTGAGGAATCTTGGCTTCCGTTACGAGTCACCATTGACATATAGCTTCTCATTGGCATCAGTAATGCCCATGATGATGATAAACAAAGATGACCAGTTACTACCACATACATTCTGATACCCATTCATATTGTTTGTGTAGTCTCAGAGCTTGGTGACAGACTCTTTTAAAATGAGACTAGGGAAGGGGACGGATTTGTTGTAGATGAAGTAGATGGGAAGGAGTATTTGTTTTATATACAAAAATATACCTTTACTCAGGCCATCCTTTCTTAGAAATATGTTTGTTTGCTGTAGCATCAGAATCAGGAAAAAATGTGTCAGTAGATTTTTTTTTAGTCATCCTTCATCCAAAAACGAATTCATTTTGGATACAATGGTGGGTCGGTGTGTGAGTGCTCCTGTACAGCTCCCTAAAGGCCCGCTTGCATGGCATTAGACATTCGATTGGTTTGCGTATCTTCCTTGTACATTAAGGCCTAACATTAGTTAGTTCTGTTATGAAAAGCAACCGGTCAGTAAGCTTGTATGTAGCCTGTAATCAAAAAGCTTTCACAACATTTGGAAGCATGAGTGATGCAATGTTGCAATGAGTTCTTTACTCATGGCTGCAATTTAATTTCGAAGTTTTGTCCCTCTACTCATCTAGTCTGTGAAATGTAGCTGGCTATCATCAGAGCTTGTGGAAGCTCAATCCTGCTTGCATGACACAGCAATACAGAGGTGTGGCCTTCTTTAATGTTGCCCCTAGTGCTGTCTGTACCACACTGCATGACAACCTACTATGTCTCTGTACACACATCCAAATTTCTGATCAGGTTGTAGGAATTTTTGTTTTTTTTTCTCAAATTTGCTCAAAAGGAAAAGATAGATTTAAAGACATATAATTCACTCGGTTGCATTGCAGTATTATGGTCGTGTTTTTTCGGGTTACAGCAAACAAGAATAATTATAAAGTTGGACTTAGTGATGGATATTTTCACATTTAACATTTACAGGACACTGCAATTCAAATCTTTCAGTACATGGTTTCTATATGAAGTGTAAGGGGTTTCTGTGGGTTGGCCCAGTAGTCCCTCAACCAGACCCCTAATTTAAACCATCAGTACCCTTCAGGGGAAAAAGTCATAGTGTTTTATGGCAAGGAACATTGACCCTATAATTAGAAAATATGTGATTGCTTTGAAGGAGAAATCCAGTGTGAATCAATCCATTTCTCTGTGGTTCAAGGTCACAGAGTGCTATCAGTAGGAAAGAGAACTTGAACATTTGATACAACAGACCAAATACTGAACCGACAGCTACCACTAACTGAGAGGGGCATAGTAACTTGCTCTCAGTTGCATTTTCTTATGCCCAATTCAGTTAATGTTGTTGCCTGTTCGTATTCAGTCTTTATTACTCTGTTCATTGTAATGCTAAAAAAATGCTCCATTCACTTAAATGGGACTTCCTAATGTTTCAGGGTCTGATATTTCTTGATAATTTGATCAACTTCATATCTTAATAATTTCTTGAAACAGAATGTTGCCATAACCAATCAACTTTTTTAACGGAAGTTGTTATCTTAATCGTTAAAATTATGATAAATCATAAACAGTGCTTCATTGTCATCTTATTGATATCTTCAATAGGTAGCCATGTAATAAGTGGGATAACATTCTATGAGGCAGTCATAATTGTGGAATAATCCCCTTCAGAGTGATTTAACAGCCCTGTGCATGCATCACTCTCAGGGCATATTCCATGATAATGATCACCTCGCAGAATGTTTTCCTTGACATTCAGTTTCTGGACTTAGAAACAACTTAGAAACAATGACTAAAATGGTGAGTTTGAACAAAGCCTGGATGTGATATTGTGTGGGAAATCAACTGTACTTCAACTGCACACCCGAATCAAAGGTGTGGGAAATGGAAGGATGTTCTTCTCTCATTTACAGGCATGCAAACACTTATCTATTCTGTGCAAGGAGAAGTTAGGCTTGGCCAGTAGGCTATAACAATTTGCCCATATCATCACAGCCAGACTCAGGCAAAAATTCTCTGCAGCTAGCCTACACTTCTTTGTGCTCTGTGTCTGTACAGTTGTTAACAATATAGATAGCCTATGAGTGTGTCAGTCAGTGTGTGTATATATATATATATACACACACACACACACACATGGGCAATTCCTCACAAAACTGTTATGAATGATAAGTTGTTTGACTGTAAATGGGAAGATGTGTAGTGGAGCTGGGTGGTGAAGAACAGCAATGTTACTTATGAGAAGGACTTGGGTTAGAAGGACAAATCCAGGTGTGTGTGTGTATGTATGTATGTGTTTATGTATGTGTCTAGGTGAGTGTGTTTTTGTGGCTAAATGGGTATGCGTCTGTATGTGCATGAGGAGTTAGAGAACAGGCAAGTCCTATACTATAGTTGAATATGTGTCCCTTGCTGTGAATCTCTTAAGCAGTGCAGTTGATAATATTGTTTCTTGATTTTCTGAGATGCCCATTTGAGAAACACTGGTCTGGTCTGGCCCCCACAATCATTCCTTAAATCCGTTGACAGATTAAGTTCAGACATGCATTCCAAGATGTCATAAAATGTGTTGAGTATTTTGTAGAAAGAGATGGCGACACTGCTCACTGGTACACTGTTTTGTGTTATGAAGCTGGATTTTCATGGTCAAGCTATGTAGCCTCTGTACTCTCCATCTTTAACGTCTGTAATAGCACTTGTGATTGTTTCACATTGCAGACATGTTTGCGTAGCTTGATGTGTTTGCACACCATGCATAAACTGAAAGACCTAAATTTTGGTTGCTATTTAAGTTGTTTTCATTAGCTTATATTGGGGCTGTAATGATGCAGCGAACTTGATTTTTGTTTTTGTTTTGTTTTTTTGTTATAGAATGAGATGCAGAAAAATAATGTAGAACTGTGCAAGATACAATTTGTTTCCTTTTTGTTCAAAATTGCATTTTATACTAAAAAATAAATTGGTTTAAAACCACTCCCTGATCTTTCTTAAAAATTACTACAGATAACATATAATTCTGGCCACTGTAAGTTTTTGGTGGTGCTGTTGCACATTCTGTGAAAAGGTATGCTGTCAGGAAGAATAGAAAACATAGCCACTGGCTGCAATAACGGACCTGAGCACAGTACACTCACATGTCATATATTCATCAGATGTACAAATGTGATGTGCATGTTGTAAATGTTATGATCCTTTGACAGATTCTGTCAAAAAAACTGAGGGGGTAAACATTTGGAGTGGCCTTGAGCTTTTATTTTCAAAACTGAGGCCAGGCCGAACTGGGACGGGACTGAGGACTTCAACCAGGAATTTGAATAGAACATACATAGTTGGTGCTGCTATGCAAGACAGATTTGACCATGTAGATAAATTATCATATTATAAAACAATATTTTGGTTTGTTAATTTATTTCATTTATTGTTTTGTGTTCTTATAATATATGTGGTAATATTTCATATCATGTCTTTACAATGCATTCATTCATGATGTTTGGAAATTCGAATGTAACTACTCAACTGTCATGGGTTCTGAGGAGTTGAAATTCTATCCTCGCTCAGGACTGAAGTAAGAAGTGTGTGTGTTCGTCAGTGTGTGTGTGTGTGTGTTCGTCAGTGTGTGAGTATAGGTGTGTCTTGGTGAGTGTTTCATGGGTGACGTGTGTGTGTCTGTGTGTATATTTCTGTGACTGAGCCTGATGTGTTCATATTTCTTTATATGCGAGTCTCTGTGACTGTGTGTGTGTGTATGAAAGAGTGTATGTCTGAGAGCAAGACCATCGGACAGAGACTGTGTGTATGGTTAAAATATAGCACACATGATTTGCTCCCACAATATACAGCACGTGAGATTTTGTGTGTGTGTCGGGAGTGGGGGAGTGCACATGTTTCTGTGATTAGGGTGTGTGTATGTGAACTCACACATGTGTTCCTCTTATGTGTGTTCTTGTTTGTGCATGTGTGTGTATACACAGAGCTTTCCTATTTCTGCAGTCCACAGCAATGGCAGATCACTGCTATCGTGTGTGCGTGTGCACTTCTGTTGGTGTGTGAGAGAGACACAGAGACAGAGAGAGACAGTAAGTCACTGTGTATGTGTGTGAGAGAGAAATGGGTCGCTGTTATTGTGTGTGTGTATGTTTGTGACAGAGTATTTGTTAGTGATTGTGAATGTAAGTGTGTGTGAAGGAGAGAGGCAGCAATGTTACTGCTATTGTGCGCGCACATGTGACAGTGTGTATATTTGTGTGTGTGTGTGATGGAGAGAGAGAGAGGCAGAAATAGAGAGTGTGTAGGGCACTGTTAATGTGTAAAAATGGTAAAAAAGTATATAAGTTTGGTCAAAGATAGACATTTTCCATTTCCATTTCCTTTGTATGTATTCATGTAATTTACACTTTCAAGCTAACACTGACAAGTATACATTGGATTTGCCATCATGTAATGGTAGCAAAGATGATCCGTCTATCCTGTCTATTATCTTACATGATTGCACAGATGAGTGCATACAAAATGCTAAAAAATGCCGACTACAAACCAGTCTAGCAGGCTACTTCCCTTGTGGATAATGCAACTCATTTATCTTATCTGATTACCCCCACTGTTGTCTTTGGTCTTCGTTAGTGGTAATTTGTAAAAAAAAAAAAAAAAACAAACAAACAAAAAAAAAGGCTGGTTTTTGCTTTGAGTTAGGGCACTGAGGCACACAACATAAACTCCTATTTTAGACTGTGCAGTGTTTTACTACCGTAGTAGAATGCTGTGAGAGAAAGACACTTTGCCCGGCCAGGGCACAAACAGAGAAATTGTGAGATAGGGGATTTAAAGTGTGGTTAAAAAGGTTTAGCAGGAAATAAAACTTTCAGGTCCACTGACTGGGAGCTTTATGGTGTGTCACTATGTGGTGGCCGAGTGAAATGCCTATTTGCCAAGAAGGACCCTCACGTTCCACAGAATTTCCCAGCCAGATTCACTTGTTCCCTTTGTCAGGGCGTAGGGATGCATGACATCTTTGTTTACTTTTTATTCTAAACTACTTTGCAATTATTTACAGATTACTTTTAGTTTAATTATTTCTGTATTGATTATTTTGATTTAACTAATTTAAATTGATTTTATTGAATTCTGCTCTCAATTAGTATTAATTTGACCAACCAAAATATGACGTTTTGACATTAGACTCATCTTGGACGTTAATGTTGAAGTCTTTAATATTATTTTGGGTCCAAAACATTTAACAGTCTGAAATTAAATCAATTAGCTAATTATTTTTTTGGGGAAAAGACAACTTGTGTCCTCTGATACGTCACATGAAATTATATTTAAAGCTATATGAAGCATATATTGCAATATATACTGTATACCGTATGCTTGAAATTGTACCACAATATGACGTTAAGGCCATACTGCCCAGCCCTAATCCTTTGTTTAACCAGGAGGGTCCTTTTGAGTTACAGTATCTCTTCTACCAGGGAGTCCTGATCAAGATGGGCAGCATAGACATAAAGTTTCAAAGAACATAAAGCAGACAGAAAGTTACAACCAATGACAAACCGATCCATGATCTCAGAAACAAGTGATGACACAAAAAGTAATATGGTACTGGGAGAGGCTGGTACTTAGAAACACTGGCATTGTTTTGTGAGCTTAGAGCTTTTGTAATGCAGATTGAAATATGAGTTTTCCTCCAAAGATGAAGTAATGTCCATTGAACCATGCAGTGGTGTTACCTTATACTTGCGCCTGTTATAATACACAGGGCAGAATGGTACACCACATCTATCTTTTCATCAAGCCAGATACCTATTTATAAAAGGTAACCCTCCCCAGATGGTTGCCATCTGGTGTTGCAATTGTGTGAGTTATGGGTAATGAGCGAGAATATGTAAAAATCACATTTTGTTTTTGGCATTTTATATGAATATAACTTAAAAAGGGAAGTTTGAAGTAGTAGTAAATGAAGAACGTAAATAATCTACTGCCATTTGTAAGGAACGTGCTATAGTATAAATAATTGCATCATTGGCATAGAGATGAACTTTTGCTGGTTCTAGACCTGCACCAAGGTCATTTAATATAAATGGAGAACAAGACTGGACCCAAGATAGATCCCTGGGGAACCACCTTCCCTTCTAGAGCAGCAGAGTTGTCTATGGACACACACTGAGATGAGTTCTTCCGAGTCATGTTGTACTGGACAATGTCACACCCATCACACCTGTCTGTATTGTGATGAGATGTAGTCAACACTTCCAAATTGCTGCTATTACTCATAGCTGAATAGAGTGAATGTCAAGTATGCCAATAAAGAAGATGGGATTTTTTTTTTAACCTGTTGCAGGTAAGTGTGCTGTGCATCAGAATTAAGCAATAAGCCCTGACCGACTATACCGTGAATATAACACAAGTGAGGGGTGTTGTTGGGCACAAAGCAAACAGAGCGAAGCCGAGAAACTTTTGAATGGCACAGCAATATAGAATGAAAAGCGGTCTCAGCTCAGCATATACAACGGCATCGATCATGATTCAACCAATCATAATCAAGAACTATGCATTTTAGAATAGCTAGTATATCCTGTGAAATCTTGTTTACACGTTTCTAGACATTTATAAAAACTAATGTTTTTTTTATCTGTTTGGGCCTTTCAGTTACAAGAAAACCAGCCACCTCCAACTGTTTTATTTATTTATTTATTTATTTATTTTTCAAAACATGCGATTCTGTAGATACGTGTAAATGCAATTAAAAAAATATATAAAATATATCTAGATACAACAACAACCCCTTTTTTCTGGGTTAGCTGAACACGTCAGACATGCCATCTCAAGAGTTTGAATTTCATGTATTTTCTTCAACAGTAATGTCAGGAGAATGTTCATGCATACAGTACATACATAAGTTGTAAACATATAAACCATAAATTATGTAAAACATAATTAGTTTACATTAGGTGGTTAAATGTGTCGTGGAATGTGCGTTGGAAGTCTAACCACAGGACAATTTTACACACAAAATGGATTTACCCCCTCTCTGCTTGGGCCCCATAATTGTTGCAACATGCGGCACAGCTCTTCTGCTTCACGAGATGGTTACTAATTAATAATAATTAAAATTTAGAAATGTTTAATGTCCAGCAAATAACCTATTTAAGCATACAAAAGGCCCTCTATACACCGGCTCTGACATAATTGTGGAGCACATTAAAATTCAGCAATTTCTTTTTGCACTGCTAGAACACTGCACACAGTGAGCATGGAATAGTAGGCTGCGTAATCACCAATGGATTCTCTTGAACGGCTCCAACAAACTAGACCTGAATCATAATTGACAGGCAGTGGCATCAGAGTTCAATGCTGGTTTGCAGGGTCATATGGGAAATAACGGAATAGAAAGTTGAAAGTGCAGTGCTCTGCAGTACGTTGCACCCGGTGTGCTAAAGCCTTAAAGGAAATAAGAACTGGGAGAGTGTGAATCACAATGAAAAATTGGGTAAATTATTGGATAAAATTTCACCTAGATTATGGTGCAGCCTGCTAATCCATAATTGTGCTGTAGTATGTTAGTGACCCTTGTTTGATGTAGCAATATTGTAGCTGATTCTTTGTGTGTTTGTTGAGTGTCAAACATTGATTCATAGAGCCTAATTTGTTCATGATTAGTCTTGTAGACAGTTAGGTAGGTCAGTGCACATTTACTCTATAGTGTTATTTACAGTTTTTCACTTTTGTTGCATTTTGGTACAATATCCAAATCATCTGATGACTTGTAACCTACAGTATGTCACAAAAGTGAGTACACCCCTCACATCTTTGTACATTTTTCATTATATCTTTCCATGGGAGAAGTCTGAAGATATAACACTTTTCCACAATGTAACGTAGGCAGTGTACAACTTGTATAACAGTGCAAATTTGCTGTTCCCTCAAAATAACTCAACACACAACCATTAGTGTCTAAACCACTGGCAACAAAAGTAAGTACACCCCTGAGTGAAAATGTCCAAATTGTGCCCAAAGTGTCAATACTTTGTGTGGCCACCATTATTTTCCAGCACTGCCTTAACTCTCTTGGGCATGGAGTTCACTAGTTTCGCAAGTTGTCACTAGAATCCTCTTCCACTCCTCCATGACGACATCACGGAGCTGGTGGATGTTAGAGACCTTGCGCTCCTCCATTTTCCGTTTGAAGATGTCCCACAGATGCTCAGTTGGATTCAGGTCTGGGGATATGCTAGGCCAGTCAATCACCTTCACCCTCAGTTTTTTTAGCAAGGCAGTGGTCATCTTGGATGTGTGCTTGGGGTCGTTATCATGTTGAAATACCGCCCTGCGGCCCAGTTTCCGAAGGGAGGGGATCGTGCTCTGCTTCAGTATGTCACAGTACATATTGGCATTCATGGTTCCCTCAATGAAGTGTAGCTCCCCAGTGCCGGCAGCACTCATACAGCCCCAAACCATGACACTTCCTCCACCATGCTTGACTGTAGGCAGGACACAGTTGTCTTTGTAATCCTCGCCTGCTTGCCGCCATACACACTTGACACCATCTGAACCAAGTAAGTTTATTTTGGTCTCATCAGACCACAGGACATGGTTCCAGTAATCCATGCCCTTAGTCTGCTTGTCTTCAGCAAACTGTTTACTGTCTTCAGAAGAGGCTTCCTTCTGGGACGACAGCCATGCAGACCAGTTTGAAGCAGTGTGCGGCGTATGGTCTGCACACTGACAGGCGGTCCCCCTACCCCTTCAACCTCTGCAGCAATACTGGCAGCACTCCTACGTCTATTTTGAAGACACAGCCTCAGGATATGATGCTGAGCACGTGCACTCAACAACTTTGGTCGACCATGGTGAGGCTTGTTCTTAGTGGAGCCTGTCCTCTTGAAGCGCTGTATGGTCTTGGCCACTGTGCTGCAGCTCAGTTTCAGGGTGTTGGCAATCTTTTTATAACCTAGACCATCTTCATATAAAGCAACAATTTTCCTTTTTAAATCCTCAGAGAGTTCTTTCCCATGAGGTGCCATGTTGAACTTCCAATGACCAGTATGAGAGAGTGTGAGAGTGAGAACACCAAATTTAACACTTGCTCCCCATTTACACCTGAGACCTTGTAACGGATCACATTACACCAGGGAGGGAAAATGGCTAAGTGGGCACAATTTGGACATTTTCACTTAGGGGTTTACTCACTTTTGTTGCCAGTGGTTTAGACACTAATGGTTGTGTGTTGAGTTATTTTGAGGGAACAACAAATTTGCACTGTTATATAAGTTGTACACTCCCTAGTTTACGATGTGGAAAAGTGTTATATCTTCAGACTTCTCCCATGGAAAGATATAATAAAAATTGTACAAAAATGTGAGGGGTGTACTCACTTTTGTGACATACTGTATATTTATATATACAGTACACAATACACATATATATATACTGTAATTTCTTATTGCTCCCAACAAACAATTCCTTTTGCTCACCTAATTATCTGCTAGGCTTCTTTGCAAAGAAATAAGGTGATAGCAAAAGTGTTGCTACAGTTGTCATTATGCAGTGTCAGTAGTAATTTGCTATTTCTAGTAGGCTTGCACAGTACAGTATGAATCTGATCTCCCAGTTCTTGACAGTCATGTTTAAGGAACAGGAACGACACTAACCGTTTCATTGGTATTTGGTTGAGATATAAACTATGCATTTTTGATTTTGCAGGCTGTCCTCTGTGTTTTGCAGTTTGTAGGTTAATTGTTTTCAGAAATCCACATTGTTGCCTACCTTTACATAATAGGAGAGAATAGGCTTTGTTGTGTCAATATCAAATGGTGTTTTTAGTTCTCTGTTACTGTTGCTTTGCCTGCCAAACTTCAGTGACATGCTAACTTGGTTGTTTCATCAAAAAATTTGCCACTGGTCTGGGGTAACATCTAGCTGTTGTACAGTGGTAAATGAACAGCCCAGATGATAAGGGGTTGCCTGGTCATATTATGCAGGCACAGGCCATTTTTTGAAAGCTTTGTTTGGCGTGTATGGGCATAGCCTGCATGTAGACCTACTCGTGGTTTGATTTGTAAACCTTCCTTTGTTGATGGCTCTGACTAATACCTGATGGCAGCAACACTTTGTGGCTAGGGTCTGGGATTAAGGGAACCTTGTGGATAGTGGCATTTGTGTTGATATGCATGTCATGGTGCAACTGTTTTTTTTTTTTTTTTGTCTAAAGGCTGTATGTTTCTAGCCTATAGTCAATAGTCATACATTAGCTTCCTTGTAGGTAGATACTTTATGTCAGGGGTTCTCAAACTTTATTGGGCCGGGGCAGAATTCTTTTCAAGGACCCCTCATTATCGTTACAAAAATGTAATCATATAAGATTATAGCCATTTGTTCTTACATATTTGAACATATTTTGCTAGTACCACAACAGTTTTAAACAGCTGTGTCATTGCAGTTGTCAAAACTAGTTTTTTTCAAATCTAAAACATACTGTTTGTTTCGCATAACTAATATTCATGTTGCTTGCAGTTAACGTTAATACCTAAGGAAAGTGTTGATGAAGATTGATGTAGTATACACATCATGTAGGCTAATTTGTCACTAATGTTATGCTGGTGGGAGTAATGAGCACGATGTGAGTGGACTCTATAGTGATCTCTAGTATTTTCCTCCCCTGTAGACAAGTTTATACTGGCCCATGGCAATGTGCTGCAGACCCTGAGGATCCCCCGACCCTAATTTGAGAAACAATGCTTTATGTGAATTTTAAAACTAAAATAAATGTTTAAATACAATGCATACGACTCAGACTCGAATTTTTGTAGACTTGAGACAACCCTAGTCTAAATGCAGTATTAATAGACATGAGTGAAGGGTTTTTTTTTTTTGTTTTTTTACATAAGACATCTCACTTTGGCAATGTTTTTAGGTGATAAAATGCTGAATTAGAAATTGCTGTCATGTGACTTGGCAGATTTTTTTTTTCCCCCATCTAGATGTGGTGTGGAGTGTGTGTGACACACTTGTCATTTTGGTCCCCAACATAAATGCACACTTGTCATAATTGACAATTATGTTTTGCACATGTTTTTATCCTGTAAATATAGTCTTTTTTCTTTGTCTCCCCTCAGGTTACAAACCAATTTGTAATGCCACTGGAAAGGCCTTGGTTACAGGTAGATCTGCTGACCAGAATCTGTGAAAAATCATGTGGCTGAATTCTACACATGTAAGTTTCCTTTTTTTTAATCTGCCTATAGTTGTTGTCCTATTATTATTATTATTATTATTATTATTATTATTTAGAACATTGCAATGGTTGGGATAAATGATCTACTTTACTGTTGCCCACTAGGTGGAGCTGCATTCTGAGTAATTCCTGGCAAACTTCTCTCCTGGAGAGAAGTTTGCCAACAGCCAACAGAATCCAGCACTATTTTGTGAATTATTGGTACTGACACCTTGGCCAATTGTGTTACAGCATTCCCCATCTGAACTCATTATTCATTGAGAACAGTCAACCTTATAAGTTCTTGAAATGAAGAAATGTTATTAAAATGCATGTTGTTTTTTAACTTAATGTTGGCAACACACCTCAAAAAATGGGAGTGGGCTAGTTTACCCATCTCTTCACATCTGTCTGCATTTGGGAACTGAGAAGTGTGGTTGCTAGTCTGATGCAGCAGCTTTCACACCGTTTCACTTTGTGCAAAGTGTCTGAAACTTATCAATTGGCATGCTCCACAGTGGGCAGGTACATTCTGTTTAAACTAGCCGCTACTGTTTGGTCATGACGTATGTTCCAATTCATGCCACATTCATGCCATTGTTTTCCTTAAATATTCAGAGTATTTCCTGCATAGTTCAGGTAGCAATTACTTTTGACTTACAATTTAATTTCTGTAACCATATCGTTTCTGGGTGTAAGAAATGCAGTGACATTTTTTGGTTTGTCAGCCTATATCGTGCACAAATTAGAGGGGTTGGGCAGGGCAAGTGCGTAGAATGCTTTTGGGATTGGTGGGGGAATTGCCTGTCCAGTGAGTGTGATAAAGTGCATATAGTGCAGTTGGGGAGGGACTGGGGGTGTATGTGGCTGAGGGCTATGTAGTCATGGGGGTGGGGTTGGAAGCCCCAGAATACACGTGGTATGGAGAATATTGTCAAGATTTACGTGGCTAATGACTACAGTATGCAGAATGCAGGGGCGGGGGGGCTTCCTGATGATGGACAGTGGTGTGGGCAGTGCTGTAGGGGGTGGAGTTGTGGGGGACAGAAGGGCAGTGATGAGAATGGAGCAAACCAGATACCCTATAATGTCACATGATTCTTGCCAGACATGCACGCACATGTATACACACTTTCTCTGGTTTGAGATTTGTCACGCCCAGACACTGCTGCGGAGTACATAACTGGAATTCCTTCTTGGTCTGTTTAGAAGTCTCAGCAGCACAATCCTCTCCTGTAACTTTTGAGAAAGTTCATTCATTAGGTGGGGCTTAGTCACACAATGCATGTTCAGCTTCATTACACCTGGAAGACATATTGCCACAGCGAGCCACCTCAGTAATCTTTAATAATATATATATATATATATTTGAAAAGGACCCAGAAATGATAGGCATTGACACAAAAGGTGAAGCTATGTAGTGCTTTTATACATAATGTACTCTACCTTCGCAGAGACAGGAGCCTCTAGAGTAATTTGAGATGAACCATGAGAAGGTTTTGGGCACACAGAGGATGAAGAGTAAGGGATGCAAGGGGAGTTGGTGGTGGGGGAATCCTTTGTGGAATCCTTGTAAGGCTGCTGGGACATTCAGGAAAGTGAGATACCAAAAGGTAAACCGTTTTAGAGCAAATCAAATGCTCGGACATTGCTCCTTATGACTCAGCAGTAACTCCTCAGGCCCTAAATGTTCTATCTCATGGCATGTCAAACAGTAGTGAAGCAAACATCTGGGACACTGTCGAGCCTGCAAGCCCATCTCTTGTGATCTGCGTCAGCCTCCTCCTCTAAGGCGGGAGTTCACAAGTCAGACAGTAAATATTTAAGCATTCTCCAAATGTGGGTCACTGGCCCCTCAGTGTTGCAACCACACATTGGTCAGGGGCCTGTAATAATATGATGCAGTACACTCTGCCCATTTATCATCAGGGATATCTTTGTTTACATTCTTCAAAAGATGCTTGTTGATTGTGTATTGAGATACACCACAGCTGTGTTTAATTACATATTCCCATAAAATGTCACAAATCCTGCTGGTCGAGGGCCAGCAAAAAGTGGAGCCCAGAGTTTTACAAGCTAAGTTATTCCAGTGATGTCATTGCCTTCCACTCACAATATCTAATACTGTTCTCTGTCATAGGTATTGCATTGATGTAAACATTCTTGTGATAATTTTCCCCCTAAAGGTCAGTCAGCAATGTTATGTGGTTTGTGAACATAAGACTTTTTGTAACATAAAAATAATGTCTCCTCATGATTAGCTCTTCATTCTCTAGGGTTAAAAGCTGGCTTTGTGAAACTTAAAACAAATGGGGACATCCTGCCCCCCAAACAATAACAGAGTTTCTCCAGAAGGACTGCTACCTCTGTGGCATGTTTTGTTCAGTCTTCAGGTCAAATATAATGTAAGCTTTATTTGTCAAAAGTGTCTGCTTAGAAATATAAACATAAACACAATGATAAACAATGTATTTACCTATTTATTTATTACAAAAGGTTGTTTTTGTGGACTACAGTGGTGGTGCTTTAGGGTTTAAAAGACAGTTTAGAGAACTAATTAAATTTTAGGATCTATTTTTTTTATTTGATACCGGGAGGTGTCGTTCCTGTAATGTTTGATTTCTCTACTGTCACAGTAAGACTTAGAAATTCACCCTTTTTAGTGGGTGTAAGAGTGTTTTCATATATGTTTATGGTTATGAGTTCTTTGCAGACACTTTTGTCCAAAATCACATACAATAAAACCATTACATTACAAACAAACAAGCAAATTAAACAAATTAAAATCTAATATAAACATTTAGGTAAAAATGCATGGAAGCATAATTTTCATCAGAACATATAACACAAGTTTAGATGAAAGTATCGGTAGGGATAATTTACCTATCTAATCCACTATACAATTAATGACTATGACATCATACTTGACAATAAAATGGCTACATTATTAATCAACTGTACTGAACTTAGTGACTGCAGCAATATGTTCAGAAAAAAAAGAAGAAAATATGTCCAGAAAAAGAAGAAAAATCTATCATGCTTTTTTATCATGCAATTGTTTGTGTGGAAGAGGAGGGATCTGCAACAAAGCCAAAATAAAAATTGTTTTCCATTTTATGATCCCTTTAATATTATTCAAAGTTCTTAACCGGAAAGTCACCTGTCCATGCAGTGTTCCCCAGACTCCTCATATAATAGACCCTGGTATAATAGTTTAGGCTGCTACTAGTTGGTAGGGTGAATTTCCCTTCCAACACTATCTGACCACATCTTTTAAAAATGTAAATTACTAAAACATTTTGAAATAACATTGATAACTAAGTGAATAGCTGAGTTTATGTGTGATGCAGTTGTCCGTAAGGTAGAAATTTGCTGTCCCTGTAGTTATCAAATATTTGCCCTTTTCAAATTTTGCATGACAAGCATACATTACTGTCCCACCTGCCATAAATCAGGCCAGGCAAGGTCATTTTTAAAAGAATGTTAGGCATTTATCTGTTCTTTTTCAAGCAGTTATGGCACCCTGTGTTTCCTTTCAGTTATGCCCTTTATGTCCTGTGTCAAATGATGTGACAAGCTGAACACAAAAATCTATTGACCTGAAAAATAAGGACCATTATGACAAGGATAGCCTCATAAACCAATTGTGGACAGTCTATTAACACCAATGTAGGTTGGAAATTAATTAAGTCAAATTAATAGAGCCAAACTCCATCCATGTGTTAAGACAATCAGCCATCTAAAATAGGCCATCAACTGTGCAAATAGGTCATCAATACTGGGAGAAGTATTGCTGGAGAAAACTCCTGGGAGCTGATCAGGGTGCATGTTTTGCTCCCTAACCTCAACTTTTCATAGGAAGCATTGCAAAGTAACAGAAGACCTGAAAGTATGTATGCATGTAGTTAAAATCTTTGTCTGAGATTGCCCTTACAGTTAAATTACTTCCTTTTTGTACTTTTATGTCCATTTAGACCAAGGGAATGATCAAATCAGGTGATTGGTATCATAAGTCTGGATATAGCAGCTGGCCCCCATCTGGCCCAAGTTCAGCTCTTACAAAGTAAGGGTGTTTTAACAAACCAAACTGAGGCCTCATTTTTTTTTCTGTCCACACTATAGCTCCTCTGGTAGTGTCCGACCTCTAAGTAGTGCTTTGGATTATGGGGGTTGTAGTTGCACTGAGCTGTATATTTTCATGAGGCTATCCATTGCCAGTTTTTGTTGCCAGTTTTTTGTTAGGTCTTTTTTGTTTCTTTTTTTTTTGTTTTTTTCATGTAACCTGTTGGCTACAGTTGAATAGGCCTACAACAAATCCTTAAATTTGCACTAGAATTAATTTCCAGGATTCTGAGTGGTTCTGATCTTAACATCTGTCACTCAACATAGACCTACCAGCCAATCACACCAACATCCTCAGTGTTCTGTCTGACCCACCTGGTTAAACTTTACCACAACCTAAAGTAGTTTGCAGATGCTCACATTCTAAGTGACAATGGCAACTGCGCTGCAGTTCTCTCTTTGCAAATACTGCATTGTGCTTATCACATGCATGTAAAGAGTTCACAATCACAATCATAACCTCTGGTACTTTGTGTGCACAAAGTAAAATCCTGTGCTGAATTGTATTTTTCAGTGAACTGTGCATTGTAATAAAGATAGAGGAACATACCATTTTGAAACATTTAACCAACTCATAACAGATGTTATCTAAGCTATGACAACGTTGACCGAGCAAGGTAAGTAGTAACGCAACTACAACTAAGCCACCCATTCAGTAAAACAATAATGCAATACATAGTACGTGTCACATTAGTGTTGGTATAGTTATTTTCGGCATTGTTTTGCATTTTGACTAGTTTTTTTCTGTTTAAATCTTTTTCTATGTAGAGGATCACCATGTGGCTTCTCCTGTTGTGTAGCTTGACACTTTTTCACCAGTTGTTGGTACATAGCTTCTCTGGTGTTCTTGTCAACTCCTTTCAAAGCTCTGCTTGTGTGTTTCATGTAGCCACCTGAGAAGTGGACAGACTGGATTTCATCCCTTAGCAACTGGTTAATTTGCATGGCCAGTTTAGCCGGACGCCATGCCACATGTCAGGCCTTTGTGCTGTCCTGTTCTTCATGCATGAGCAAGGAAAAATCGAGTGCAATCCAAGGAAATAATTTAATAAACTGAGGTCATGAACTACCAAAGTTAATAAAATTGCACTCTCATGACTCTTTAAGTATGCCACAGTGTGCTTGCTCAATGTGCCATGGGTTGATGGACTGCTCTGAGAAGGTGAAGCTCGCTGTGCAGGTGGTTAATCATTATTAACTGGAATTTAAGGTCCATCACTCAGCTTCCAGCTCACATCAACATCAAACTAAATAGAGAGAGTGTAAGCATGGGGATGAGGAAGGGGTGGGTGAGGGGGGCAGTTACAGAAACTGGCCCCTCAAGTGTTTCCCTTTTCAGTTTTACTCTTTACAGAGAATTAACAGACAAAAAGAAAGACATTTGTCGTTTTTGCACCTGGTGATATGAATCACATAGAGGGAATAGGGTCATACATTTAAGACCATTTGAATAAGTTAATAATCAGTGGCCTGAAATGGCAATGAAAAACAAAGGGATGAGAGAAACAGTTAATGAGGAAGGAAAACCACATCTGCCCCATTATACTGGACAGTTGTATGCCCCCACCCCCACCCACCTAAGTGGAAGTATTTTTAGCTTTGGCAGTCTAATGATGTGATTCACTTTAACCCTCTGTCCCGACTCTTGTGCTGTGGAAACAAGGCTTGCATAATTTTGTGAATCTTTCCCCCTTTCACCCTGTCCATTTTCACTCTTTCAATCTTTCACCATCTTTATCACCTGGTGTAGTTCTTCAAGGTCCATTTCATGTACATCTATTCAGAACATATATAGTCCACGTAAGGGATAACGGTTGCTGAGATGTGCTGTTATATGGAAAAGGACTCCACAACACAGAATGCGGAGTGTAAGGGGAATTAAAGGTAATTAGATGAAATAATTAAGAAATAATTACAATAGAGTATTAATACGTCACTCAAACAGAAGAGAAAATCTTTGGGTAAATTTGTATGTGACAATAAGCTACTTTAATTATTCCATATAGTGATATTTGATTGATGAGGCAGGAAACCTGTGGAGAGGAAATGCCTTATCTATAGGGTAATTGGAGCTAAGTGCAGGAAATATAAGGGCAACTTTTCACTGTACAGCCTACTAGCCTACCTAGAGCCTACTTTACATTCAGTTATCATTCCCCTTCACAGTGATTTATAGAAAGCTGCTGCATGTAACAAGATTGAAAATAATACCTCTGATGTTTGTATATACAGTTATATTATACTGGCCATACCCTAGTACCCCACAGTGGTCAATATTAGTTATCTTTAAGCCAGAAAACCTTAGTAGATAGTTAAAAGGATTCAGACACCATACTCCCCACCCATCAAGTTCAGCCAAGGCTTGGTAATGATAGGGGGATCTGGTGACTGGATTTAAAGGAGAGGAGTCTTTTTGGATGGTTTAATGTTGTGACTGGCTGGCTAATTATAGAGGCTAGAGGAGAAGGAGAGGAAGAAAACCTCAGTGCCTGTGACTTGGGGTTTTGCTGCTATTTCCATCACTCACCAGAGCGCGCAGTGGAGGGTGTGTCTGCCACTCTCCCCCTTTTAAAAACATGTTTTTTTTTATTAGACAGCCTAGCTTGCCTTAGCTGCTGACCTTAGTCTTTGCCAAGAGTCAGTCTTTTTGGGATAGACCTCCCATCTTTAAAGGCATGTCTGACTGGTTTGCCATCTTAGGGGGGAAATGCGATGGCCTGCTCAGACTATTTGCAATCGGGTTTCACTCTCACCTCTCACCTTGAACCATGTTTAGTCAGCTACCTGGGCATTTTGGGAATTCAGACTTTTTATGCTTCATTTTGCCTATTCATTGTACATTTTACATGTCTATCTTCTCACATATGCATATTATTTTCAGTAATGAGACCGGACATTTCTTTTACAAATTTTTGTATTGGGTTGTGGCAAAATTGTTCTGGTATTTAGAAGGTTGTGATGTGGAATCTTTCCTTGTTTGGCATAAAACATATGGATATATCACCACCTGCACATCCCCACCCACAAACAGAGAAGCAGTTTGTATGCGCTGATGCATGATCTGGTGTGTATAAGCTCAGATTTTTAAATATTGTCTGATGTGGAAAGCCAGGCTACTTACAGAAGCTCCACATTAGGTTCCTACTTCCTTGTGGTAATACTCAGGTATTGTAGTCTGAGGTTCTGAACCTTCATGGAAAACTCATGATTGACAGCGACTCAGTTTCAATGTTCTCCATAAAACCTGTAAGTCATATTGTAGTCACTTTTTTCCGTTTCTGTTTCCACTTTCTGGTTATTATTTATAGATGCTTTTTTCCATGCTTCTCCTGCATTACATGTCACAACATTATGAACTCTTGGTAATTATCTACAGCAAAATCTACAGGATGCCGACTTTAGGAAAGGAGCTCAGGAAGGGTGCAACTGAACCCTCACACACTTCATGTTTTCACCGTTAGATACCACTAAACCCTCACAAATGTGCATTTAAGTTTGTGAGTCTGAAAGGGCAGTCACTGAGACTAGGCCAGTATCACACCTCACTTTGTAATATTTATTATCCTTATCAGCAGAAGGTTTTGTAATCAGGCAGTTCTAGAGATGGGCTAGCAGGGGAAGGACCCCTGGAGAACTAACCCTGGCCCCTGCTTTGGCCCCTTGGCTAAGCAGATAACACTTTGTAATAACTTTCATTAATAATCCATTACCAAATCAGTCTTAGCTATTAAAACATCATTACTTAATCACTATTCCAACATATACAAATGTTTATGAAAGACAGTTCATGCTAATGTGATTGCTTACAATATGACATGTACTGTCTGTTGAGGGATCCTTACCACGTATCCCTTCATGAATGAATAATGAGTTGCACAGCATCAGTCAGCCTATATCCTTGTTTTTGGAGACTGCTGAGTGCTGTTAGGAGGTTTAAGAACTTTGGTACAACATAGACCGAATTTGGCAGCATAGTTACTAGTATTAGATTAAATTAACTTTGATGGTCTACTGAATGACTGCAACAAAGTTTTGGGGAAGCTGACTCATCATTGGGTAATCGGTAGTTCTTACATAATAATTCACCTAACCTAAAGTGTTTCTGGTTCCAGTTTAACCCTGTTGTTCCTAGACATTTACATAACTCTGCTGGCTAATGAACATGTAGATACCACTTTACTATCAAATGTCAAAATCGATCAAATGTTCTGGTGTAAAAAAGTACACTTTTTTTACACTGCTGTAGACAGTGTATTGGAAAGCTTTAGGCTCTTTATCCATTTTAATGCTGACTTCTCTTGAGACACATGAATGCTCACTGGGAAATTAAAAGAACACAGATTCACAGAAAAAAAAAAGTGTCATATTAACCAGTCTGTGCCAAGTCAGGTCACCTTCCTTGCACAACAGGTATGACCAGACCATCTTGGCATTTCAACAGATTTAAGGCCTTAATAATTTGTGGAACAAAAAATGTAAATGTAGATCTGTTTTTGACTGGAAGAGGCTAGAATGTATAGTATAGGATATGTAGAGCCTTTTTTGAAGACTGATTATCCTCTACCGCCCAAGGCACTGGACTGCCTTTATTGTAAGAATCTTCAAACTCCCTGAATGAGTCTCTGCCTTAATTATTTGCGTATGAAAAAAGACAGCTGAACATTTCCATCCTCATTTCTCTTTTGTGCCCTGTGCAACGTCTGTACTACTTCTTCCAACTTTAACACAGTTCACAGTATGGCCCAGTTTTCCCCAACTTTTCAGTCTGTCTCACTTATTACCTCTAAATGCAAAGTAACTTTCAGTGGCACTAATCTTTGTTATTGCTCATGAACCCTTAATATTGCCAATATCCTACTAGTCTCCATTTTATATACTGATATTACAATAGGACAACATATCCTAATTTCAGTCAGTATAAAATGATTTACATCCAAGATTTGTTGGCATCCTTTTTTCTTGTGAGGGAATGGAGTTTGTGCCCTAAGTGGATTTACAGCTTAGACTATGGTAGTATAGCCCAATCCTGCAGGTTTTGTTATAGCCTCTGCTAATGAACACAGGTTGTACTAACACAAAACCTAGATGCTGGTGTCTGTGTTCCCTTTTTTCTCTCACATCTTTGTACCCCGTAAGCTTCACAGCACTGCTATACAGCCTACAGTGTGAGTTTCCATAGTGATCTGTCTGAGGCAGCCGCTTCCCACTTTGAGGGGCTAATTTAGCCAGCCCTCATATCACACTTGCAGATGTCCTCAAAATGTAGGACAGGCCTACCAACTGGTCTGGTGCCTGTGCCTAGTTCCCATATCGAGATGTCATTGATACAGATGTCTCAGCAATCGTAGGCAACGTTTCTTTAGTATGGTAAACATGCTGGATAGTTCAACCTGTGCCAGGACATTTTTGTTTGAGGTGCAGTCTTGACATTTAATTCCAAGGATTTTCCTGAGGCAACAAAGATGAAGGGTTTGCATATAGGAGACTTAATACGCATGTTACCTATATCTCAACGTTGGTTAGCTTGTGTTGCCATTGCCCCCATCATGTTGATATGTAATCCCAAAATATTTATTTTCTTCAGGCTAAGTGTTAATCCAAAGCCTTTGGTTGATGCAAATTTCTCAGCAAGTTTCTGTAAAACATCTCCAGGGTGTGTTGCCAGAGCTGCATCACACTGTCATCACATAATTTGAAGGCTTATGACAACAGGAGTGAGAAGAATATGCCAAATATGGGCAAGGACCTACTGTTGCTTCATGTCATTATTAATTGGGCCTTTCATGCCTTTTGACAGAACAAAATCATTTGAAGCAGCTTTGGAGGACACCCAATGTTTTGGAGCAACATGAACAGCCTGTCTACTGACCTTTGTGAGATTGAAAAGGCAAGGTAGAGTGTTTTTTGCTGCTCCTGGCATTTCTCCTAAAGTTGTAATGTGAAGGTTATGCAAACAGTTGATCTTTAGGCAATCTGAGGCATAGGTTCTGATGTTCCACTTTGCTAGCCAAAGTACAACTGGCTTCTTTTGTTTATATTTTTATTTTGGCCTGGTCCAGTATTCTGTCTGCTTGTAAATTGTACTCTAAACATCTTGCACCCAGTGAAGTAAGCAGGACAGTGCAGTACATACTGGTTGATCTGGGCTGGTAACTCGTGACTTCTTCCTCCCATTTTGTGTCAACACTGGCCTCTTCAGGGTACAAGTGCCTAAGCAAGGTTATGGATGTCAGGACCCCCCTCTCAACCCTGCAGATGTGAACCAGAAGCTGCCAGAAGTATGACAAACCGGGATTGGTGATTTACAGTGTTATTCAAATGTGTAGCTGAGATGACTACAACAGCATGCGTTCATGTGACGGCTTCTCTCCACTGAAATGTAAATGTAATGTAGCCTCACCAGGATGCCTAAGAATTTGAGAAACAGGTCTTGGAGGCGTCATTATTAAGGAAAAGGAAAAGACTGAAAACAAAACACATCAGGTAAGATGTATTTGTCAATAAACCGCCGATAAATTACAATGTAGACCGAATAGTGACTTGGCAACACTAACCAAATGGGACACTGAACAGTAGTATCAAAATGTGCTATGTGGTCTGCTAATGCTTCTTATGTTAATCTATCTTTTGACACAGGTCACTTGGTTCTAAGTGTAATGTCCCACTCATTACACCACAGCATATAAGCTCGTGCAAGTGAAGAACCAACAGCACTTATTTATCTCATTGGAAATGACGAAAATGATAATATTAATGTACTTTGTAATGTGATCTGAATTGTCAGAATCGAGGCACATCGAGGCACAGGCATTTGGACCATTATTCAGATTAGGGAAAGCATCCTACATAAATCAGTTATAAATACAGTTTTGCATCACAGGTCGCAATCCAACACTACAACAACCCACAAAGACGCGCTTTGATTCAAGCTGTTACAAAACCTTTCTTCAAAATCTGATTCCAGTCACGTGGGTAAACAAAGCTTTGGACATCACTCACACAAACTGAGGCCTTGTTTGTCATCAGTCATATGATTATTTTGGTAACGATACAAGCCTCGAATCGGGGCTTCATGTGGAACACCCGTCTTTTGCTCGACACAAGCTTTCAGTTCCCATCCTTTATCAGGAAGAGGCCAAAGGACACTGTCCTCCTTTTCACTCCAAAGAGCAAGATGGTAGTTGCAGCTACTAAGTAAGGAAGACCAAACAAACTACACTGCACTATGCTGTAACAGTGCAATCTACAGGGTACAGACAACCACACCACTAGTTTACAGTAATCATTTATTTTATTTTATAGTCTATTGTCACCTGACATACATACATTTGGCCTATTGACAGTAGGACAACAAATAATTAACACAACTGCCTTCAGTATAAAATGATTAAAATCTCAGATTTATTTATTCAGGTACAGAAAAAAAGGCTACTTCCATCCAATGCAGCAGTTCTGTCAGCTCAGTTCAGGTCAGTTTGTTATTGTTTGCAAAATCATGTGATAACAAAGGCCCTGAAGTCTGTTGGTCAAATCTTAGGCATCAAGCTTCATCATGCATGCAGCCCCAGTGACCTCTGAGGTGTGCGTTCCCCAGTCTGTTCTAACACAAAGCTGTTAAAGACTGTGTTAGATGTTGCAAGATTTAAAAGGCTTGTCTTCAGAGATCAGTCAAAAGTGGATAAGTAACGTGGGAGTTCCCTGTGAGCTCCATTAGGCTGTCTCAGATCAACTCTCAATAAACCAAACAGTCTGGATGGAAGTTACTTTTAGAGATCAGGTTGAACTGCATATTTACATCTAAATCAAGATCATAGTCATTAATTTATCCAATACCACAAGTTAGACTTAAGTATAAAATGTATGGTTAGATTATTGTATTAATCTGTTTATTTTGTCCAAAGTGATGAATATCACTTTCATAATGTATAGCTTAAAGGTCCTAGTACAATAGAAGCACAATAAAATAATCATTGTAAAAATAACACTTCAGATACAACAATTTAGATATAGTCTACAGGTTAAAGACAGGTTTGGACCCAGAGCTTGCCAGTGGGTTTTCCTGTCGTTTGGTGATGTGTGCATTGTAGTGAGAATGAGTGGTCAATAACCAGTTACTGGTGTAGATGTCACAGCCACATTTGCACTCCAAGTTAAAGCAACAGACATAACTGGGCACCAAGGAAAAGGTTAAATCTCACTGAAATCAGCTGGAGGAAATATATTTATTGGCAGAGGAATTGTTATCTAATTGCTATCTTTGTTATCTACATTTCTCATTGTTATATATCTGTTTAATGAAACCATGTCAGGTTAAGAATGAACTGTCTAATTTGCATATGTAAACATAAAAATAAGAAACCCTTCAATATGAAAAATGTACATCTTTGCCTTATTGTGAGTAAAAAAAATTGGTAAAGTTTAATTGTGATATCTCTGAGTTCAGATTTTACCCCATCACCTTTGATGTCTCTTCTAAAGCGTTCAGGATAACACCCAGTCCGTAACATGACAAAGGTGCACCTCACATTTCTCCAGTTTAAGGTTCATGTTAATTTATGGCTGATGGAAAATCAGAGTTTTAGCAATTTTACACACATTCCATGTATTACAACTGCTCAACTGAGATTAGTTTTGCAGAGTGTGTTTTGGTTGTTGTTTGGTTTGTCTCACTTTGTTTTGTGTATGTTGTGCATTGTCATGTGTGCTTGTGATACATTTTTGTGACCTGTCTTAGGACCATGGATAAAACTGAGCACTTTTACTATGTCCCGAATTTTTACATAATGTATTTCATGCAGATGATGATATAAATAAATCTGTCAACTTCACGTCCATAATGCATTCTTTGTATTTTTTTTCTGGTTTTGGGGTAGTGGTGGATGTTGTTTTTTCATGTTTTGATATGCATGCTAATGAATTACTACATAATTTGAAAACTATTTGTTTACTGTGTTTGATTGCTCTTTACGATTGAAGAATTTTCTTTGGGCTAGGGTTAACCCCAGGGCTCCAGCAGGCTCTAGAATCGCCACTGCTCTCAATACCTGTGTGAGACCTCCATGAGAGTGCTTCAAAGAGTGCCCCCTGCTGTTTTCCACTTGTAACTTGTGTGAAGTTGGTAGAGTAGCTTTTTGAGATTAGGCTATACAATCAGTTTTGGGTGCAGGTACTTGCAAGTGTGATACAATGTCATAGGCTATAAATGAACACTGCATTTCAACAGACCTGTAATCTGTAGATTTTGCAAAAGACTAGGCATATTTTAGGCCAAGATGTTGGTCTTGTTTATGTCTGCAGGAATAATTACAGTTTCAGGTATGCTGAGTTATGATTATGCTGTCAGCCTTTAAGAGTGTCATTATGCATTATTACACATGATTGGACTGCTAATGCCGTGAAGGACACATCTAATCAGTACATCTATTTTGGTATTCTAGGCCTACTTTGCAACTGATCGAACTCTCAACTTCAAATGTCTACCGGGCAAGCAGCATTCGTAGCAAACCAAATTGTCAGCTCTAGGACCCAGGGGCGCTGATTCCCTCAATGCGGAGGCAATGGGTAACCCAGTGTTGCGGCGCAGAGCGAAGCAGTTCAGTAGTGACCGACCTGAGACGCAACTACTGAGGGAATAGCTAATAGCGGATCGCACCTTATTTCAAAGGACTGTTTTAAGCATAGACTGAGATAAAGGCGACTTAACGGAAAAATGAGTGTTCTTAAATCCATCGGAACTATACTACACACCTCAAGAAAACTTTGAATATTTGTTCAACGTGTCAAACGCGCACTGTAAATCCCTGTCTGTGGATTACTCAACAAGCTGACTGAATGGAAACCATGTCGCCGCAGCAGCAAGACAGTATCAATCCAGGCCGAATTGCATCACTTGCAGGGGAGCCTAAAATGTGTTCCCAACTAGACAAAAAGGTAAAGTGTTGGAAGACAGTTTTGGACCGCTGCTTCCATTTTGTGGTTTTCCTGCAGTTCATTACACTAAAACTGCGTGCAAAACACAGCACTGCACTACGTAATTGCTATAATAATAATAATAATAATAATAATATTTAATTAGTAGTAGTAGCCTAGTCTTTTTAAGATTTTAAGTTCGAAGCACAGGTGTCCTAGGTAATGTTGGTTTCTTCGTGAGGCAAACACTGCTGCTCCAGGTGTGCATGTGACTGAAGCTTAAAGCTGTGACTCAAACCCCTGTTTTTTAAAATATTATTATTATTATTTAGGATAAAACTATGATATTGTTTATATATATAAAGACACAACACCTGCACCTGGGGTTTTCGTGATCAGCTGGCTCTCATTAAAAAACACACACACACAATTAAATAATTACTTTATTAAAGAATTAAATAAGCGTACACTTTTTGCCCCTTGTTCTGGAGACAAATCAGGGTAGCCTGCCCCAAACAAAACATTTGCTGTAGAGGGGAGAGTGAGCAATGCTTTATTTAGTCTTTGGTTCAAATATAATATAGCCCAGCCCTAAACTCAAATAAATCACGAATACAACCAGCGGCTTACCATAAGATATTGCTATATTTTTGTGAGTCCATTAATACTGTGCCTATAGTAGTTCAGCAAGTGAGTATTTTTATGGCCAAATAGCATTCATTGAACCACAGACAGCAGTGAAACCTCACAAACTGTTTGAGCTCAAAGGCATGGCTTGAAGAGGGCTAAGCTATTTTAAAAAAAACAAAAAAAAACATGACAGTTTCTGGGAGTTAGCAGCTTAAAAGGCATTTAGGATGTTAGAAAACTTGAAAGGCCCTATGTTGCCTGTAACCTTGCATTTTTCACCCAAATGGGATTGGCACTTGAAAATCAGTAGGCTATAAGACGAGTTAGACCCATACAATAATGCCTATTCTGGATGAGGAAAAGTCTTGTCAACGGGGTTCCTCACGGTTCGTGGTTAGGGCCGCAGTCGCTGGCGCCCTTGATTGGGCCTGTCTGAACTGTGCTGTATTTAACGTAATTCCATGTTTATGCAAGAGGAAGGTTATTTTGAGCATCTATCCCCGCCTTGAATACCAGTGGTTGGATCTTGCTGTTTGTAATAGTTTGATTGCTTTTCCCCTAACACTTTCCTTATCGATTTGATTCTCTGGGTAGGCTTCACATATTGGGCCAGTTTGGACTGACAGTTAGTGTATTCTGTGCTTCAAATGTAGTATGCTAGGATACTCAAAACAGTCCATGCAGTCTATTGCAATGCTGGCCTGCACCACCGACTCTATGATTTGTATGTTGTTTTGCATAGGCCTAGGTCTAATTGTTGTTTGAGTCAAAATATTGAAAAGTAGGCCTGCTTTTGATTAACATTCGGTGTTGACCAACCCTGGGAAAACCTATCCTGATTACTGAGTGATTTTATTTAATTCTGCAGCTCAGTATGGCCACACTGCCACTAAGTATGCATTTCATTTTGTTTCCCTGAGATAGGTAACCAATCAAAAAATGTTTTTACACCTTACACGATTAAGGCAGGCTTAACACCCTAAAAAAGAAAATCAAGAAGCATGAGGCATGTAACAGCAGCATCTACATTTGTTGTTTCCAGCGCAGAGAAGTAGGGGATGACTACTAGGTAGCAGACTAAGCTCAATCTCAAATTGAGGTAATTGGTCATGAAAGCCCAGATATCTGGTTGGAAATAAATCCAGTGTCTCTGACTGGGCCCTGTCCACTGTCCCTGTCCACTGTCCCTGGGCCCTGTACACTGTCCAGTGTTTCTAAAAGCACAGCAATTAACACAGAGCACTGGTTTCTAACTTGGAAGACGATCCACTGTTGTGAAGTAGTGATAAGAATTTTAATCTCATTGTTATAAATTGCCGGAATGAATGCATGCGGTGCCCGCTTGTTATGCAAATTGTTAAGTGTCAGATGGCAGTCTAACACCACGTCAGAACATTTTTCTTACAAACTGTGACACGGAAACCAAATTGAAACCAAGTGAGTGCTCTCCAACAGCAGAAAGGAAAGGGCAAAGTCGTTACAGCTGCACAATTTGTTATACATTGTATTACAGCTGCAAGAACAATTGTATAAACCAATGACATGCATGCAATGAAATACTATATGAATACTATAGCCTTCACTACCTTAACTTGCTCATGCATGTAAATGGTAACACTGGGGATGTAACACATGCAGCAAACCTGTAGAAGCACTTGGTTGTGAAATAAGGCTATGTATAATACAAGCACTATTGGGTTCCTGTTGATGAAGCACAATTGGAAATGTTTCCAAAGAGGATGTAGTCTTTGCAAAGTCAAAGTCTGTGCTTTGACCATAAAGTCAGGGACTTCATCTTCTCAAGTCTTTTGGTTTAAGGGTAGCATGAGAAAGCCACAGACTCTTCCACCCTCTAACAGAGGAGTAGGCCTATATGCTAGTCAAATTCAGTCTGGCCAACCCTCATCCACACACACATGCACACACACACACACACACACACACACACACACAATGTCACTGCCACAAGCACAGTGCTTCCATTTGATTGATCTTGGTCAGAATTATCCTCTTGAGATGCGACGTCGCCATAGTACATTTGGCCAATTAAGACAGTACAGACTTTATTACCGGTCATACTTAACAGTAACCAGATCTACCCTCAAGGTTTTAAGAGAGAGTTCATTCACATGATCAACCTGGTAAGAGAATGCTCCCCTTGTCTCATGTCAGAGGTAAACCCTCCATGAATAAGCTGGTTAATTCGGTCCTCCCTACATGTCTTAAGAATTTTATTTGACCTTGCCTGGTACATCAGGGCCATCCCCAGGTTTATTACGCAAGTCAGTGTACCCATGCAAAATCAAAGCTTTTAAGTTCTGATCTGCTGTTTATATAAAGTTTAGATGTTAAGAAGTTTAGATGTTAAACTAAGATGATACAGATAATTAATAGATTTAATGGATTGGTGTCTGTTAAGGAAATGCATTATCTGCAGAAAAATGAATTATTGAATTTTGTGAGTTACACAGTAGAGCTGTCAGTTGTGTAACGTTCTACTTTTGGAAAATCATCAACACATAAGTGAGGGGGTACTCATGGTATGACATAAATTTGTCAATTTATTTCTGCTATAATATTATTCTATCTTTGTGCATTTGTCTTTTACGTTCAGTACACCTTGAGCTGAGGAGAGGCAGTTTCTGTGTCCTTAATAAAGAACAGTGCAAATAACAATGTCCTCTAACACACACGTTTGCAGGTTATGTAATGGACTCCTGTTAAAATAAAATTGATTTCAATATTGTTGGCATGTGAAGGCTGCGTAATCCTCACTGTAAGGAACACGTTTCCACACCATTTATCATGACAGAGCCGTCCCTCTGTGCAAATGTGCTCACACATATCATTTGTCAAGAAGAAGGACACGCCAAGGTTGCCCATTTTCTGTCTGTAATGCACACAGCCTTAATAGTTTGCATTACTTTGTGCACAGTTTCCATGCTGTTTGCAGCATACATTTTAAGTAAGAGTTGGTTGTGTTTTTAAGAAATTTATTTCCACCTGTCAGCATTTAGTCTTGCGAGGAAACAGCAAAACTCTCCTGCTTAAGCATGAAAGCTCTTGTATGAATTTCAACATTCAGTGTGAGATTTCATTAAGAACGCTTTTCAATGTTCTCAAGTAGAACATTTTAAAGGATTCCAGCAATTTATTGAAATTCCGACACCTCACTCATTGTCTTTCTTGCTTTCCCTCTCAGAGGATGAAGTCTATGATGCATCGCAGGCAGTCTGCTCCTTCACTGGTCATCAGTAAAGCACTTACCCGATCCAGAACCTTGTCCAGGTAATGTAGCTTTCAAAGCTGTGATAAGCCTGACTAAGATATAACTGGTCATAAATGATCACATGTTCAAGTATGCTTGCTGGTGTGACACTGTGGTGTTTACCAGGAAGATGCAAAGTACATGGTTTCTTATTATTTAATATATTAACATAATGTATTTTTGTGAATTTGGAGATAAACAAAAAAGCAAGACAAAATAAAACACACAAACATGACCGTCATCACACTAACAAACAGAAGTCAAAACCAGGGCAAAACAGCTGTACACCACATTGGCTAAAAGTTTTGGTCTTCCCCAGTTAAGTCGAGCTGAAGAGTACTCCAAGGTAGCCATATATTTGGCATTTATCAAGCAGGTTTTCCTTATTATTATTATTATTATTATACCAGTTTACCAGTATACCATTTTTTTAAACTGCTGTAATTGCACCAAAAGGACTCTCCTGTAAATGATTTTAAAACTCAAGACAAAGACATGGATCTGGATTTTTTGTAAACCAGTATTTTACCCACGGTATCACACACGAGTCTATAAAGTTTTAACTTTCTCAGAACATGTGCAATACTGTTCCCGCAGCAGAGTTTGAACACAAAGTACAATCAGGACTAGAGGACAAATCCATTCTATATAATCTAATACATAATACAACATTTCTTTGAATGATGCTGGGTTTTGTTCATCCAAATGGAGTGGTATGTTACCATATCCAATATGATTTTCACACATTGGATTTCCTGATTTACCCAGGCTACTAAACTCTACTTGCTAGGAGAGAAACGGCGATAGGGTACTGAGCATGAGAGCGATCACTGGCATGTGTGGCAAGCAGGATCTGGTTTCAGTCACAGACGGAGGTCAAAGGTGTCAAGACATCTCAGCGTCAACATCAAAGTCTGTCCCCCTCCTCCACAGACATATGTACATAGATGTTACTGGCAAGAATGTTGTGGCACCAGATAGCCCAAAACATCCAGACTTCAAGAAAATGCCATGCATGTCGATAGTGTTTCCTTCATGACTGTAGACAGGCAAACAGCAGTTAGTTAATCATGGCAGATTAGGCTTTTCTTTTGATGTATAGAATCTGCCCTGATAGCTATGTTTTGAAGGTGCTTACAATATTAGCAGGCTCGCTCATTTTGCAAATTTCTGAAATCACATGTAAATGTACGTGAAGCCCTATAAAAACTATAGGTGAAAGGTTCTTCTTTAAGGGTATTGCACAGAAACACTGAAATGGTATCCTTAGTCAAGGAAAAACATTAAGGAGTTTGCAGTGTCAAAAGAGATTTTACTTCAGACATTCCACATTTTCCAAGAAGATTGATTGTTTAACTAGTTAGCAACAAGGCCTGCTTTTACGACTGTGTAAATTTGAGTGATGCACGACTGTCCTAATTAGTACCATAACCATTTGATTGATTTTGTATAAAATCAGACAGTGAACCACAGTTGTTTTGTCCATTTAGCCAGTGATTATGTCTACAACAAAGTTTTTTGATCTTGCTGACATTCAATTCATGGACACTCTCCTTGAATCAAAGGACCATGGTGTTCATAAACTTCCTGTATATAGACAGAGAATGCTTGGCATCAGGTGGGCCACCAAGACCATGTTATCGGCATATTTGAAAAGTGGTATTCCATTGTTGTTGCAAGTGATGTCAAGAGTCAATCCACATCCCTGTGACACTCCAACAGAAAGGGTTAAAGCGGTCAATATTCAAAGATCTTTGACTCCAGTACTTAAAAGAATGTTGCTGTGAACGTTGCCATGGGGTAGTCCTTTGTTAGAAAGAATAAAGTCTGTCTTCAGTTCCTTACCGTTTTAACGGTAAGGAAGAATTTTCATTTTCATCAGCTTTACACCATGTGCTTACATGTGATCACTGTCAAAGCCAACTCCCTGTATAATCATGAATTACAACACTATTCATGTCTGCCAAGGGGCAGAGTACTGTTCCTAGATTTGGGCCTTTTACACTTCACAGTTGTCTAAATCTGGAATGGCGTGCTCAGATTATTTAATTGTGACATCTATGCAGGACACTGTAGATTACACAATTTAACTGTAGGACCTCACTTTATACAAAACCTTTGATGTAGTTTGACTGCCACGTGTAGACTTTATGATTGGCTGATGGTTCAGGACCGAACGTTAGGTGGGCATTGGGATTCAGCAACTGTCTATTTTGTTTTCACCAACAGAAAGATTTGAGTCTCTTCAACCCCCATTACTTTCCTCCCTCCCTTTTTCCTCATCTCACTCCCTCATTTGCCCCTCTTCTCTCATTCTCTTTCTCTCTTTTTTTTCTCTCTCCGCTATAACATGTCTCCCCTGAGCCCTCCCTGCCTGTTTAGGGTCAGTTTGTTTCACAGGAAACCCTAGGCTGATAGCAGAAGTCATTTTTGACAGTGAGAGGAGCTCTCCCAGAAAGACAGGATGTTATTTTTAGTGACATTTCCTCCTGGTCTATGATCTGCGGAGACTGATACCATAGACCCATCTGTCCATTCTGATGGTGATCAGCATTAAAGCTCTATGCTTATATGGACAAATGTCTGTCTGTGTGTGTTCATGAGTTTTGTTTGTTGTTTTCCATGTTTGTGTTTGGTCTGCTGTGTAAGGGTACTTTTATAATCAGTTGGTATTGAGGGTGACCCATTTAAAGCGTGTAATTTGGAGAGGTTTGGTATCCTGTGGATTGCGCAAGTACTTAAAATCTCTCCGCAAATGGAACACTATTGATTTTCAATGAGTGTTTACAGACTACTGAAAGAATGCCATTGTCAGAGGCAGGCGGGTACATTGACTACTTTTCACCCTGCTGCTGGGTTCACTGAAGCCTGAAGTGTAGAGACGCTGAGGATGGTATGGGGATGTCAGAGGTGATGCCATCTAAGAGCACTGTGCTGCACTGCAGGTATGGCCTGGTATATAGGCTATTACCATGCAGGTAGTGGACTGGGGAGGTAAGTCTTCCCATCTATGATTAAAGGTGAGAAAGAGAGAGTGCACTAGGAGGGGCTGCAAAGGTGCACATAATATGAAATAGGATTTATCTGATTTAATAGTAGTCCACTACAAAGATATAAGATAATATTGTGGTGGTCAGTAACCATTTTAGCTCCTCCCTTAAGGTAGGGACTGCCAAGCTACATTAGGAACCCCTGGCAAAATTAGTGCAAAATTATCCAGCTGTGTATTGATTGATTGAACACATGAGATCAACTCAGAGCAAATCCTGCATTGGTACGGCACTATAGTTAGCACAGTCACCACAGCTAGGCATGTCTTCTGACTTGTGGCATACATTAGCCACGAGAGGCTGTGATGTATGATGATGTCAAAACAGCTGCGGGGAATTGTAAGGCATAATGTGAAGCCTGTGTGTGGATAGCAGCAACATAGACCAAAATAAATATAATAGAAAAGAACAGGAAAGGTGAGTTTTTCATAACATGGGGCCTTTACACACTGATTGAACATCCAAGAGTCCATTACAAATAGTCACAGGAGGATGGAAAGGACTTGGGAAGCAAGGCCTGCTCTTTGCACGTAGTTTTAAGAATAGGCCATAGGGAGCCCCTGGAAAATGTACTTTGTGTACTAAGAGAAGGGAGCGCTATGTACTGCTATGTGGTACAATTAATATCCCTTATACTCAGTCTCACCTGCTCAGTGGCAGTATGGTAATTACCTCTAGTCTGTTACTGGCCATTAGGGATTATACGCACCAATCTCAGGAGGATCAAAATGCTAAAAATACCCGAAGGGATTTGCCATTGGTGTCGCAGGAGCAGGATAACCTTGTTAAAGTCCCACTCCTGAGTGTGGTCATCCCTACATCTTCTCATGCTCCTGTGACCCTCACCAGACGCACTGGCCTTATTCCACACATGGGACACACACACAGGTGGCCGGCTTACACACTGTGGTGGGGTCAGTGGGGGTAATCAAACAGCTTTATAATGGTTTGAAGCCAGTCAAAAACATTACGGCACATGACATTAAGATTCGACAGATTTGTTCATTTGTTAATACCTATTCTATTATCCCATGTGATTTACAATTGACTAATAGAGTATATTATCTCGCAAGTTCTACCTTTGCATTTAATACACAATCAGCAGAGAATGATAGTGCTGTGGAGTTAATGGCGTGGTTGAAAGAAATAGAAACAGACGGGATGCTGGATACCCTCACACATCACACACATACAATTTCCAAGCAGAATGAAATATGATCCGACACTGCTACTATTAAATGTATTTAATTACTGACAGAAATTACTGTCTGGTTTGGTCTGGTATAGGCTATTACCATGCATTATTTCATGGTCTAGGTTTGCAGCAGCTCAGAAGGGACTACTTTGAAAGTGAAACAGTGTGTCAGTTCTTTTCTGATATTTGGTTGGCATCTGTGAAATGACTGTGAGATGATTTGGTTATAAAAGCTGTTGACTCCACACTCATGAACAGCATGAGCAGCCAACAGCATAGTCTCCCTCTGAGTCAGCAGTGCATTTATGAGTTGTGATTTGTCTCCTGTTTTAATTTAATGTGTTTGGGAAAGTAGAAGAAGAAGCCTGGGATCCCTGGCCAACCTTCTTGTGATTCTGACTAAATATAGAGTTGATTTCTATATTCTGTACACACAGCAGTAGATCCACTGTGTTAATGCTAGAGTTTCAAAAAAGACACTCTCATTGTCTATTGTAACAATTATTAGCAAAGCTGAGAAAAATAGAAAGTTCACACAGAAGACATTTAGATTTGGATTTAAGATTTAAAGCTGAGACTCAAACTCACACGTAATAAAAATGCTATAAAATGCTTTGCTAGATTAGTCTCTGTTGTATAACAAATGCGTGGATGTGTGAGCTTGTCCTGACTGTGTGATTTTGTGTCCCAGGGAGAACTGCCTGATGCCTGTGAATCCCGAGACATGCTTCCTTGTGCAGTCCTACCTGACACCGACGCGCCACTTTGTCGCTCATGCCTACGCTCAGCTCAAGACTGGCCTGCAGACACAAGAGAGGCATCTCTTCCTTTTTAATGACATACTCCTCATCACCAAGGCAAAGTGAGTAAGTCAAATGAACAGAGAGAGAGAGAGGGTGGAGGGAGATGCAGGCTCTCCTTGATTTCATTCTAGCCAATGACTACAAAATGAAATATGTCCATCCAAGTGGATGGATAATTGAGGGTTAATTGACACTGAGAGTGATATATATATATATATATATATATATGAGGTATATGAACTGTCAGTGGTAAAAAGGGGCAAAAAAGCAAAATGAGAGTTGAGAGAGGAAAGAGAGGCTGTGTTTCTGGTGTGCCTTCACCCTCCTCTCTGCTACCCTGCTTGGTAGGTCTCAGGATCAGAAGCCCACATCCACTTTCACCCCCCTCCCATGACGCCTGTCCTCTCGGCCAGCAGGGCCCCACGCTGCACTTTACCATCCGACTGGCTAATTAACTCAATCTCCATGCATAGCAGGATCAAAGCCACCACTTGCATGTGATGTCAGAGAGGCCCCAAGCCTAGTGAGCTTATTACACACTCAGTGTTTGGGTTAGTGAGGGTGGCACAGACACTGCCATAAAGGCCCTATAGCTCTCACAGCACCCATAGCTGTTACCTATAGCTGTCACCCATCTCAAAGCAGGATTTGGGACCTTGTGAAATGAATGCAGAGTGAACATCGCTGAGGAATGAGGGTGAATGGAGGCTGATGAGTATGATAGCATGAGGTGTGTGTAGGTTCGGTCAGCTTTTAGCTGTGATGACCTACATCTGTGGTCATGAGTGACATGAAAAAGGGCGAAAACAGAGGGCTGCCCTGCTCACGTGCACAACACACAGTACTAGATGGAGCCTGGTGACATCAGATACAGAGAGGTTGGTATTGTGGGAAACCACCAGCTCCTTTGTATCCCAACACACACACACACACACACACACACACACAAACATGCTCCATTGATCTCTCATAACTTTAGAGATTTGGATTAAGTTTAGGAATAGAAAGAAGAGGGCTGGGGCATTGATCTGCAAGTGATCTATAAGTGTAGTGCCATGAAATGTTTATCAGTGTGTGCGCATATGTGTGAAAATGGCAGGCGGAAAGAGTATGCCCTCTTTGAAAAAGAATTGGAGTAAGTACTGCACATAGGAATGTGCGTTTGCTTTCTTTATGGTGTTTGATTGCAATGTTGTCATCAGTACTTACACTTTAAGCATGCTTATTGTGTGTGTGTGTGTGTGTGTGTGTGAGTGTGTGTTTATAAATGTTTAAGTGGAAATATGTACAGTATGGTGTGTAAGAATGTTGTTCCTCCACATCAGGTCATCCACCCACTTTAAGATGAAGGCCCAGGCTTACATGTCTCAGATGTGGATTGCCAACTGCATGGACGAGGTGTGTGAGGGCAGCACGAGCCAGGAGAGGAGCTTTGTCATGGGCTGGCCCATCTGCAACTGCGTGGCCACCTTCAGGTAGTTATATATTCATGGCCAAGACATGCAGGATTGTTTGCTCTGATTCAGAAGCAGAATGTTTGATATTGCAAACATTACATGAGTACCAAGTGATCTGGGGTTTGTTTACTCAGACCATAGGTGTTATAAACTTGTATGGTTGGGAATATGCAAAGTTGCTAACAATGATTTTGGGAAGCAAACCAATGACTATTGAACCAGGTTCAACTTTCAGAATGTAATGCTGGGCTCATCAATGTCAGTTTAATGTACTTAGTCAAGAGATAGAACTTTACAATCTGAGTGCTCTACCTTTTCTGCTTGCCAGTATCATAGGCTTTTGTGCTCAGAGGGTCTTGACTACATGAAACGCTAGAGACATTGTGTTAGTGCTCTATATATCCACATGCTGAATACATAAATACATTTTTTTATTTTGTTTCCATCTCACATGTTTTGTTGACTTTTTTTCTTGCAGCACTGTGGAACAAAAGGAGAAATGGCTGGCTCTTATTAAAAGGTAACCTCCATGCTACTCCATTCAAGGTTTTATGCCTTATACACAGTCAGATATATGTAATGTATGTTTGATTTCTTTTCCAATGAAACACAATCCTCTCTTGTTCCATGATAGTCACATGCGAGAAGAGAAAGAGAAGGACAACCCAAAAACCATCCCCCTGAAAGTGTTTGCAAAAGACATTGGAAACTGTGCATATGTAAGCTCACGTCTGGTTAGCTTTCTCATTGAGTGCATGTGGAGTCAGATGTTTACCTCTTACTAAATTCCTCTGCTCTCTTCTACGCTCTTTTCTTCTCAGGCCAAGACCTTAGCTGTTAGCAACTCTGACAGTGCTGCTGAGGTCATCCGACTGGCCCTACAGCAGTTTGGCATAGTGGTAAGTGCCATGTGTGTACTATTTAAATGCCTACTTGGTCCTGACAAAGTCTGCTGCTTGAAATGTTCCCACCAACAACAATAAAAAGTCTCTACTTTGTATTTTGCATTTGTATTTGAATATTTTATACACATAGTAGTTGATTTGACTTGTTTCATTGTTATTTGCATGCATTAACTGTTTTCTTCAACTTTGTTCTACACAATGTGAAATGTGAAGACTAAAATTAATTGTTTAAGCTGCAAGTAAGTAGCATAATTATGTACTATGTCAAGTTTGAGTTTGTTGTCTGCTGTGTTGCTATTATTATAATTACTTCTGGTTGTGAAATGAGGTTAAAACCTGTGTCACTGTTGTTGTTCCTGTAGGGTAATGTTAAGGATTATCAGCTGTGGGTGAGCTCTAAGAGGGATAATGCCCCCTATCCTCTCATTGGTAAGATCATGGTTGGTGTCCTTCATACTCTACCCCAGCCTAAACCACTTCTAGGATTCTGGCTCACATTCATGGGAGAGAATGCAGAATTCATACATGACTTTATGGCTGCATTTTCACTGGCTGGATGGATGGCTTGGTGCCTAATTCTTACTATTTTTTGCCCATTGAATTTGACAATGTTTTTCACTGGTGTTTCACTTAAACGTTTCCGTTCCGTCTATCTGCGCTAGATGCTAGTTTAAAATCAGAATAGGGTTAGAGAAAATGTAGCCAATGGTATGATCACACTCGGTTGTTGAGGCGGGCAAAAGGGCAGGCATGAAAAGAAAATATTTCCTCTGAATGACAAGCACATCACTTTCACATCCTTTACATTCTTCAACAGGTCATGAGTTCCCTTTCAGTATCCAGATGAGTCATCTTCGAGACCCATCGGCCTGTTTGGGTGAACCCAAAAATACCAACACACCCCCCGATACACAGATAGAGCTCCTCCTAAATCAGCTCCAGAGTGATAACCAGTGCCAATTCATCCTCAGGCCAAGTCACATGGTCGTGGGTCAGTCTTTCATGGGTGAGTGGACTTCTTTGCTGTCCAATACTTTATCAGTAAATCACCTTACTCTAATTCATTTATCTGAACATAACTACTATAATACATTTTAACTGAAAGCAATACACAACACTGACATGGACATCTCAGATTTTCAAGAAGTCCCAGTAAAATCAAAATAATATCCTCTCTAAGTTCCCTACCTCGTTAATTTTTAGTGAATATGAACATTGCTAAATGTGTAAAATTAGGGGTAAAATTGGTACAAATACAGTATGCGCTGTGCTTTCCATCCACTGATGCTCTAGGCATGTTGGCTGAAGGCACCGCCCAGTACAACAGAGCTTTCTACTCACTGATTCTAGGGTACCCTCTGTCCAGAGCAGCTCTGCAAATTATTACATTTAATTAAGAGTGCATGGGTGAACAAAGACCCTCGAAGAACTGCTGTGCTTAAACTTTAGCTGGATAGGACTTTGGTAAAGTTTACTGCTGACTTGGTGTCTTTCTGACTTGTGGTTACCATACCAACAGTGTATGTTTAGCCAGCACAGTTCATACACAAAAATTCTAATGCTAAAATTCAGTCAGTCACAACTGAATGTAAACTATATGGCTATCTATCAATATCTAGCTGATGTGAATTACCAAGTAAATTACATTACATTACCCCCCTTATTATACTCCGTCTTTAACCCTTTGAGACTGGGGGAGTCGCAGAGTTTTCGTCACACTGATATCATGTGAAACTGCACAACCTGACCTGTCCAACGGCTAGTCACTAGTTTCTGTGAACAGCCCACAAGAAAACATGGAAATTATATCAAAATTAATGTCAGTAACACAGCTCTGTGTCAATGTCATGCCCATTTTTCTCTGTGTAATATCTCACAATTTCTTAACCCAGACATGGCAAACCACATATCAAAATAGCACAACATGCCTCTCTCTGATTAGCGTTTTATGGAGTAATCCAGTCTCCACCACCACATAATATATAATTTCCTTTCCATATCAAAAGTTGTTCTCAGACCCCTGTCTGTCATATTGCCAGGACACATGCAAGAAATGTTATTTCAGTACCCTGGACAGCAACAGAGATAATTATGATGCAGCTCTCTATCTTCTCTGTGCAATAAAAATATGAATAAAACATGAAAATGAATAAAACATTTTGTCAGTACATCTATTTTTGCAAATTGCAAAGCCATACTGTATCCCACCATCATTATTTGTATATTGCCAGATTCCAGACAACCCACTCTATCTAAATATGAAAAGACATTTCTACTGGCATGCTTCCTATCGTAGGATATCTGCAAAAATGAAAAAAAAAAAAATAAAGATAAGATGTGAAATATATATTTTTTATACTAAGGCATATGCAAACAGTATTACATCAAACACTGCCAAATTTGGATAGCCTAGAATGCCCAGAACGTAAAAGTAAAACCAGTAAAATTAGCCTGAAAATAGCATAGGGTTAAAGTAGAAACCCTGTGTGAATCATTCCATATCCCTAGTGTTCGAGGTCACAGAGTGCTGTCGGTGGAAAAAAGAACAAGAAAATGTCTTAGAGCATAGATCAAACAGAGCAAACACTAATGAAATGGAGCACAGAAACTCACTTTCCGTGTCATTTTCCTATGCCCCATTAAGTTCATCTTAGCTGCCAGATCGCTATTTGGTCTATGTTGTATCAAATTTTCAAACAGTCAAAACAGTGCTATGCAGTGATTTACACTGCATGTCTCCTTTAACGTTGTCAAGTGTGAATGGACCATGTACAGCTACTTTAAATACTTCCTCCTTTTTTCCTGTCTCCTGTTATTTGTCAATCACTTTTTCCTGTGCCTCTCCATAGCTGAACAAGGTCAGAAGCCCTACAAGAGAAGACGCTCTCTTATAAGTTGGGCTTTTTGGAAAGGATCCACCAATCAGTTGGATGACCCTCCCTTAACCCCACTCTCTTCTGCACCTGGGCAGCTTTTTGGTTTGCCACTCAATGCAGTGTGCCATGACAATGCTCTGCCAAGGCCAATTTTGGTAAATGAGCTCACACTGTTACACCTTACTGCAAATAAAGAAAAAAAAAATTACATCAATACATTAACTTTGAGTGGGTTCCTTAATGCTCGTAGGTCCAACATTTCTTTTATCATTGTCAATAGCAATGGGTTTTAGGCTTCTGATCAGACCTGATCATCTTTAATATTGATTCATGCCCATTCACTAGAATTATAGATATTGATTCAATTTCTTTACTAATTTTAAAACTGGGATTTGTGCTTTAAGTTTTCAGAAATTGGAAAGTTTCAGATGTTTTACAGATGTTTTAGCAGTCATGAAAATCTGCAAAAATAATGCATTTTGTACTCAGTGGAGTAAATTTTCTGCAATTTTTCTGCAATTGTTGAATTCTTCAACATTCTCAGGAGTTTTTCTCACCTGATTCTGTCATTTCCCTTGTTGTGTCTCAATCCAGGACATACTAGTGTTCTTGTACCAAGAAGCTCCGTTCACCAGAGGGATCTTCCGGCGCTCTGCTGGAGCTAAAGCATGCAGAGACCTGAGAGACCGACTTGATTCTGGCTCCCCAGACATCTCCCTGGTGCATGAGTCCATCTTTGTCATCGCTGTTGTCCTGAAGGTCTGTTTCTTTTTCAAGTATTACTATTGGCCCTTTTCCCTGTAGCCAGCAGCCACAATTCATCCAAATAGCCTGTAGTTGGATTCTTCAAATCCAATTTTGGACATTATGCCTAATAAATATATCGTATTATATTAAATCGGTAGTTAGACTAAGGATTTATCTGTAAAGCTTACATGTTGTGGATAAAAGTAGTGATGGGAATAAAAGCAGCAATTGACGAGGTCAGTGATGGCTAACACTAGGCATCACTAACCAGGCTATGTGCTTAACTTAGTTTGGCAATGCTTGGAACTTTCTTTGCATTTGGTCATTCAGTACTAAAATACCACAGAACCATGACAAGCTTGTGATAATCTGGCCTAAAAAAACAAATAGCTTTCAAGCTATCTAGCATTTGTTACCAGACTGCAAGGTTTGAACAAAGCAACATGCAAGTCACATTATTTGGAACAAGCAAACAAGCAAAGTTATTTGCCTCACATTGTGGGTGAGGTGCTTAGTTTATTAATGATACAGAAATGGAGTTGAACACAAACTCCAGTTGGTTATTGTGCAACTGGCCAAAAATTGCTTCCAAAGGTTGTTCAACTTGACAACCACCCTAGAATTTCACCCATGGGTCCCCTCTAACTAAAAAACTAGGTTGCTGTCTTGTACCCCAACATGTCTGAAAAAGTCAGAAGAACTTTTCAGAGTTTGCCCCCACACAATAACTGTACTGGAAGCCACGGTGCTCTGACAGCTTTTAACACAGGTGGACTAATCCTTTGTGTAAACACAGCTGGACTCATTTCATTGTACCTTCCAATTTGACTAGATAGTGTGGCTATTGGTCTAATTATAGGTCTAATTTTCTTATCAGCCATTTTGACACATGTAACTGTCAATGCTGAATGCATTGTTCCCCACATCAGCTGCCCTAATATTTTCTAAATAATGTGCTCATTGATTACTGTTTAGATACATGCACCTAGAGCTTCTCTAGGATGAGTGTAGCAGTTAGGAGGGGAGAGTTTTTTTCCAGCAACAAAATATATGGCTCACTCATCGATGACAGTGGCATGCTCTGTGGGCTGTGCCTTGACTGTTGGCTGTCATTATAATTCAGGACTTCCTACGGAATGTTCCGGGCAGCCTGCTGTCATCTGATCTGTACGAACTATGGATGGGTGCTATGGATGGGCCTACAGAAGGAGATGAGAGCCAGTTGGAAGCCATTCAGAGGTACAGTAACAAATGGCTTTTCATCATTTGTATTAATATTATTTAGGAATGTAGCTATTTGTTTTTACAAAGATACCAGTTTGTATTGTGCAAAGTACATTGTCACTATGTTTGTTCACTAAGACACAAAGACACCAGCTTGTTCTGTGAAAACTGCTCTATGTCATTTATCATCTGTGCACACCAAATAAACCACTAAGGTACCTTAATATAATGATCTTTGGCAATGACTTTTGGCCTCTGCCCAATACAACAGGTTGGTGGGCCGCTTGCCCAGCGGGAACTTGCTGCTGCTGAAGCACGTGCTTGCGGTGCTCCATCGTGTCCACCTCCATTCCCATGACAACCAGATGAATGCCTTCAACTTGGCCATTTGCATTGCTCCCAGCATGCTCTCTGGTCCCGCTTTTAGCAACCCTGAGCTAGAGAATGATGGAACCAAGAAGGTGGGAGAAATGGTCACATACCACATTATATCATCCAACACTAGCACAAAATAGTATTCCATTTGGTTAGCAGTTTCATTTTCTCAATATAATCTTGTTATTTTGCTGCTGTTTTGTTTTGATTTTTGGTGTTGGGATGAAGAGTGTTCAAATGAGCAGTCACGTGTCACTGGAAGCTGAGGTTCACTGGGAAATATTCTAAGCATTTCCTTCAGATTCCTGAGGTCAACCATCTCCCCATTCTCAACCCAGTTTTGCTGCAGTGCATCGTATTCCACTCGCTGGCAGTTTGTTTGCTTAAATATGTATGTGGCAACTTGTACATTACTACTTTGGACCAGAAAAATGTGAGGTTTCCACATCTCTAACAACAAGCCACATGGTAGAGTACACCACAGGCGGCACAGAGGAAATCCTACCAGCATACTGACAAACCCCCTTGGCACAAACAGCTAGATCAGTCACGTGGAATGATTTAGACTTTTGTCTTTGTATCTTAATTCTATCTCTTATAGGCTCTTGAAAATCTATGTGTCTACCGTTTTGATGTCGGCCATTTTTGTACATGTGGATATTCTTGAAAGACTTTTTTGAAGATGTTTGAAGTCGTCCAATTTGTTCCAGTTAAGATAGTATTATGGATATTTTTGTTTTTAATGTCTGGAACTGCATAAAAATCTCTGTTGCGTCATTGTGGTGGCTTGAATGGAAACAACAGTTTGTTTTTTATGCACAATGTTTTATAAAACATTTTTTTAAGGCATATGGAGACCTTGACATTCTGAAGGGGATAATCTTGAGTGTGGACACAGTCGAATTTTGTAAATATTTAGGGAATGGACACAGATGTTTTGCCATAAATGGCATGTTTGCTGTGAATGTGAAGACCAAAGGGAGGAGGAAAACTTTCCAGGCATCCAGTGCTGGCGTCAACCTTTTGACCAGCATGTATTCAGTTGGGGCCTAATCAGCAAGGGTTAAACTGATGAACTAAGACAAGCATGCCAGTATAAATGTTTTTAACACAGGCATATATCTTTTGACCGTTTCTGAATTTTAGCTGTAAAAAGGAAAAGGGTAACTGAGAACAGGGTAAACATGGACAAAGAGTGACCTAAGCCTTTCACTCGCAGGTGTTTTTCTGTGATTTACATTCTGAAAATCCTTGCTGGGAAAAAAACTCAGACATGTTTGAAAACCGGCCTCCTCAAAAGCACAATTTTTGCTCCTTTTATTGGTGCACAAATTAGTCAGCCTCATTTATAAAATGTTACATAGAAACCATCTTTCATTTTCATCTCAGAGCTTTTCTGAAATGATCATAAGTGGGATTTAGAGAAAATGAATGTATGCACAAAAAAACATGCATTTCCAGAAGCACAGCTCTTCCAGACGTGCCATATCTAAATCACAGATGATCGTGAAATTGTGAGCAGCCTACTAGTGTCTACCTTATAAATGCCCCTTCATCAATATCATGAACACAGGCCTGCTTGAATGAAAGCAGTGGCTTAACTAACATAACTAAACCATCTAAGTTTCAGCTTTAAATAACATGGTGGCCATGGTGATCACATTTTTACGCTGTTTGAATAACCTGTAGTAGCCACAATGTTCTTGTATGCCTTTACATGCAATGCTCACTGAAAATGGATCTATGCATGAGAATCTTGTCTACCTTGCCCTCTACTTGCATTCACAGCTCCTTGCAAACAGTATTGTGCAGAATAATTTTTAGGGTTTCAATTATTTTTTGTTTTTCTGTTTTGGAAATATGGATACTGTAGAAATAACGATTATGGAAAGATGTCTACAGCTTAATCTTGTAGGACTACGTTATGATTTCCAATGCCGATGTAGGCTTACAATAAGGACAAAATTTCAAGCTTAGTTTTCATTTAGCGTAGCGTATAGTATGTTTGCGGTTGCAGCCAGCTGGCCAGGTTTAATAACTAGCGAATGTAGTGAGTATGTAGTGAATGGTAATCTAAACCAGTTATGCCACATACTAAACAGACAATTGTGTGTTCTTCTTGTGCACTCAATGGGTAGATATGAAGATGCAAGGCCCTGCTTTCCCCTTTAAGCGTTGGTGGTACAGAAATTATGAAAAACAAACAATTGAATTGGGGACAATTGATTTAAAATACCCTACATATTAGGTTATATCTTTTTGTTTTGTTTTGTTTTTAATCAGGATAGTCTACCTAGTATTGCAGTAAATCTCAAACCATGAAACATTAATCAAGGTGATATAATTAAGTTTTACAAAAAGTATTGTAAATAGTATAGCTATATACTCTTATATTGTCCATACATAGCCTAATCCTATTAGCAGTCCCAGGCATTACCACAAGAAAATGGTCATACACTAAATTGGAACTTGACGTGGAGAGAAGTACTTTTCCCCATTAGACGTGGATGTACTTAAACGTAGATGATGTGAACACTCTAAGATCAAATCTGTGCATAAGAATGTTCTGTAAATGAGGCCCCTGATCTATCCTTATACTCCTGCAGTTGTCATTACATAAATGAACTAGTACAAAATAAGCTTGACCTGGATCCACTCACACTTGGTTTGGCAGGCTTGTGAGTTGCTGCGACTGATGATCGAGAATTGCAACATGGTGATGAGAGAAGATGTCATGTCACTATTCAGTGGATTCCCACAAAGATGCACCAATGACACCAAATTTGGTAAATACAGGCCTCTCATACACCTTATATGAAGTGTATAAAGAACGCTTGACTTTATTAAATACATACACATATGACTTCATTGAAATTTCCGTGTTTATCAGTTTACTGTTACCTTTCCCCTTTTTTTGTTTTCTTTCTGTGCAGATGTGTGTGCATATCAGATGACTGATTCCTCCTATGACAGTCAGGAAAATGAACTGGAAAATGATGACTTGAGTCCACCAATCTCAGTCATCCAGCGTCCCACAGCACAGCCAGACAGCCGAAGCCGCGATTCTGTCATCACCCTGAGTGACTGTGACCTGGATCAGACTGACACTGACCCTGAAATGCCTCTCCCAACCAATTTTCTCTATTCAACTTTAACGCCTCCCTCAGAAGAGCACCAGGTCCCTGAACCATCCTCCCAAATCCAGTGTCCTTCCAAAGTGCCAGTTCCCCTGCCAGGTTCCTGTCGCTTCCGTCGCTGCTCGGAACCCTCAATTCGTATTTCTACCTCCTCCCTACTTCAGTACCTAGAACCTCAAACAGACCACAAAGGCAGTTGCGATGACACTGTGGACGGTACTGGGAACAGCGAGGCCAATGAGGTTTTCACCAAACACCTGAGCATCCTCCGGTTGGACAAGCCAACCATTCTACAATGTGAGAGTGACACACCAGATCGATCTGCTTGTGGGGATGCAAAGAGACGGAAGGACATGACCAAAAAGCCTCCCCCTCTCTACCTGGAAACAAGCTGTTCCAGTCTGTACTCCTACACCACCTCCCCCACTCAGTCCTCTAGGAGTTCCTTGGATAGTGCCTTCTCCCAGCACTCTGCTGACTACACCACATCCTGTCCTCCCCTAACGGGCACTTTGAGGATGTCAGGGAATGTCTCCCCATGTTCGGTGGAACATCTCTCTCCCTGTTCTCCAACCCAGATGTCCTTTTTCTCCGCCGGGCAGCTGATCCCATCACCCAGGGAATCCTCACCCAAGGAGCCCTCAGACTGGGGCCATCGGAAAAGCAGCCATGGGCTTCACCCAAACTCCTGGCTCAAGCGGGACCGCCGTCTCTCACTCTCACGTCAGCTTGAGGGCATGGAAACCACAGATTTGCAGGACAGCCCATTGGATAGCTTTGCTAAGGTCAGCCAGGGGAGGGAGAAGAGAGCCCAGGAATCAGCAGCATCAGGCCTGAGAAGGAGATCGATCAGCTCCCTACCAGTCTACCAGCAGACACTGCCTCAGGCGCAGCACTCTAAGATTATGTTGGGCTCCCCTTCTGACATGCCACTCACAGTGAGGGAGCTGAGAGAACTTCATCAGCAGGCTTGTTCTCTTCCGAAAGCCTCTTCTACTATTGTGCTTCCTCCAGCCGACTCATCAAGGAGACCAGCCCAGAAGAACCAGGTTTCAGGACCTGACCAACTGGACCTTCCCAATACCATGTTCTACATTAAGAATGCTCACAACCTACCTTTGCAGCGGCACAAATCTTATTCACTCATCCCCACGATGGAGAAGGCTCTTCTTCCCAGTCCTGCCCGTCGTGCCTCTGAGCCAATCGCAGCCAGTTTGGGCCTTGATCAGGAGTCCACTAGAGGTCTGGAGAGACTCCACAGGCATGCTCTTAAGCATACAACAGACCAGGGTGTGGTGTCCCAAAGTCATGGCCTGAGGATATCTGATGTGGAGGCTAGTGGGGAGTATACAGAGCCCAGGTTCTGTCTCTCCCCTGCAGCCACAAAAGCAGTGAGAGACTACTTCTCTTTGCACACTCACGAAGACCCACACAACTCCATAAAGAAGAGTCAGGAGGTGGCCCTGGCAATCGTTCAAGGGAAGAGAGAATGGGGTCGAAGATGCAGTGATCCCAGACTGGAGGACTTTGATCAGTTGCTTTTTGCTGAAGAGTCTTATGTCTGACCAGACCCAAGGCCAAAGACCTGACTCATGAGGCTGTGCAGTATATGGCTTTTTTTTGCAAGAAGTGTTCACTGATTCTAGTTACTTTCTGTTGTTTCTTTTTCACTTTCCCTGCATCTAAATCTTTGTTGGCACTTTAAATTTGGTCAGTGCATGTTCCCCCACCTGTAATTATGTATGCAATGTGCTTTATAGCCACATTATTTTCTATAAATATAGCTTGCTAGCTTAAATCAGACTTGCCTTGTAAACACACAGCATTGTGCAGCATACAGCTTGTTCACTGGTGTATTTGTTGATAGTTTATCTGTACATTCCTTTTTTGCTGGGTGTCTGTGCCTATATTTACATAGTCTCTTAGGTAAAAGTAGCTCCCCATTTGGCACACTTAGGGGAATCTCCTAAAAACAATGGCTAACTGCAAGCAAGTTTGTGCATGAGAACAGACATCAACCATACCTACAGAGCTTTTATCTTATGCTAGGAGTAGAAGTTGTCCTAACTAAAAGTTGGTCGGAGTATGTTTTAAGAGAAAACTATTAGTTAGAAACTGTTGCTTTACAGTTTTGTGAATATAGGCCCATTTTTAACATTAACATGATTTTGTGGGGTGATAAAACTTTACTTCCTAAAACATACCTCAGAAGTGGTTTAAACCCTGCATACTGCTGCTTTTACTCTTAACAATAACTTTTTTTTTTTTTAGTCCAAATCATAGGTCAGTGGTTCCCAAGTTTTCTGCAGGGCTCCCTTTTTGTAAAAGAATATTGTTGAGGCTGAGATTGAGATTGTTGTTGCTGATTATACTGTTGTGTCTGACAAGAGAAGTGCTTTTCAAAACATGTAGCACCAAGCAAATAGGATATTTGCTATACTCAAATTACAAAAAGGAAAGGAAAAATCGTCTGTTGCTTGGTTCCATGCACGTCTGGGGTGCAGAGAAGAGACTATGATGTTGGATTGGTCATACATATATCATATTGGTCAGTTTCGTAGAACTATTACCATCCATTCATTAGTTGTGGATTGTTCAGGATAATTTGATGAGGTTTTTGCAGCCACGCCTGCTCCACAGGTGAATGTTTTTTTTTGTATTTCTCCAAATGTAAATTCAAAATAAAACTTTATTTTGCCATTGGAAACCTAATGTGCAAAAAGCATCGCTGCACACACACACACACACACACACACACACACACACACATCACATACAACATACTTCATAGAACTTATTAACAGTGAAAAGTAAAGCTAGCAAGCCCAATGAATAATAAATTAGTAAATAATGTAATGATAACTTACAAAGTGCTTTATTGCCATGCTTTGTAATTACTATAAATTACTGTTACATTGCCACTATGTGTGTAAACTAAGTCAATATATTTACTGTAAAACACAATATGAGAAAAAAGCAGCACCTTAGCTGAGACTTTGAAAGTAGATGCAGCTGTGACACTGTCAGCTGTGTATAGCTCAATTATAAGACGTCTTAAGCAATCTATGAATAGCCTCTTATAAACTTGGCTTGATTTAACCGAACAGCTTTCAAAAGAAAATCAGCTTAGGCCAAATAAGTAGAAGAGATTTATGAGATGAGTGTCACACATGTTATTGTACATGTACAGTATGTATGTCAATAAGAGTTTCTTCGAATTTGTGCTTTCTGGGAGAGATGGAGCATTTGATGTGCATATCCTAATGTATAAATGCCAGATAAGATATGTACAGTACTGTTAAAATTCTGCCATTCATTTTGTTAAATGTTTTGCTTCTGCCATGTTAAAATGTCAAGTATTAAAGCTGCCAATAATGTATTTTTATGACTTTGATTAATTACTACAAACCCAAATTAATTTATGCATTATTAGCTCAGTATCTTTTTTATGTGCTTATATGCTATTGTATTTGTAGCTGTAAGAATTTTTGTCACTTTTGCTACTGTTCTAAAAGAAATGTGCTATAAAAGCTGGTAAAGACTATGCGTTTGTCAAACTTATTTCATGTGAACACAGTTTGTATCTATTCTAATAACATCATACTTGTTTATGTGATCAAGTGCAATCATACTCATCAGCACTACACATTTGCATTATACTGTGAATTAACAGTAATACACCTAACTGAGGCACCATTCCCTCAGTGCTGTAACCTGGGAACCTATAAAATCTGATTTGTTATGGAATAGTTGGTCTGGTACTAGCCAGACTACAAGTGTTAGTTTAGCAAGTGACCAGAGAACACAAAAAGTGGGAGTTTTGCAGACGAATGAGCCAATTTGCCACAAACATCAGTGCTATGTGGTTAGTCTAGGGCAGAGGTTCCCAACCTTTAGACTGCAGAGGCCCAAATTCAATTCTGAAAATCTTCCATGGGATGAAAATGAGATGTAAATGTATTTCTTAATTTATTCAATGTAATTTTGAATGTTGTTGTTCAAATATAGCTCTCATGAGCTGAAAACATTGAAAACAAAGGCCATAGGTGTATTTTTGCACCTAACAACCACTGCTCCATGACAACGTTTAGCTGCTAGCATTACCCATAATACCAAACCAACCTTGCCAAATGTTGGCAGAACTGCTGACAGAAGGAAAGACTAATATTAATTTAATTTATTGTAATGTAATTCTCTAAAGATATTGTCAACTTAAACCATTCAATCCTTTTTAGCAATCCTTCATGATATTTTTATTATTATTATTTTAATTGAAAGGCCTCTCATGGCCTACCTGCAATACCTTGCATTTTCTTGTTCCTTTAGTAAGTGTTAGCCAATGAATGGTGTTAGCTACTGTTTCAATACTTCAGTCCATATTGTATCACATGTTTTTTCGTACTGACAGCACTCTGTGACTTTCAACAACAGGGCTATGGCTTGATTTACCTTGGAATGTCCCTTTAATGCCTCTATTCCTCTGCTCATCATGATCGAAACATAGGACAGGGAGGGTGTGCATAGCGCACAAATCACTGCTGCGTGCTGCAGAAGAGCACCTGATACTGCACAATACTGGGGAAATGGCAGAGGTGTATAGTACCAAAGTAACAGGCCTACTTCAGTACAGTACTTTTGTTTTGGGAGTAGGCCTATCTGTAATGACTTCACTACATTTCCTGAATTCCTTGTATACTTTTACTCATTTAATTTTTCATTTCAATTTACTTGCTTGTACATTTACTTTAATAATTAAATACTGAATTATAGATTATTGCAGGCTACTTTAGTTGCTTTCTAGTGGGTGACTTGAACCTTGAACCAAAAAGGTAATTTCTGGGTAGGCCCACTTTATTTATATGGTTTGTTGACAGCTGGAACATAATGAACTGTGTGGAACACTGACAGTTCCATGGAAAGTTGACTTTATTGTCATATATCAACAGTGTGTAAGCACAGATCTATGCGTAAAAGGGTCCGTGATCAAACATGCATGTGCATGTGATCGAACTGCATGGAAGTTATGAACTTGTGCTTAGAATTACTCAAACACCCAATAGTAAATCAACATGAAAACTATTACAAATCTCAACATTTGAAACAATGTAAACATCTAAGCCTATCTGTTTTTTCTCTTTGTGGATTAATTGAAGCACAATTATTTGAAATAATATATTAATATTTGAAAATACAGCATGGCTCATCTGGCATTACTTGAAGATTTATCCCCTCGTGCTTTGTTAATTTACCTACAAAGCAGGTAAATTAACCTTGAACTCTTGTATAGTGTATCTGTAAAGAAAGAGGCAAGGGTAATTACAGTGACATTATTTATTTCAATATCTGAAAAGACTTTTCAGCTACACAGCTAATATATTACAATAAAATTATTGAAATTATAAATCATAATTTTAAGGATATACATTAGCCAAATATTAGGTAATATCCTACTGCAGTAGAGTTGACTTGAATATATTACACATGAAAACATTGATTCCCTTAAGGTCAATTCACATCAGGAACTTGTGTGTTTGTATTTTAATTTCAACTTGAGGTACCCACAGGCTGCTTTATGCCTCATCTCACTGGACAGAAATCAGGGTGGCATGGGCAGCATACAATCACACAGGCGCATAAACACAACAAACTCTGTGTATGCCCTGCTATTATAGGCCACGAGCCAGATAGGCCTTTTAGCCCCCCCCCACTTCCCAACAAAAACAAGTTTTTTTGAAAGCACTGAATGTGATTCTGAAAATCTTGGGATGCACTACCTGTTTCAGGCTGTTCATTGAACAGGTAAAGCATCCCAGAACTTAATATCATTGAAATTCACATTCTGCACAGCCATAGCTTTTGAGAAAAGTTGGTTTCATTGGGGGTGGGAGAGTTGGCACTATAAGCCTATCCGACCCATGGCTTATTAGTTCTGTTTATCACATACAATAGTTTGCTGCTGTCTGATTGAAGTTCCACGGGCTGAACACCAGGGGGAGAAAAACTCTAGGCAGAGCCATCAGACTGTCTGATGTCAGCCACACTCTCCGGTACCCGGGCAGTCATACCATCCAACGCCTTAGTCAGGCAGATCTGACAACCCAGACGGGACCTGTAAGTGAAACAGAAATGGGTTTGGACAGGACTGATATATACACACACCACCGGTTAAGGAAAATTTAGCAAATGAACAGCACATGCAAACGCGCCAAGAGTTTGTAATCGTGATTTAATTGAATTAACCCTGGAGAGACACAAAGTGAGTGGGAAAGAGATGAAGTGGAATTGGAAAATGACCCCACAGCAAACTTGAAATTAGGTTCTAGTGGGCACTGGCCCATTTTATGGCACAAGCTTTTGACAATAAAAATACACAATTATTACATAAAACTGTAGGGTATGGGACCTGCCCACCTACAACGCTGACACGGGCGATACTCACGTTTCAGTCAGGCCATAAGCAAGGTCAAGCATGTCCATCTCCTCATCTGTTATTGGACCTAGCTGCTTGAACACCTCCTCATCAAATATTAGATGGCAGGTGGAGCAGGCCAGAGTCCCCTCACAGGCTCCTGAAAGGGTCAGAGAAAAGGTAGATAAGTCCTAGCCAAAGTCCTAGCTATTCCAATGTAACAAAGGGAGAAACAGTGTATGCCCAAGGACATGTAATGTCTAAAATCACAGGGTTCCTATACATTTTCCATTTTAAAATCCCATACCTTTTCCATACTCAAATTCCGATACACTTTCGATACAATCTTTCTATCCCCAGTTTAAAAAAATGCCAAAGTGTACAGTCAAAATCCTAACTGAAACTAATATTAGCCAAAATCTGTGTTGATTTAATGCTATGACAAAGATTCAAAGCATAAAGATTATCTGTGGGAGGCTATAGGCCTAACTCTCTCAAACGGCATTGTACCCACTGCCAAAGAGGCTTTCTTCAGTAACTTGTGATGGAAGCTAGGCAGGGCTGTAGACTAACTTTTTGCACTGGTGCACCTAACTTTTTTTCTTAGGTGCACCCAAATTTTCAACCACATCGCATTTACGTTTCACATGTTCCCTAAATAAATACATAAATAAATAAATAAATGTCCATATAGGTAATATTGACTTGTAAATGATTAACTAATATGGTCAACACAAAGTTCTTTGAGTTCTTTAAAGCATAATTCTACAAGAAAGATCACTTACTGAAAACGTGTTGGTGCTTTAAGTGCTTCACTTACCTGAAATTTAAACTTATAATATCTCAAGATAAATGAAATAAAAATAAAATCTAAATTAAAAGTGCAAGTGTAGGAAACAATTGAAAACAATTTGCAGACTAATTTTGCTCACCAAATCCATCAAAGTCCAGGTCTTGGTCTACGATTACATCCAGTAAGGTGTCTCCTGGGTTGCCCTTTACTGTAATCTTCTCTCCATCACGATTGATGAAGTTTACAGTTACTTTACTTTCTGACCTTTGAAAAAAAAGCAATAAAATGCACATGACTGAATGTGCCTGGTACATTCATGCAAATTCACTCTAATATACCTGTTGAACATAAAGCTGTGATGCCTGAGATATATAACCTATTTAATACACTACTTTTAGTGGTTGCTGGTGAAGTAATTAAAAGATGGTGTTTCATAACAGAAACAAAGGAAGGGTATGAAGCACTGGTGCCTAATTAAGAGCCCCTGAAAATGAAACTTGCTTTTTGCATTGGCGGCGCCTATTTGTAATACAATGAGCCTCTACATTTAGAGTGCTAAGGACCTTCAGTGGAAAAAAAGACGACCGAGATTTTTTTTACGCAATGCTTAGAGCACTTGCAATCTGTTAAACCTTTAAAACGTGGCAAGGCTCGTCAATGTCGTTTTTCTCCCACAGGACCGATCTTAATCATATTTGATATACAAATGGGCTAAACTTATGTCTTAAATGTCTTAGTAAAAGAATAATTATAACTGCAAGCTTTTCTTGGTGTGATGTTGCCTTTAAACGGCGATTAGAACCATTTTATATGGGGTTTTCCAAGTCCGACCTGAGGTCATTTCCTGATCCTCCCAATCTCTCACCCCCACGCACTTCCTGTCACTCTCTACTGTTCCATCACAATAAATGGGTTAATTCAGACAGCTTGACTGGACTGATTGCTAACATTACAGCTAACATTTGGGCTACTGCAACCAACAATCATTTTTGATCAACCGTGTGTGCTGTGGAGACGTACAACCATTAATGTCTGCCTGTATGAGGGTGCAGCACAACAACAAGGATTACATTTTTTCTATTATAGACAGTTTTACAGAATCTGATGCTGTATGTTTTGAAATTCAGGGTTAGATTTCATACTAGGCCAAGGCTTTTATTCTTTTCAAAATATGAATATAATTGAGATGTGCAAAATGATTAGGAGAAATAATACTCAGATATGTCTGGATACAGGCTATACTTGCACTCGGGAGAGCAAAGAGGAAGTACTTCACCCAAGGTGAAGTAGAAGGTCTATATGGAAATGGCTATGCTACCTACAGTCTACGTCTCTACAGTAAGGAAATTTGTATGCATTATTTGCAGCATCCTCAATATCATACATAGGACTCCATATTTAAGCTACATTATAAGCAGCATAAATGTTATAGAAAGTGCCAAAGTCAAGGCTTAATTTGAATGACAGGATGACAGGGACAAGGACAAGATATCTGATATCTTGATATCTGATAAAAGCAAGACGTCTGATACAATTAAACAGGCCTGTCTCAGTTGTAACTGATTTGCTGGCCTGTTCTGCAGTGAAATGTTTTGGCAATTTGATCACCAATTTGCAATATGTTTTCAATTTTCAGGTATGTGTGCCCATACGCTAAAGCTGTTTGATCAGTGAACCCATGCGAAAGCAGAATATAAGAATTCTTTATCACTTCCAAGCAAAATGCTAATAGTCTAATCTGATTCAGTGGTTCATTATAGGTTAAAAGGGAGCAAAAAGTTCTACACTCAGACTCAAAGAATGGCTACATGAACTGGAGGAAGGTAAAACTCAAGTAACTCAAGGAGAGGTGGAAAATGAGTGTATTTCCCCAAATGGTGGCTTATCCCTTTGAGTGTATAAAGAAAAAAACGCATTATCTGTCCCCATAGGGCCTATGTTAAAGATTTTTGAATCAAGAATGAACCAAGAGTACTACACAAGTTAAACAGCATTTAAATAGTTTCTAAAATCCTGTGATCTCTAGATGTGAAATTTTCACTGTTAACATTAAAATCCACATTCAGCATGGCAAGAGGATTCATGTCATGCAACGTGAACATTAAAAGGGTCACACTGTGAATGAAGGGTAACGCGTCATTTTATCCCCGAAAACCTTTTATCAAAATGGCCTTTGGCCTCGAAGGCCGTGCCTTAGTTATTGCTAGCCTTATTTAGCCCATTGTTATTTCATTCGTTACTCCATCGAACATATTGTCAAATACCAACGTTACGTCGCGTTCACAACGGCAAAATAAATTCACTTACAGTACAGAGTCCAATATTAAGTTCAGACATACTGTTACTCGTTTAAAACCTTATTTACCTACACCATTGCACCTGTACCCATGAGACTACAGCAGCAGAGAGGCATGGCTGCAACCAAATAGATTCAACTTGTTCTAACAAATTTGTGCTGTGGTAGTGATGCTGCTGCTGCTGCTGTCTGTGATCTTTTACTATGGTGTCCGACCTCACTATACTAGAACAATCGGTATTCGGACACTTAAAAAAATGTTACACTCAGAAATTTTTATTTTCACACACACGTCAATTTCTTCAGGTTGTTATGTTTAGTTTGACACCCCGTTTGTTGTGAACTGCCAGAAGAATGGTGTATAATTGCCAAAACAAAACTCCATGTCGCTAATAATTTCGAACCAGTTTATTTGTCATATACATCGACATGTAGTAAATTTGCATAAAATAGAGTATAAGCTTAATAAAAGAGAAAAGATACAGAAAAAGCGAAAGCAAATCAATGGGCATTAATCCATTTGGGATTCCATGTAGCCTTCGTACCGGACCCAGACATGGTTAGTCAGTTTGTATCCAGTACCTTCCAGAGATCAAGAGCATTCCAGTCCTGTCCCCTCGTGGAGCCAGAAATGTTTTTCCCAGTCATTTTCACCACTGAGAAAAAGATTATAACCCACGCTATCTGAACCACATAATGCAGACTTCTAACTAGTCACGACAAGAGAAAACAAAATGGCACAGGTTCATACGGTATCAATCTTGTCCTTTATTCTCGATTTCAGGGGGAGCACTACACTACTAACATCCAGAAGTGCAAATCAGCGTAAATTGATGTCTTTGATTGGTGGAGATTCCGTTGCTACGGAATTTGTTTATGGCAACTCAGACCAGTCGCATCACGACATTTCTCCTTGCTGGGAGGGAGCGATGGCAGCAGGGGAAGTGAGGAAGGATCATGTAAGACATGTTTTTTAGTTGAATCTGCTTGCAGCAAACTGTAGGAGTTGAATTGCATGTTCTCACTTCAATACGGGGCTCGGTGAACTATCCTTAGGTTATAAACTTCCATAGCGTTGTATCCCTCACATTGACTTACATTTATATTTAGGCATTTAGCAGACGCTTTTATCCAAAGCGACTTACAAAAGAGGATAACATTCAAGGTACGACACAATGAAAGAACAAACAAAGGGTGCATATTGCTAACATAGAAACTGCACCATTTTAAGTTGAAAGTGCAATAGTGCAGAGAAATTAAATTGTTATAGGACTTATAGGACATGTAGTTCCTTCACTTGGGAGTAAACGAAATATGTACACAGCCTTGCACCTTTGCCCCTTTTTGTCTTTTGGCTAGTTTTTTTTTTTATTTGGAATTTACGTTTATAGAGACCATGTCGGGTCTTAAAACACTTTAGAAACCGGGCTTTCCGAAACGTCTATGGAGAAATGAATGGAATCGTATTGCATTTGAACCATGTTCCGGCCAGCTCAAAATCAATGCTAACGGCACCGCTCAGTAAGACAGACAACTGCCAAGTCTGCTTCACCATGAACTTGACACTTGACATTTCAAGTCAGTGCAATTAACTGGGATTATTTCAGACAATTTTAAAGGCGATTCCCATACTAAACTAAAATTGTCAACATGTTAGCAAGGGTGCCACAGCAACAATGTCTAGTAAAAAAAAACGTCCAGGATATATTATATCATTTTGGCTAATACCAACTGTCGAGCTAAACCATAAAGTTTGATCCAAACAGACAATCCATCGTCTTAAATCTTGCTCACTCGTCCTCTAGCTGTTAAAAAAAAGGTGGTGGCAGAATACTGTATCCGGCCGAAAACCGGTTGTCTAGGGTTATATCTGATTATGCTATTCTTCGTAGTAATTAACCAAAAAGAAAGTATCTCACAGAATCTCTCACAGATAGGAAGGCAATCGTTATGAAATGCACAAGATCGAACCCACTGAGCTGGATATCACGCTCAGTGGTCGAATCAGCAATGATAACGCAACTGTTTGATGTTCTTCCTTGTGTTGCGCAACGCATTGGCGAAATATCTCAACAAGCGTTAATATTAGTGTAGAATATGTGTAGCAGACTTTACGTAGACTTTTGAAAAGAAAGTAAATCTGCCTCTCTCTTACCTTAAAGGCTGGTTGACACTCGAACATATACCTCGACGGAGAGTTTGTACACATGTGAGGGAAGTTCTTGAGACGTTTGATGTGAGACGTCGGCAAAATTTGGAACTTTGCAATGCAGTTAATGTTAACAGTCGCTTAGAGGCCGACACTAAAGACATGGCTAACTTGACGAGTTTATCAACCTCACTTGCGATTCTGTAACGCTCCGCAGGCGACCTTTGAGTTAAGTTAACCGGCTGTCTTAACGCTAACTGGCACACGTCAGTAACGTTAGCAGGCTAACATCTCTGTTCACAACCAAACTCTGCGCCTGCTACAATGTCGTTGGCAACTTCCGTGCCCTTTCAGTAGCCTATTACATAATACACTCACATGTAAGTAAGTAAGTGGCCGTGCTTAAAACTAACATCACTAATAATGTAATACACATACGTTCCTCCTCAAAATGTCTTCTGAAAACAAAATCCCGACCAACTTGCCAACATTTTCATATTAGCGTCTATGTAAGCTAAAGTTGTTTGATCAGTGAGCAGTCGCTGCGTGAACCCACGCGAAACCAACGACAGTCAAAAGTGTCTTTCAAAAAGCTGCGTGAAGGTAGCGACAGTAGCAAAGTTTCACCATGGCCGCTCCTCTTTCAAAATAAAAGTGTTTATTCGTGCTTAGTTTGAATGGTTTTAACAGAGATGCTTATATAGGTTTTAGCAATATAAAGAAAGTAGCCATTTAAAAATGAATCACCCTTCAAACGTAAAAGTTACGTTGACTGTAGATGAATACTAAATAATAACTATAAATACAAAACTGAAATAAACAATATTGCTTGCCTACTGTGTTTAGGCCTACATGCTTACAAACTTAAATTTGTTGGCCTGATTAAAATAATTGTGCATGGATTTTTATGTTGCTGTTTATAATGTATAGCCTACTTATACTCTGCCTGGAACAGAATCTGCACTGGAATGTACTTGCACTGACACTTTTGCACTGTAGTTACCACTGCATCCTCCTGCACATTCCATTTCCTACTTCTACACCAAACAAATCAGTGCCCTAAAAGGCACACATAATAGGATTTATGCTGTATTTCTGTAATGTATGTAGGTCATGTGCATGTCATGCTATGGAAGCTTAAGGATACCAGAATTTCTAGTACTTATCTAGTATTTCTAGTATTTATCTAGCCATCTCTGCAGAACTCATCTATTTATTTACAGTGCATTCTTCCTTGTTCTTGGAAGTTACCAGTGCTTGTTGGCACCGACGACAACATATTGGTGAGTAGGCAGTGAATGTTGGCAGAGTGTTTAGACCCCAGATGAGTCATTCACCAACATGGTTTTATTTTCTTTATATTGTTATAAAAACAACATAGAGGAATCACATGGGAATAACTGGAATGTTAAGATCAAGTTTTTAATACTTAACCTTGATACAAAACATGGTAACAGTTTTCACAGAAAAATCTTGACATCTTTTCCTTTGTCTGTCAATCATGAGGAAAAGAAAAAGTCATACATCAGTGAAATTTACATAGAGAAAGGTCTGAATGCCAAGATGTTTGCCTGCGAGTTGTGTGTGTGGAGTGAACACACACAAATACAGTGTCTGTCAGTCAGTGCCTGAGGAAGAGGTAGAACTATCAGAAGAGGACTCCTTGGACTTGTGTTTTTTCTTGTGTCGTTTCTCCTTCTCCCTTTTCTTTTTGTCTTTCTTTTTGTGGCTTTTGCTTTTCTTGCGTTTGTGCTTATGCCTCTCCTCTTCATCATCTTCCTCACTTGATGAGTAAGATCTGGGTGCACAAACAAAAGCACATCTCCATTCCTCCATTCAGTTCACAAAGCAGTGTTTGACCACAGCCAGTATGTGATGAGGCAGAGCAATACACAAGATACCTCCCAGTCCCAAAATGTAATCATTACTATAAAGTCAGATCATGAGTCAAGTTATGGTGTCCTGGTGTCCTTTACACAGATGATATTTGCCTTTTACAATTAGAATACAGTGTGTGTGTGTGTGTGTGTGTGTGTGTGTGTAGAATACATTAATTGCCCTAAAGGTGTTTATCAAAATTATATTATTATATTATAGTATTATTAATGTATTGTCATGCATATGTTCTCCTTAATATCTGTGAAATCTTTTTTTCCCAATCATCCAGTGGGATATTTTGTACTGGTGATACTTAATTGAAAGTTAACATCATACCTCTTCTTTGCCTTTTTGTGGGACCTCTCTTGGCTCTTCTTTTTATGGTGTCTCTTTTCATCATCAGAACCTGAGTGAAGGCATGAGCACAAAATGATTCAAACTCTTTGCAAGGGAAAATCAACAATTTGCAACATAAATGCTAACTTAAAAGCTAAAATAATTCTTGCAGACAAGTGGCAACTGGCTATGCACTATCTACACAATTTATCGCTACATAATCTATTAAAAAAAAAAAAAAAAAACAACAACTGGGGAACACAACAAATAGGCCTAACAAAAACTGTACAGAGAACAGACTGCATAATAAAACAAATGGAGAATAAACCAGACATGCACATTTTAAAATATATTCCAGATAAATGTTCACAGCATTCCATTTCAACGTGCTGCCCAGCTATTTATCTTAATCGTAAATTGCTTTCCCAAGAGTCCAACTTATCAGACATTAAGAGTGGAAGGAACATGTTGATGACCTAATAATTAGGCTGATCAGCAAAACAATTGGGCATTTTATGACTAAAACACAAAAAGTCTCCCCACGTTATCTACACACCCTGATAGGTTTGATATACCTGCCATGTCTAACACTGCATGCTATGGGTGACATCATCAATGTGCTCAAAGCATAGCTGTGTCTGACAGCAGGGAGTCGAATGCTTTTATGTACTTCCTAAGACAACTGAAGAAGTTACATTTGAGTAGACATCTGTTGGTGCATTTCTATAAAGCCATCATAAAGAGTGTCATCACCTCTTCCATCACTGTCTGGTAAGGAAGTTCAGACAGTCACACCTGGAAGAAATTGGAGAAGACTGTGACCGTGGCCTCACACTAGTCCATTCTTTGTACTCTTATACCAAGCCTTCAGAATAATAAAGGACCCTTCTCACCCATGTCACTACATGTTCCAACTTGCCCTCTGGGAGACGGGTTAAGTCCATTCATACAGCCACAGCACAATTCAGAGACAGCATCTCCCCTTTAGCCATCACTCCCGAACTCTGCAAAACTGATCTGAATAATCTACTTCATTATTTTTTTCCCTCCTTGGACTGGGATACCTCAGCAACAATTACCACCTTTGCTGTGTGGCAACATTACACTTTGCTGTGTACATATTATCTTATGTCAGAAATAAACTTCAAAGTGTGTAGAAATACGGGAGAACATTTCGACTTTTAGTCATAAAATACACAATATTTCTCATTATGTGACAGTATCCGCTCAACTAACGTTAAGAGCACAGCAGACACTGACCTCGAGAGCGTGAGCGTCTGCGGGGCTTCTCTTTGCGTTGAGTGGTCTGCTCTTCGTCCTCACTCTCCTCTGAGCTGGTGCTACTCACGTCCAACACTATATCCTTTCCCGGATCAACACGCAGAAAGTTGCGGCACTCAAATGTCAGATGTCCCGCTGAAAAAGGCAGAGAGAATCATCAGATAAAACACACACTTACCATTCTCTACAAAAACTCTAAAACAAGCACAGCACGTACAAGCCCACGAGTAGAGGATAAATAGAGGATACGTACGATAGCCACATCTTTTACAGCCAGCCCTGATGTTGTCCTTGTTTGCACCTATTAGAAATTATAGAACAAAAACTGATTGGTTCACAGCGGACGTTTCCACTTTATCTTCAATACTCTGAACATCAAGGTTGTGGATTATTATCTGCTAGCTAACTAGCACGATGCCAAATATAAGACTTGGCCTAATATAGGATATTTTACATTTTGGATTACTGTGTGAAACGTAATTTCCAACATCTACACCAATGTTGTTTTCTAACAATGATTCAATATAGTTTACAATTGGAAAAAGCAAGAAGTATAGCTTTATTAGAAATCTCAGCTAGGCTACATTATGCTAACCAATCACGTAGCTAATAATAACAACTACAAAACAATGTACTTCAACAGCCAACAGACACTTAAAATATTTGACTAGTGGAATACATAACGTTACTCATACAGATGTTTTGACAATCGACAACCGTACCTGTTAGAGCCATAACTATAACACTTGAAGTCAAACGCTGAAGACTTTACGTCTGCGCTACGAACTCAGAACTTTTGAATTGTTCGTCCTCTATTGTGGTCCGGAGTGAAACAAAAGCAATAATAACATGTCCTGCAAACACAGTCCATGACCTTAGCGTTATTTTCGTCCACGTTTAAATAAAATTGTTATAAAACGAAACTAAGACAAGCATTATTTGTCTTATGTGACATATATAATATATATTTTAAATGTCATTGGCATAGCCACATTGCTGTTGTTTGTATTCCACTGCAGCAGGGGGCATAGAATCTAAGTAGAATTTCGCCCTTTATGAAGATTGCTTCCACGAGTAAGACATAAAACATGGCGCTTCGGATATACTGATGTTATGTAGGCAACTAAAAATATCAAACAACATACTTCTTTTGCCTTGCGTCTAAGTTTATTTATGCAAAAAAGTTAATTTCTGTCTAGTCTAAATTCCATTATAGTTATATTGATCATTCTTGCGAAATGAGTAACATATACATCCAAGAGCCACCTACAAATGGCAAGGTAGACACAAATCATGTTTAGTTCTCTTCGTAAATTAGAGGCTAAAGTGGTTGTGTTTAGTGGGAAACCAGCTAATAATCATTTCATACTAAATGATAGCTTTCTCTATCCGTAGGTTTTGATTAAAACATCAGCAGGAGACATTGATGTGGAGCTATGGTCTAAAGAAGCACCAAAAGCTTGTCGGAATTTTGTCCAGCTTTGTATGGAAGGTAAGTTATTTAGCTGATCACATGAGTTTTGATATCATTCACTTCGCACTTTATTGGTATTTTGTGCTGTTCATCTTTTTTTTATTGTTTGTGTTCATGACACACCCCCAGCAGCTTTACTGAAAAGTATGTGTTTCAGTGGTGTAAACTGCATAATTAAGAGGATGTTATCTTCACAGGTTATTATGACGGAACCATATTTCATCGGGTTGTACCAGACTTCATTGTCCAGGGGGGTGATCCCACAGGTACAGGATCTGGGGGAGAGTCTATATATGGTCGACCATTTAAGGTATGTGTGTAAACATCATTCATCTTCCCAAAACAGCCAGTTTGAACTGTGTCAGTGTCAGTGTCATGTGGGTAGTGTTATGCATCAATAAATAGTGTAAACATAGGCCTACAGGTGCCTTTTTCAGTATGGTATTGTTATGGAAAACCAACCAAACCAAGTAACGTTAGATTACAGTAGAGTTGCGCTGGTGCCATGTAATGGAAAAGCGGCATAAGTTTAGGTCATCGTTGTGTGTGTGCGTGCGTGTGTGAGAGAGAGGGAGAAGTCAAAAAGAACAACAAATCATGTGTAAGCTACTAATCAGTGTGACTGTTTGTTGTTCTCTCTAGGATGAGTTCCATTCCAGATTGCGCTTTAATCGGCGAGGGCTGGTTGCCATGGCAAACGCTGGGCCTCATGATAATGGCAGCCAGTTCTTTTTCACTCTGGGTCGAGCTGATGAGCTCAACAACAAGCATACCATATTTGGAAAGGTAATATCTTACATGAAAGATCTTCTTCCTTCCCAGTGTGTAAATTTAATCATGCTGATTTCTGTTTGAAGTGTATTGCATGCATTCATAAAACCCAAACCAGGAATGCTTGTTGATACACTTGAGTATTTTTGTTTCTGTGTGTGTGTGTGTGTTTGTGTTTGTATAAAATAAACAAACGCAAAACTGTGTTTAGTCTCAAACTCTACGCTGATGTAAACTGTGTTTCTCTCAAACTCTGCATTGATGCAGGTTGCTGGCGATACAGTTTATAACCTGCTGCGGCTAACTGAGGTGGAATGTGATTCAGAGGAGAGGCCATTGAACCCACATAAAATTCGTTCTACAGAGGTGAGATTAAGACTTGAGGGTTTTTTTTGTTTTTTTTTTGTTTTTGGGGATTCGCCTAAAGAAGTGATGAAGCTTATGGGCACCTTTCAGCCTGCCTAACAAAACCCAACTTGATGGGAGTGTTCAGCAACATTCTCTCCAAGCGAAATGCCTGTGGACTTGTATTGGTGTTGTTTTTGTCTGTATGTATACAATTTGACTGACCTCAGAGCTATAAAATTCACAGTATAAATAAAAACGTACATACCTACTTACTTAGTTATTTACTGACCTTACAAATAACCAACAGGTTCTGCACTCACCTTTTGATGACATCATTCCACGTGAAAGCAGAAAACAGAAAAAGGACCAGTCCAAAGAAGAAGGGAAGAAATCTCAATCCAAGGCAACCAAGTAGGAGTTCAATAAAAATGCAGTACAAATAACCATTGCCATCCCACTAATTGAAAATGAAATGTTTACCACAGCTACTAGGTATAATGCTGAGTGGTTTGTCACCTCTTTCAGGAACTTCAGTTTGTTGTCTTTTGGTGAGGAAGCAGAGGAGGATGAGGAGATGACAAACCAAGTCAGTCAGGTAATTCCTGTGCTTTTATAAAGGTTTGTGGTTTGTAATGTTCTGTTGATTGGGAGATGGGAAATGACTGCTTTGTCCCGAAGACTTCATATGTGTTGGAGGCCTCTGTGGTAAAATATGTTTCTCCCTGCAGACAATGAAAGGGAAAAGCAAAAGTAGCCACGACTTACTGAAGGACGACCCCCGCCTCAGTGCACTTCCGGCTGTGGACAGGTGTGTTCTTTAAAGGCCCAGTTCAGAGTTTTGCTTTGCCCCACTCAACCCAAAGCACTTGCACCTCCTAGACAATAGCCTTAGAGCAGTTCAGTTAACTTCTCATATAGTCAACTTCTCTCTTTTTGTTTATTCAGGAAAGGAGCCAGAGACTCATCTGAGGTAGGATTGCAATTTTTGTTCCTAAGTTTTGTCTTTATGATTGCCTTTCCCATATTAGACATTTCCTTTTGGGTGATTGTCTAGCTCTTGCTTCTGTAATGCACCTGCTGCACTTTTGTTTGCACCAAAGCAGGCTACATTGATTGACAATGGCTTGTGGTATGCTTCTTAATCAGAGAGATGGATACAGCAGAAGTTTAGTTGACTTGGTGTTGAGATGATAGAGTGTTCTCTCAATGTGTGTGAGTCAGGAGACTAATCTTCCATCATTCCAGGGATCAGACCTGGAGGAGGGCGATGGTGATGGAGGGGATGCAGATGTTGCTGGCATGCGGGAGAGGATAGCAAGCAAACTGAAGAAGGATAAGAAGGACGGGGTGCCGCACATTCCTGAGAGGGAAGAGAGTGAAAAAAAGACAAGCCGTAGGTATGTCCCTCTCATCATTATCATCAGCATCAACACTCACCTTCATATTATTCTAATCATGAAGACCAGACTCTGCATCTTACCTGTAATTTAAAGCAAGATGGTCACTTAAAGGTCTTCTGCCATGCATCCATAGGGTATTTTGAAATTGTTCTCTGAGGTCTCCAAAGATGTATCTTACTTTAGTTGGGCTGAAAATGGTCCAAGAAGAAGAGAGGAAGAGTAAAGCGCCTTGTTTTTCTGAAAATGAGCTGTGCTCTGATTCACTGTTGTAGATTGAGGACATTCGTTTGCTAATATCAGATTTGCTGGCGATGAAGAACAAGAAAAATTGGAATATTACATATCAGAGGAAGCAGAGGAGGACAGCCTGTAGTATGCATATCCACCAGTTGCTTGGAGATTGTAAACAGACGCTTTGCAACAGTAAGCTTGTAATGTGTAGAGTTTAACACTAGCCAACATAACCAGACAACTGCTTCATTATTGCAAGGTTACAACCACAGGTTAAAACTACTGAAGACTGTTGTATTCACCAGTGTTGACATGTCATTATTTTTGAAATGCACTGGACATAATAATAGACTTCTCCAAAATTTATCACCAGTTGTTTGTCCCTAAGCTCCTATTATTTAGGTATGAAACTAAAATTAGACCGTTGCTGTTCTGCCAGTTATCTTTGTTTCACAGATGTCCAGTGATCTGGCATAGTTAGGATTCTGTGGGTCGGGCACTAATCAAATACAATAGAGCATGAATTGGGCGATAATTCAATTCTATCTGCCAATGGCTTTGAGATAGATCTAACTGACTAAGATAGTATTACATTTTCACATACACCACAGAACACAAACTCGTATATGGACCCATCATCAAAAAAAAAAAAAAGATAAAAACGTTTTTGTGTGGTTGACCACCTTTAAAGGTGCTGTGTGGTGTCATGAATAATTTTGTTTTCAGGACAGTTAAATGTAACTTTGAATTCATTTGCATTGTATTTTGAATGTAGAATCAGCTTGGTGCTAGTTGGTTTGCATGCTAACTTCACAGGATATCTGTTCAACCCATTTACATCAATTTTGTTGTTTCTTTATATTTTCTTGCTTTTAGAATATTTTAACCTAAAAATATCACACATGGGAATTTGCTGAAACTTGCTTTAGAAGGTAACTGACAGAGGTGTCCTCTTGGAGGCAGTATTGAGTCACAAAGCATCATTCAGGAACACCAATAGTCGGTTCAGAGAGTGACGCTGAAGTGTCTCCCTCAGCAAACAACCTACAGCATATTTAAGTCTGTTTTCATCATCTGATCTCACTCCATGGGCCACATTCGGCTCATCCACCTGAGTGAGAAGCCTTGGGCTACCACTACACTAGTGCTGGTGCTGCACTTGGCACTTATTGGGCTTGCCACATGGGGGCAGTCTTGCACTTCCCATTCAAGTGATGTGGAAAAAAGAGAGGTGCCCCCCCCCCACACACACACCTATTCTAGCCAGCCTGTAATTGGTTCTTTGCAAATGAAGGTCAGTGATGGCTCTTATAAAGATCTGGAACCTCTTCAGTCTTTGTCTCTCGCTCCTCTTCCAGCTATATGCCATTAAAGGTATTCATCAGGAGTTAGGCAAGGTCTTGAAACTCAGGCACTTCTTTCATGACAAAGCATTCAGTGCACAGTGCTCCATAAGTATGAGAGAGAGATGGCTGAGAGATGGTTAGCTGGAATAGCCCTTTGAAGAGGGTCATGTGGTGCAAGGCTAATTAGTGGAAGCTGGAACTGAAGCGCTCCTGCCGGGTGGAGGAGTGGCCGCTGAGGCGTGCAGTGCAGGTGCCAGGGTGTTGCTGGGGGTGTAGTGACACTTCCAGCCAAGCAGAACGTGTGTTTGTGTGTGTGTCTGTGTGTGTGTGCGTGTGCGTGTTTGTGTGTGTGCGCGTGCGTGTGTGCGTCTGTGTTTTTGTGTGTCTGTCAGCGTGCCAGCATTCCTCCTTCACCTTGTGAGACCTGGCCATGCTGACTGAGAAGAGCCTAGGACACACACACACGCACACAGTGTGAACAGTGCTTGTTCATAATGCCCAGGAGGACCTAAAGCCCTTAGAGTTTCATATCCACAGACTCCAACTGGTCTGACTATATCATTACTAAGTGGGCCATCTGATGAGCAGTCTTACGCCTCACAACGAGTTGTAGCCACATAACATGTCCCACACCTCCACGTGACCTTCAGAGGTCTTTCACATTAGTGTAATTTTCATGTGGTTTGGCTTCATATTTTTCAATAACAAATCAGATTCCTCCACAAAAACAGTGTTTTCCTTTAAACATTTCTAAAGACGTGTGGAGTTCATTGACATTATTTATTGCAATGCAATAAAAGTAAGCAGTCCTGCGGTGAGATTATTTGTGTGCCTGGAAGACAAATGTCTGTTTACGCTGTGGATAGGATGCTGTATTTCACATTTCCTCATGGAGATGGTGTGATGATTACTGTAATCTTTTTCATGCCCTCTGTGAGACATACATTAACATGACGTACAGGGAAAAAAAAACAGGGAAAGTTTTGACATTCATCATGGTAATTGTATACCAACAAGTTGGGATGATGTCATGTAGAAAATAGCTTTCATTTGTCAGTGATGCAATACCCATGTATGTACATTGACTTTATTTGAGGATCTAGAAGAGTCCAGCTGGTGCCTTTAGTGGTGTGGCTTGTGTGTTGGTAACTGTTTTACCATCAGGTGTGCACATGCTTGGACTCGACCAGCATGCCCAGTGCTGTCTGTCTGTCTGTCTGTCTGCCCCCCCCCAACCTCCCTCCTGTTGGAGTCTTCTTGAGAAGGCTTTTCTGTAACACCTTGAGTGTATCCCCCCCAATGGAATTTGTAGCATTTATAGGAGGCTAGCCGTGGTTTGACGCCTTTCCAGTCATTGCCCTTGTTTTCACCGCAGTCATGGTTATGCAGTCGTAATGGGTCCCACTTCCCCGGCCCCCCTCAGATTTGTGTTTGGGACTGGAGTCTCAAGGGGACATGATGTTTGTAAGCAGACAATTATCTAATGACTCATAATGAAGTAAGGGACTAACCCTTGGGGCCTGCGTGTGTGTGTGTGTGTGTGTGTTTGTCTGTCTGTCTGTGTGTATGTACATTAATCGGTAATCCTGTGAGTGATTGTGTATATGGATGTGTGGGATGTGTGTATAAGTGCGTGTGTGTATAAGTGTGTTTGTGTGTGGGTGATTGACGCAAGGCAGAATGCAGACAGACTGTAGTTTATTAAACACAAGCGCAGAGGAGCTGTAACCCAACACAGTGGTTTGTCTTGGCTGCGAATCAAAGGGCTGCCTGTCGGCGGAGTGTTGGTGCTGGATAAAGGGGGTATTGTTGCAGCACAGGACTCCTTCTTCCCACCAGTGCCCTCTGCTTAGGCCTCCACAGACATGCCGCCCACTCTTCCTCTCACTCTCTCTCTTTTTTTCTCTCTCTCTCTCTCTCACTTCTTGCATCTCTGGGGTGAGGGCAGGACAGCACTAAGTAGCCCAGTGTTGTGAAAACCCACCAGATAAATGAGGTGACCTCACCTGGAAGTGGTGGTATGGTGACCTGGCTGTGGTTTTGTCCATACCTGAACTGTTCACTTTTCTCTCTGGGGTTGGTTAGCGGATGGCCATCGCAATCTGTGACTGTGCTTACCTGGAGCACTCACCTGAAAACAATGGCATAATGTTACAGGACAGCATTCAAAGTGAAGTAGCGAAACAGACTGATCCTACTGATTACAGCACTGAAAATATTCCACCCTGGCCAGATGCAAGAATGGATTAGCAAAAAAAGCACTTTTTTCCATCTGTGTTTTATTTGTATAATTTTTTGTATTATTTCTATATACAGTGCAGTCGGTTGATACATTTTTAAAATTAGCACCAGTTTTCTATGGGACAGTTTAAGTGTTTTCCTCTTGCCTATGAGGAGCTATGTCCTGTGTGCAGTGCTTATCTTGTCTCTTAATAAGTTATAAGTTAATAAGATAAGTTGCGGTTTACCACACGCTCTGTCAAACAAATATCACACCAAGAGACATCAGACAATGTTGAGACAAAAACATATCTTTCATAGTTTTTAGGAGGCCTGTGCTACTGAGGCCATCCTAGCTCCTGGAAGGAAAGCTATGTTGCAGTCATAGTGTAACAATGCAGATGAATAGTCACTAACCTCACTGCCATTACTGTGCTGTAAAACATTTCAAATCCTGCAAGTCATTTCAAGCAGTCATGCCATAAAACATCAGAACAGTTTAACAACCTTAAAAAAACAACCTTTAAATCATGGCAGCAGTGAAGGGTGCCGAGTCATCAAATGACCTCAACACAAGATTATGTTATCTGCTCAATGTAACATTTCTAAAACATCTAGAACACTAACTACAAAGACCAACAAATAAAAGTATTGATTTTATTGTTTATATTAGTGATGTATATTAGCGAGTGTTAGTGTGTTTCTGTCCTTCAGTCACAGAGCCAGCCTGAGCATCTAAAAATAGAAGCACACCTACCCAAAACACTGAACTGACTGTGTGAAGCCAGCTTCCAAAGCAGATGCAGATTGATTTAGTGTGATCTGCTCAGATAATGGGTGACATAAAATGGATTTCACAACAGGCCATAAAAAGTCAAGAAGTCATGAAAATGAAACTATTTATTTGCATCTTAACTATTATGATCATTTAATTGCAGATCATGGGTAAATCAAAGCCTGACAAAATGTATCACACATAGTCAATGATTCAAATTAATCTGTGTTGTGTTTTATGCTTGAGATGGCACGCTCTTTTGTGGGTTGTTGCAGAACTAGTGGAACTGTTTACAGCATGCTCTCAACCAATGTTTCTCTTGTTTGTTTGGTTTGGTGCAAGTTTGCACCGCTTGCCTAAGGGAAGAAATATGGTTGGATGTAAAGGATGTCAGGATGATTTTTTGCTGTATAATCACAACTCTTCCACCTAAATGATCCCTTGTTCCCAGAAAAGGCTTTCAAAGGCACAACTTGGAGCAACTAGAGGACGGTATTTGGATCTTTTGGGCGATCAATGGCCTATGTGGCCAATGGCCTTGTGAAGAAAAGGTTCTATGCAGGAGAAAAAGAAATAGGTTAGACTTATAATCATTATAATCATTGTATGATGGGTAGAGGCTTCGATTAGATTTGTGAATGCGTCCTTTGAGACTATGTTCTCCAAACTGTACTAATTGCACCCCTGTTCCCTGTTCAAAACATAATTTTCGAGACATTATTAGCTATCAGACCCAATGTTCACCTCTCTTGCTTCCCAGACTTGACAAAATGCGTTATTCCCAAGTCGCCTGGCCTCATTGTCTTCTCAGCTTGTCAGGACACAAAGTCAAATTGTTCTGCCTTCTCGTAAATCTGCATGCCGCAGTTCCATCACTGCTCGGCACTCAGAACATCTTCCAGGGTTTGTGTTTGTCAGTCACATTTTCCTGGGGCCTTTGAAGGCTAGTCCACACATTTGTTTCCCAGCTTGGCCTGTTTAAAGCATAAAGAAGTTGTCTGTCAGCACCAGACCCTCCTCTGTCTGTCGTTCTGTCTATCAAGAGGGCTGTGTGTCTCTCTCCATCCCAGTGAACCCAAATGACTCCTTACACTGGATCTCTTTGTCCACAGGGAGAAGAGAAGGTGTGTGTGTGTGTGTGTGTGTGTGTGTGTGTGTGTGTGTGTGTGTGTGTGTGTGTGTGTGTGTGTGTGTGTGTGTGCGTACGTATGCGTGTGTGCGCGCGTGCATGTGCATGGCAGCAGTTTTGGTTTGGATACCGTTTGTGTGTGTGTGTGTGTGTGTGTGTGTGTGTGAGAGAGTGTGTGTGTTTGAGAGAGAGCTGGTGGCAGTTGCCTTACACTCTTAACCAACTGGATTTGCTGATTGGCTTTCCCCTAAAACACAGTGGAACCAGAGCACAGTGGAACACGTCAAGCTCCTCTCCCTGGAACTGGGAACTAACCATCCCTGCTCTGTATGTGTGTGTGTGTGTGTGTGTGTGTGTGTGTGTGTGTGTGTGTGTGTGTGTGTGTGTGTGTGTGTGTGTGTGTGTGTGTGTGTGTGTTTGACGTGGTCCCAGTGACCACCACCTGGGGTCAGCGAGAGGCCAAGGTGTTGATGGGTGAGGTCAGGGATTAGAGCAGCTCATTCACCATCTGCTGGGCTTAAGTCCAGCCTGGTCTGGAGGAGTCAAGAGGAGAGCTTCTTCTCCCACAGGATACCACTAACTAGCCAGTCTGGGGCCGCACACACACACACATTGTCTCTCTCTCTCTCACACACACACACACACACATAGTGATAGTGCTCAATCATCGTAGAACTTGGAAGATGAATTGTGAGAGATAGGACATTGAAGTTCCTCTATCTCAGAATGTAGAAGCTCAGGCAGACGCTTTGCCACTCTGAGCTGTATGGAGTCCACTTTCTCTCTCTCTTTTTTCTCTCTCTCTCTTTTGTGTGTGTGTGTGTGTGTGTGTGTGTGTGTGAGAGAGAGAGTGATGCTTAATTGGCTCTGCCTGTCACTTGTGATCTGTCATAACCCGCTTCTCCTTTAACCTTTGAGTGAAAAGCCCAATGGTCAAACTCACTGGACAAACAAAGCACTGGACTCTTATCAGTTTGTAGAATTGTTAGTGTGTATTTGTGTGTGTGTGTATCTGTCTGTCTGTCTGTCTGTCTGTGTATTTGTACAGTATATGTATGTGGTTTCTCCTTGTCTCACTAACCTGTGTGTGTGTGTGTGTATAAAGGACAGTGGATTGATAAACCAGCTATTTGGCAGCCAGCCTGTGTGTGTTTCTGTCCTATTGCAGCGGCTCCTCCCTGTCTCACTGACCGCCGATTGTGTAGTGTGTGTGTGTATGTGTGTGTCTGTGTGTGTGTGCATATCATGTGAGACCAACCGGCTCCTTTATGCTTTTAACAGAGTTAAGCAGAATGTCTGTCGCCCCTCAATAAACTTGATCTCCACACACACTCATACATATACACACACACGCATAATGAACCATCTCTCTCATATACATGCACACACACACATACACACACATATACACACACACACACACACACGTTTGACCTGGCCTTTAACGAGGCAGGGACTGGCGTTGTGCTGGAAAAAAGCTCAGTTCGGACCCAAATGAAAGTATGGACGTCTCAGCACCTGGAGTTTGTCAGTGTGTAAATGTGCACAGTCGTTTCCCCCTATGAAGTCACAGTCTGGGTGCTGAGAGAAATTCTTTCTTCCCAACACACACACATACACACATCTACATATACACATGGACACAATGGTTGGTAGTGAAACTCCTATGCAACGATTTGTGCAATTGCAGGCTCTCTACACTCCATACACACACTCCTCTCCACATTTCACAAATCCCAGTCTCACAGACATACAGCAAACACACAACCACACACACTGTAGCAAATCTTAAATGTGAGCTCTCGAGACTCAGCTGGCGTCAGAAGAACTTCCTCTAGTCTACCAGAGGTGTTGGTAAATGTAGCTGTACATTCAATAGTCAAATGGTGGCGAAGGCATATAGTTGTGTGTTTACAGCAGTTAGTGTGTTGTGATGTTTTGTATTTTGCTTTGTGTTTGTGTCTATGGTTGTTTTGTGTGTGTGTGAGAGAGAGAAAATTATAGAGAGTATATACTGTACGTATGCGAGTGTGTGTGTGACTGGTATATGTGTTGTGAGTCTGAGTTGTGCGAGTTGTGTGTCTGGCCGAGTGAGAGTTAAGCCCTGTGCTCCAGACTGCGGAGAGAGATTGGTGTGCAGCCAGTCACTTTGTGTGGCTTCTTTATGAGAACTAAATCAAGCAGAGCTCCCCAATTCACTCGCCCTTAGTTGAATCGTCTCAATGAGCGACAATCGCTGGCAGGCCTCAAGGACTGTGAATGACGAAAAGCTTTTCCTCCTCTCTCTCTCCCCTCCCTCCCCTCTCCCTTCCATAATGTATACGTCAGATACCTCCAGTCTCCACATTTAAACCCATTTCTCTCTGTGTCTCTTCTCTTCTATTGACAATCCCATCTCCATTGGCAGGTGCAGGTTCAGTGGAAGGCAACTGAATGTGCTAGCGGTTCTCTGTCTCTTTATTCATTTAGGTTGTATGAATGTGTGTGTGTGTGTGTCTAGGTCAGTGTCTGTATGTGCCCATGTTCGTGTGTGTATGTGTGTGTGTGTGTGTCTGTGTATGTCTCTTCTTGTGTGTGTGTGTGTGTGTATGTGTGTGTGTGTATGTGATTGTTTTTGCCGCTGGCTGTCAGATCGAGAGTGAGAGAGCGCAAGAGAGAGAGAGCAAGACATGAGCGTGCTCTGGCTCCCCTTCAAAGCTGTTGGGCTCATTAAGAAAGCGACAGGGCCCGCGCTTCCTCCACCGTCCCACAAGGCCTCTCTGTGCTGCGTATTGTTTTCCTTTCACCCGCTAAATAAAACCACCCCGGCTGCCCCCACACCTACTGCGCCACTTTCCCCTCATTGTGCAAGGGCCTCCAGTGTATTTTGGGCTCACTTGCGCAGTTTGCTAGTGTTATTTGTCCACAGCAAGTAAAAAGACCAAATGTTTTCCTCAATATATATATAGGAACGTGTTTGCATTTCTTTCATGACTTGAAGAGGATTTTCTTTTTTTGCATTAAAGTGCATGTGCAAAAACTACACAACCTGACACAAAAAGTTGAGTCTCCTGCAGCCTATAAGCCAAGTTCTGTTGGAGGTTTGGGTTTGTATATGAAGAGGGAGTGGGGTAAGTGGCGCTCCAAGGACAAGTTGAAACGGTGGTCTACCACAGGCTCCATAGCCCCTGTTGACCTTTTTTTGTTGGGGGTTTTTGGGCTTTTTAAGCATGCCATTATTCCTCTGAGTCGACTCGCTGGTTTTCATGACTGTGCACGCAGTGCGTATACGTAAGCAGAGCCGAGTCGCAGAAAACAAAAAGACGCTTCATGGCAGCGGCGACGTTCGTGGCAGGAATTCGCCCCCTTGGCCCCCAAGGAGAGAATGAACAGGTGTTCTCCGGTGTTCCGTCACGTTGGCCTGGCCCCTGCTCTCCTGCCGGCGGGGGCCCATTGTTTTGTCGTTGCCCGGGATACACTGGCCTTGTTTTGTCGACGGCAGCATGTCGAGGCAGGCAAAATGATAAGTTTGCGGAGTCCTACAGAATACGTGGAGCCTCTGTGAGCACTCCCAGACAGCGGTCACTGCAGGAAAGCCTGAAAAAAGGGGGCTCCTCTGTGTCCTGGGTAGCGTTCCTCGGAGTTATGAAGCCGGTGAAATATGGTGACCTTGCATTGAAGCGGGGAGATTTAGGAGCAGATTTTATTTTAAGGAGTTTTTTTGCAGTCCTGCCCCCAGGGGTGTTCGTTGTGCAGCCACTCAATCACCCTGGCCTTCCTGGCAGAGTTAACCAGGGCCTTCATATTTCAGCATAATCTGATGAGTTCAATCAATAAGTCGGAGGCAGAGGCCTGGCGAAACGTGTAGTGAGACGTGCATCCACGTGAGTTAGACCGGGACACCGGGTGTTTTTCAATGCTTTTCCTGCCAAGACAGTGTTTCTTTTATGCTTAGTCATGCCTTTTTTGAGATGCGGGAATCAAAGCTGACACTGTGTCAGACATGATTGCGTGGTTCAATTAGACTCGACTACTAGTCAGAAACCTGAGAGGGCTCTACGTGCCATCGCCTCATCTCACGGCGGAGGTGCCCTGCAGGGCTGGTCAAAGGGTCGAGGGACATTTCACAAGCTTACTGGAGAGTGACGAGCCTCTCACTCATTTCCCATTGCCATTTTCAGCGGCCATTTGCACAGGTAAAGTAGACCCCTCAGGAAATGAACATAGATGGAGTTGTTTTTGTTAAACAAAGTGTTTTTCCGAGCCGTCAGATAGTGACAGGGGTCACAGTCGGGTTGCCTAGGAACCAGAGATGATACACTCCACAGGGACAGGGGTCTATGAGGGTACAATGTGTTTGTGATGTCACAATATGTTGCCATAGCTTCAGCCCTTTTTGCCTGCTAGGGGTTCCCCAGTGGAGACAGACCCAAATGCAGAGGTGGAAAACAGCCTAGTAAATTGAACAAGAACAATTTAGGGAAATCAGAGTACCTGACAATTGCTCTTACTATGATACTGAGTGATACACATGACCCAAAATAAAGGTGGTTAGTCAGTATGTTCTTCTTAATGGGAAAACTGCATATCTTTCTGCCTTCTCCCACATAAGGGAATTTTTTTTTAAGAAAGCTAATTAGAAGCTAATTAGAATCTGCTGGTTCAGTGAACCACATCTTTAAGGAGTAATTCAGTACCACTTTCCATGAATGGAGATCTGATTCTGATGGTGGTGGTGGTGTTTGTGTGTGTGTGGAGGGGTGGTGGTTAAGGTCTCTGCATTGTGTATTTCTACAGATCAAAATTGCAGAGAGCACGGTACATTGCAAAATCGAACTGAATGGAATTCTCTGGCAGAAGGTTTGTTCAGCGGTTGTATGGTGAAGCCAGATGGAGATGTGGGTTGAGGCAGCGTGCAGTCACTCAATTTTTTTCAGCAAGGCCTCCTGGAGGTCAGAGGGCTTCGTGGGACACCTTAGTCTCTCCACACACAAAGTTGTGGGGCCCAAGCATCAGCCCTCAACGAGTTTTGAAGGATTGGGGGAAGAGAGAGAGAGAGAGAGAGACAAGGAATGAGAGTCAAAAAGAGATGTGGGGCGGTGGAGTGGGGGGCTGAGGGAGGGAGGGAGGGAGGGAGAAAGAGACAGAATGATGAGAGAGAAAGCAAGGGCTGAATGAAAGGGAAAAAAAAACGAGAGCGAGAGCAAGTGAGTGCGCGCTGGCTCACAGAAGCAGATGTGGCGAACAATAGCAGCCATTGTTGTGGCCAGCGAGTGCCTGAGGATGGTCTGGGCTCAGGGCCCAGTCTCTGGAGCGCTACCTGCGGCCCTGAGCGAGCTGAGTTGAGTTGAGTTGCCTGCTCCAGAGTAGGAGGTGGGGCTGCAGGCCAGCTGAGCCGCAGTCATGTTAAAGGGGAGGGGGGGTTGAGAGGGAGGGTGCACACAGAGTGAGGATGAAGAGGGGGATGCTGATGAGGTCCTCTCTGTCCTCAAAGGTGTAGACATCTTCGGATGACTTCTCTTACCAACCCCTGCCCAGGGGGCAAGACTGAACTGACATCCTCCACTAGTGCCCCCTATGGATGGGTGGTGGGGGTGCAGGCTGTAGTGTGGAGGTGGTCAGCTTGCACAGTGAGTTATCAGTCTCCAGCATCTGAGTACTGTAAGAACAGTCAGGTGTCTGGGGAGAAATAGAGAATGGTAGCAAGGTGCATTGCATGTCCAGGATTAGGCAGTTTTCACAAATAAGTGTATACTATACTTAACTCACCTCTGAAATATGAAATATTTTATTAAACATTTTTAGACTGAATAGGGACTGTCGTCCTTTGCCCCCCTCTGAAAGTATCCATTGAATGAGACTGGGGGCTGAGGCTGGGGGTGTGAGTTGGAGTGAATGGTTGGGGGGAGGGGGGTCTGTTTTGAAGATCTCTCCCCAGTGTCTAGACAAGAGGAGCAGACAGGTCCCCACTGGAAAGTGCATCAGTGCTGGGCTTGTAGGGCCTGGCTCATAAATAACATAGCTTTACGTTCACCTCCTTTTTCCTCGACTTCACACCAGACTCACCTAGATGAGGCAGTCCAGAAATTTGGTTTGATCCACAGGCCAGGCTTAAACCCAAAACACGTCCCCAAGGTGAAGAGGTACAGATTTGGGGAATATGTATAAAATAAGCATTTTGTCTCACCTATAATGGTGTGACTTGGGCTTTTTTTCTGTGTCAGTGAATTCATATAGAAAGTTTTGCTTCAATAGGACAGATTTCCGTCATTCATAAATCTGGTTATAGTAAGACATAAACCCCAGTCTCACAATCACAACACACTAGACACCACCCTAGATAATGACAGTGCTGAAGAATGGAAGTGGTTCGATAGTGTGTGACCAAATCTGTTATGTACTTACTTACATATTTGCATTGTGTATTTATACTCCTACACACTTCGACAGTTAACATATGAAGTAAAATAACTTCCACATAATCACTCAGGAAGCCGCCTTAGTCTATACTCAGATTTTTCTCAGTGAGGTTTTCTTTCCATTGCTTAGTTCTGCCTCTTTGCTTCTTCTCTAGTGATGAACTACGGAAGGAGGCACGGCAGCTGAAGAAAGAACTTCAGGCCATCAAACAACGAAGAGAGGACAGCGCCCAACCAAAGGAGGAGGAGAAACAAAGTATGCCTTTTTATTAATACGTTTGGCCTCTCTTAGCTCTAAAGGTTGTGTGTATGGATTGGGATGTATTTTTGGTTAGACATGTCATTCCCAGAACACCCTTGAACAACTACTTCAATCAAAGGACTGAGAGAGTATAACTTTGACCACACTTTTTATTTCGGTAACTTTTCTTTATGCCGTGGGAATGAAGTATAGAATGCATGTAAACAAGCTCCTCGGAGGCAAAGCCTTCACTCCGCTTGCTGAAACATCTCAACTGAGAAATGTGACCTTGGAGATGAGAGTTTAGGAGACATTAAAATCACCCCTGTCTGGCCTCCCACTTCTGTATGTCTGCAGTTCCCTGAACAGCCTCACTCCTGGTTTTTCCCATTGACCCCCCCCATACCCCACTCCCACAAGGCCTTTGCTTCAGGGTCTACTGGGATATGATTTCCAGAGGATTTCCACACCAAAGCCCTGGGCAGACACAGTCTCCTCTCTGTCTGTTGTGGGGAGCGTGGGGTGGTGGTGCTGGCGGTGGCGGTAGCAGCAAGAGCAGCAGCAGCAGTGGCAGCAGAGCTGGGGCGGCACCAGCTGACTCCCCGCCACTGAGGTGCTGCTCGCTCGACCTTAATGTGTGTCCCGCCTGGGCCAGTTCAGTCGAGGGCAGCAGGCCCTTTGAAGCCTGCTCTCATTACTTAGCGGCAACCTGTGGGATGGGATTGGATGAGGGGTTGGGGGGGGTGGAACCCTCCCGCCGAACCCGGCAGCCTTGCTGGGGCCAAACTGAGGTGTGTTGAGGGAAGACGAGGGGCAGCTCGGAGGGGTGGCACTGCAGATTAGGGCCATTGCCCAGGGTAGAGCAGAGAGGAGAGGAGAGTGTTGAGAGAAGGGAGGTGGAGGGGAAGCAGTGCAGTTCCTGCTTCAGGTCCAGTAATGTCATTAGTGCTGAGATGTGTGAAGTACATGAGTTCTAACAGCTCCGTCACCTCCACTGCATCATCTACATGAGGCAGTGGTGGTGGAGGATGGATGGCCTGTTTTTATCACGCTATATCTAATGGCACTTAATGATAAATAAGAGACATAAATGATAAATAAAGGACACGCTTCTCCTTCAGAGTTTAAAGTCTCAAAGGATTCTGGGAGAGCGGATCTTTCCAAGCTTTTGCCCTACTGTCCTCCCTGCAGGCCTGACTCCTGCACATAGTGGTTGACCTTTGCTCCGCACTACACCAAAAGGTTGCTATTCATCAGTGCCATCATGTTTGGGATCCACAGGGTCGAAAGGTCAAGTCCTTCAACCCTTAGCACAAATTCAGCATGAAATTTATTATTTTGTTGACGCATTGGTCATGCGTTGGTCTCTTATTTATTGGGAAAAGTTTGTGAGGAACGACTCCACTGATGTTATTTGTGTATATATCAGTGAGGGGTATTGGGATGTGGCGATGGGATGGGAACGTCATTTAAGATGGAAGGTCAGCTGATCATTCCCCTCGTTCTTCACTGACACTGAAATGAGTCTGGTGATGGGTTTTCTTTACGGCATGCGGTTGGAGCCACACACCACTTTTTAATATCCTCATAATGCTTTTTCTTTATTAGCTTCAATCACAGTTAAGACTTCCGAGCTGAAGAGGGTATTTTCTTCCCCCTCCATCCTGATTTTGATGAGAATTAATAAACATTTCGATTCTGTGGGAAATTAATAGTATACAAACTTCATAATCTGGAGGACGTTTTTATTAGGCTAATAGTCCCATATTTTACTTGCTTTTGTGCGTTTGGCCTTAGAGCTATTTCTGAAGAGTTCACTAGTGGATTGCTCACCAAAATACACAGTCAACATTCTTTGCATTCTTGTGGAGAGAATGGCTGGTTACTTTTTTATCTTCTAGAAATTCTGCCAAAGTAGAATAGAGAAGTTTTTTTTTTACTGGCTAGTCTGTTTACAAAGCTCAATGTTTTGGAAAGTCTTTTGGTGGAAGAGTGAGCAAAAAAGTGCTGGTTTATAACAAAAAGAGAGCGAAGACATCAAACTTTTCCAAGAATACTATTGATATACACACACACACACAGTGTTCTCTGGACTTCTATGAATCAGAATGAGAGGCTGTTTAAAAATGCTGTATGTGAGAATAAAAATTAAGGTCAAGAAGGTAAAAGAGCTGTGGCCACTCTAATCATTGGTACTCATACCTTTGTAACACTTAGTTTTGTTTTTTAGAAGCACAATCTTACAGCATTCTACCCCTTTTATCTCCTTAGTGCACTTCTTGAAGAGATTTTCTTTGTGCCTAGCAAGCACTGTATGTATGTGTTAAGTGAGTACAAAGTCTGTATAGGAGATCAACTGGTAGACTTTCATCGTATTCTGTGTTAACATTGTATTAGGTACACAGTTTAGTCTTGAACACTCAAAGAGACTGACATTTAGGATACTGTGGTAATGCACAGAGGTGAGTAGTTTAGTCTGTAGTTAGTGCATATGTTAGCCCTCTCATACAGTTGGACTTGCTCTCATTATCCTCCATATTAAACAAACGCAAACTGCATGAGGGAGCTCATTTGAAGGCACTGTCAAGTGTCCGCTCTGACTTCAGCCCTTCAGCGAGCTAAAAGAGACATTGTACCTTTTTTTTGGAGTAATGCCCTTCGACAGACATCTCTTCAGCGTTTCAAGACATAAATTATAGCATGTTCGTCTCGTCTGGCTTTCTCTTTCTTGGCATGGCCCTTCCCGGCCTGAGCCAAAAATAAGAGAGACATGCTAAAAACATGGTCCGACTGGGCTGCCCACCCTGAATGAGGTGGCAGCTTTCCTCCTCACCAGGCCCAAGTTATTTATACAGGTTTGTGCTCGAGTGCTCCTGGTGTTTTATTTCAATGGCGCCTTGTCAGTCATGCAATGGGAGTTGATGGAGGGGGGGGGTGTGTGTGTGTTGGTGGGCGGGGGAGGGGGGGCTGAGGATGTTCTGAATTTATGTTTGAAAAGTTCATTGACTTTTGATTGAATGTTTTTTAAGATGAAGGGTTTTTTTATATAGTCATCTGCATGGGGCTGAAAGACGGAATGAGAGATCAGCTTCATGCCTTAGACGGGGGAAGATGGTATCAGACAAAGAGCCCTTTAAAAAGGATGTAGTCTACATTTAAGCTCATTTTGTTCATCATGTTCAGGTGTTTGTTTGTTAGCACCAAATAGGACTGTAGACCTGTAGAAATGACTGTTCTATAAACTTTTTTTATCTTTTATAAATAATCCTCTGTTATATTGAATGCACAAGTTGAGATCAGAGATGTTTTTTTATTTTCCTCAGGCTAGTTGATTTGGAGTAAAGATTCTGACATGAAAGGGACCTGGAAGGTTACAGAGTACAACTTGTTTTTAGGACACATTTTTAGACTCTCTGGGTCTTGTAAGCACACGTAGGGGTTTGCTTTGGCTCGTTGACGCCATGTCCGTTGCACTCTCCCAGTGTGTCCCACATCTATTCCTGCAGGGGATGGGAAGGGTGTTCTGCCTCTGATTTACCACTCTTGGATCCCAGCAGGCATTTCGCTCTTATTCGTTTACTCGCTCTTTCATTCACATACTCGTTCGTTCATTCGCCTGCCGACTTTCTAGCGCATTGTGATTGATCGAGTCGGCAAGTGTCAGTAGGCCAGCACATCTTTGACGCATGCGTTGATCGATGGGGAACAGCTCCTTGGCTTTGATGCCTCTCACAATTTGCTCCTGCACACTTCACCCATCCGTCCAACATTTGAGGGGAGAGAGAGAGAGAGAACAAGAAAGAGAAATAACAAGAAAGAGAAAGAACAAGAACATTTGATTGGCAAGCAGAGAATGCTCCTAGGGTGATTTGTGTGTGTGTGTGTGTGTGTGTGTGTGTGTACGTACACACGAGTGTCTGTGTGTGTGTGTACACATGTGTGTCTGTGTTGTAGTCACTCACAGCAACCTGCGTTGCCACAACATGGTGCGTTTGATTTGTTGCTTTCACCTAGCCACCCCCACCTCCTCCTCCTCCTTCTCCTCCTCTTCCTCCAGACCAGAACGGAGGAGAGATGTATCTAAAAGCCTCCCTGCTAGTTAAGCCAAGTTACCAGCGCTTAGCACTGGACTGCCACAGCAGCTGGAGAAAGCTGGCCTCCACGCGTGGCACTGGGGTTAACCTTCTCACGGCAGCATCCCTCAGCCAGGATTGGGTGGGGCATGGGAAGAAGAGATGTGGAGAGGAGAGGAGTGAAGCATGGAGAGTAGAAGAGAACTGGAAAGAGAAAGGGTGGAGAGAGATGAGGAGAGGAAGAGAGAGGAGAGGTGATGAAAGGAAAGGAATGGAGAATGGGCTTTGCTGGAGGAGGAAACTTGTTGCTACCTCCTCTCCACTCATAAATCATGGCGTGGGGCGTTGCTAGGCACCCCTGCGCTGCAGACTTCCTGTTTGGAAGTGGCGGGGGTGAAAGCCCCAGGGTCTACCCCTGTCACCCAGCTCAGAGGCTTGGGCAATTTTGCAGGATGAGTAATTACAACCTGCAAGGCCACCCCCACTCCAAACACCTGGGGAGGTGAATGTGTTGTTTGATGAGATGAAGGTTGAATGTGTTTGTATGTGTGAGAGGAGCAAGTGATTTGGGGGGCATTTTTTGGGGGGGTGGGGGGACTGAGATGTCTTTCTGTGTCACTCACAGGTATGTCTCATAGGAACATCTTCCTTGCATAATCTGGGCTCTGTCTCTCTATCCAGACTCTTATGTTTTAATTTTCATGCTTCAGAGTCATTTCCATGTACTTGTGGATTTGTGGATTAAAGTTAAAGTGAACCACTCAATCAGCACCACCGCATATGCCTGTTTGCAGGATCATTGTAATGACACAAAATGAATTAGCCCACTGCCAAGATTTACTTGCATTGCTTGCTAGCCAAGTATTAAACTAGCCTAAGTTTGACTAAGCAAGACTATGGCTAATGCCTGTCCTCCGGGCTTGACTGACACGAAACATGACACGTGTGTGATGGAACGCTCTTCTTCTGCAGGGTATATGTAGCAAGGTGAAATTAAGGGGTAAATTATTCATCTCAGCAGTTGACGGTGAGGTCAGCGTGCTAGCAGTCCAACGCAACGCATTCATAATTATCTTTTTCTGGGACTGTCGGGAAAAAATTGTGACTCAAACTCATTTGTTATTGCTGTATTTAGAAAGTGTGGCATGGGGGTATTTCAATGAATCCTGCAGCGGTATGAACTGACAGCATCCATCAAGCCTGCCCATGTCATCAGTGATGTCATGTTAGTGGTACAAGTGTACCCTTGTTATGCTCAGGGGTGTGCGTTCTAGGTAGAATGATTTCACAAGGCATGTTTTCACCCGGTGAGCCGGTACCTGACATGCAATCAAAGCAGCTTTTTTTTTTAAGTTACAGTAAGTTGAACCCATACCCACCTTCCAGAGCAGTTGCATTTAAGGTGAAGTAAAGGTAACGAACACAGTGCAGTTACATTGGCAAAAGCCAATTATTGTTATTGTGCACTCTACGCACAGTTTCTACCTCAGCCCTTTTGGGATATGTTTACTCCTCTGGATCCTCTTCATCAGGAACAACATGGAGAGAAAAGAGGGATGCACAGTAAGCCTGTATCCTTCAGGTGGAGGTCAAGTGTGTCAAACTTTTCTCAACAATAACAACAACAAAACACTTACTGCACCTTTTAAGCTCACTGGAAACTGAGGGTGGTTTTAGTATTTGCATGCACTAGCCAAGCAGAAGAGGGGAAGATAAAGCCACAGTGAAAACAGTGTTGAATGAGAGAGAGAGACAGAGAAAGGGAGGGAGAGCAGAAGAGAGGCTCTTGGGGTCCTGTAAACAGGCACTAAATAAAGGGCTCTGTGTGTGAGTGTGTGTTTGTTTTAGTGCTTCAGCTCCTGTTGGCCCTGAGTGGGTTTGTCTGGTCGTGTCACCAGTACAGGGGTGTAGGAATTGCACTCTCTGCACCAACCATCTGCCGGCTGCTCTCCTCTCCTTTCCTCTTCTCCGCTCTGTTCCACTCCACTCATCAGTCAGGGGTTTTTTCACCAACCAGAAAACAAACACACTCAGTGTGGAACGCATGCTTGCAAACACAGACACACAGACATGATTATTATAGTAAAAATCAGTCATTCAGAGAAACATAGTACTAGACACACACACTGTTAGGCACTCTCTTTCTCTCTCTCTCTTTCTCCCTCTCTCCCTCTCCCTCCCTCTTTCTTCCCCACCTCATATTCCCTTCGCAAACAAGTCCCATACTGTAAAAAAGTTGAGAAGAGACTCCTCAACATTGCACTAGTTTATTTTTTAAAGCGCAGAGCAGCTTTCTAAAACAGCTTAGGTCTTCAGAATCATATCACAGAACTCTGATTTGAACTCCCAGCTGTGACTTACTGAGACACTTTTATTAAAAGTTGTGGAGAGTTTCCATATATCACAATTGATAATGAGAGGGGCACTGTAGCATGGGAAGGTTGGTCCTCCTGGACCTTGTAATTGCAGCCTGTAGCAAGTGTATATTTAAAATCCTTCCAGCATTATGCAAAGGTTCCTGATCTGTCTTCGTGCACACGTGCACCTTAGCCAGGCTGGGCTCTCAGTCTCCAGCTGCTCCTGTATGACGGCTAAACAGATTCTGCTGAGCTTTCTGGTCGCTCCCGCTAAGGGATTTGGTTTTCCCATTTAAAACCTGATGCCCTGAGGTTTTATGTCCCAAAAAAGGTATTCCCTTTCAAGGTTTAGCCACAGGCTTCAGAGGTCCCTCCATGTCTAAATAAAGCCTGTGTAAAACGCTGAGATGAGATGGGTCCGAGGAGCTGGACAGCACTCTGGTGTTCCTCAGTGTGGAGCACTCTGCTCCACCTTGGCCTTGCAGGCCTACTGGTTGGGACATTGAGTTTGGCCAGTTCAAGTGAATTGTATGTTTCTTTTGGATGGACTTCAGATATACACTGTTGCAGAGGCAACAGGAAACACCTAAAATATGTATAGGAAAAAAACTATGAACTCAAGCTCTCTATTGCACAAATTCTCTCTCTCCTCTCTCTCTCTCTCTCTCTCTCTCTCAAATTGCTTTTGAGAAGACTGATAAGACCCATTCTTTTGTTGATTTGGATTTAGATTTAAGTTAAGGTTAAGAAATTAAGAGTATGAGAAACACTATTGGTAGTTAGAACAAACACACTCAAACAAGTTTAGTCTGTCTTTTTCTTTCACTTTCATTTGCTCTGTTTGTTTTCTTTCTTCTTCTGCTTCACCACTGCATTAAAAATATTCTTATAGTTCTGTCTCACATATGGGGATGTTCACTATATGATTTTATGTGCAGCGGCTCATGCATTCAGTTGCCAGATGCAAAACCATTTGCCTGATGAAAGCATACCACCAAAGATGACTTGAACTCTAAAAGTCTCTTTCTCTGTCTATGAAGATGAGGAGGCGAAGCCCAGCAGTGGTGCGGTGGCTGAGTACCTGGAGAGCAGGAAGAAGTATGAAGACATGCGCAAACAGAAGCTGAAGAAAGGATCCACCAGAGAGGCGCAGGTATGGCCCTGGTGGACGTTTCCCATAATCCTGCAGTGTAATCCCAGAATCACTTGTTCAAATTTTTATTTATTTATTGTTTAATATAGACCAGCCTTTTGAATCACTGAAAGCATGAAAGAAATAATTGAAACTTTTTGTAAAAGTCCCTTTCTAAATGTGTTTATTCATACACTAGTCATTCTCCAGCCAAATCAATATCTGGAGTGCCCTCTACCTGGTAAAGAGTAGAATGAATAAATATACCGTATCTGAATGATGTGTGTCCCATTCCACAGACCTTGGCTCTCCTGGACCGCTTCAAGTCTAAGCTGTCCAGTGCCATAACGGACACAGCTGAGGAGGAGAAGCCAGTGGATGAGTTGGAAGAGGACGAGGACAAGGGCTGGTGAGTGACTGCTTCACACTTACACCACGCAAGCAGCGTAAACACATTGGACACTGCGCTTAGTGGATGCGTCAGCTTTGGAAATGCGTGGGATGCCGCATTGCTGGCATTGCATCCCAAAGAAAGTGGACAGCACATGTCGCTATGCAAGTGTGCCTGATGGCGTCCTCATGTCGGAGAATGGTAGGCTATGAATCAGCCCTAATCAGCCCCTCCATCAGGTCCCCTGCTGGACAGATGTGTGATTGAAGACCAGAGAGCTGCAGACACATAGCACAAAGCCTCAGAAAACTGAGGCATTAATGGAGAGATTATGGGAGATTGTGTGCGTGTGAGGTAGCGGGTGTTTGTGTATGTACAATCATGGCATGATAATGTAATCAGGAACTGGGGACCATGAATCACATGCACCCCCGAAAATTGCCTGAATCTTAGCCTATAGTCCAAACACCAGTGTGTGTGAGTGTGTGTGTGTGTGTGTAAGAGTGTGTATACAGTATGTATGTATCTGCTGTTCATCGGACACATATCTCGCTGTGTAAAGTCTACACCCCAGAGCCTGTAATCTCTCTGTGGCTCAGTGTTGATCTGCGTCTGGTTAACATCCTCCTGCTGTACTCTCTCTGGAGTTGAACCTCATTTGCTTTTTGTTTTTGTTTTTTGTTGGGTTTTTTTTGGTTCCTGTCTTTTCTTTATGCATGAAACGTGATGAAACCAGGAGGGCTTGGAGGGCCCTGAAGGAAGGCTCAACCACACTGTTCCACTGGAGGGATTGTAATTCCAGGGTTCTGTCTACTATAAGAAGCCGGAAGGCTGGCTGGTGTTTCTTTTGTTTTCTGTAGTCTACTTTAGCCAAGCTCAAATAGACATTACAAGAGAACGCAGCAGGCTATTGTGTGAGTGTGACAATTTCTTCCAAAGCAATCCTTTTTTTGGATATAACATTGTTTTATTCTGGTTTTTATGCTTTTGGTAGCAGCAGAAGTGTTGCTTGTGGATAGGTGCTTGAAGAAGATGGATAAGTTGAAGTTTTCCAAAACCACTATCAAGTGTAAACCGCTTCGTTTTTTGTTTGTTATTGTGGGCATCTCTTGATTTGCAGAAATGCCATAAGAATGTAAACTTTCAAGTCCACTTTCACTCTACTGAGGAGAAAATGACCACAGTTCAGTCAACTTTGGCAGCACTGGTCAGACTAAAGCCCCACTGTACCCAAACAAAAAGTACACACGCTCTTTCAAATGAAAACCAGGTATGGAGAGCAGTGCAAAACATTTGGTGCTATTTGGTGCTTCATACTTTTATGGTGAGTCTTTTTGTCTTTGAAATACCCTTGATATAAGACAGGATTCCATGTGTGAGTGTATCTGGGACACACTACAACTCTGATGGGGGGAAAAGAAGGAAAAGAGAGGTAGAAAGAAAGAGAGAGGCGGGGGGGGGGAGTGAAGCAGCAGCAGCAGGGTGCTCATGCCACTCTCACTGAACCAGCTGCAGTGGGCCTCAGCGGAACGTGGGTTACGACAGGGCAGACACTGGAGAGTCAAGTCTGGGCCAGACGCGGAACGCATTCCATGTGTGTCTGTGTCTACAACCCCCCCCCAACACACACACCCCGCTCCGCAACCCTTCCTCAGGCCCTCTCACCAGCCTCTCAACCCAACCTCCCCCCCTCCCCCTCTCTACCCTCTCCTCTCTCTCACCCCCCTCCTCTTCCTCCCCTGACTTCCCTCTTTAGAAGAAAAATAAATCCAGGAAAGTCTCCTTAGGCCCAGCATCACTGAGGCCGAGCTGGTGGAGGAAAAAGCCGTTTTGATAAGGGCCCGTCCAGCACTGGGCTTCCAGTACGTGGTGGAGGAGGACGGGGGTGGGCAAGGGGAGCTGTTGGACGGTGGGGGGCGCTCGGGTTGGTGGGCTGTCATCACCGCGGTGGAGAGAGATTGGCAAGATCACTTGCACGGAACGGCTACTCACCGGTTTGCCACAGTGTAGCCACGGTATTCTGGATGGCCAGCTGCCAGACCCTCTGAGTTTTACAAACACTTGCAGATATCCCAACACACACACACACACACACAGACACATACGTGCTCACACACACACTCAAGTATATCCACATATATTCTCTTTCACACTCTTACATAGACACATATATTGAGACACACAACATTCATTTCCATACATTCTCTCTCCCTCTCTCTATCTCTCTCCCATTCCCTATCCTCTCTCTCTTTCTCTCTCGCTCACTTTCTCTCTCTCACGCATGTGCACACACACACACAAACACACACACACACACACACACAAGCACTCTCTCTCACGCCTATATACAAACATGTGCGCATATCCACGCTCTCTTACTCGCTCACTGACACACACACATTCACAGACACACACACACAAAAACAAACAGTCACACTCTCTCACACACTCAAATACACACAAGCGCACACACTCACAAACGCACAGTTTCAGATAAACACAAACACACTCTGAGACATACACACAATTGCAGTCGTACAGACATACCCACCCTCCAGACATAAACATGCTGTCCCTGCCCAGACACACGCCCTTAAAACAAAAGCATTCCCAACCCAACATTAGGAATTCATGAGCTTAATGGCAGATCAGTGCAAAGATAATGGGGCACAAAATGGATATTTTATCATCTACCAACTTCATACAGCGGGCATGCAAAGCAGAAATAGTCCAGATCTGGTGTTTAGATCTGTTAAGATATGCTGAACAAACAGTAAAAAGCAGAAAGCCCCTTGGCTATTGTTATTGGACTCTAAATCTTGGTGCGGTTTTGCCATTGAAATGGTACTCTAAACCACGGAGCTGATGGTTATGCAGTTAAATAAAACAACCCATGCACTGTACCTGCCTCTCAAAAGCCATGAGGAGCAATAGACTGTTGGCACAACATAGACAAAGCAATGGACAAAACATGCCTGTAAACCAGACAAAACAAAGCTCTGGGAAAAGAGAGAGCAGCACTGTGCCACAGAGTTCACAAGGCTGGTGCAGAGCCCCTGCTCGCTTTCCAGGATCTCCTAGATTTGCCCACCGCTTGTCACATTAGTGTGTATTTAAGCCCACTGCAGACCAGTGTAGAATTTCCACTTGCAATGCCAGCTGACAGTACGGCTTTGAGGTAAATGGCTTTCAAGTCGACAGAATTGATTATACTTCAAATAAATTAGTGCTGTCGTCTGGAGAGTTTTGTTTGAAGATAAGAAGCCATTGGTAGATGTTTTGAGTTAGTGTTATGAATAAGACATTTTAATTGATATGTCTTAACAGGCTGTAAGTATAAATGTCGGAGAGGCTGAGCCTGGTCATTTGTCGAGTGGGTCCCGTGGGAGACCATGGCCACTTGATTTATAAATAATGTGTTTACAGTTGTGGAGCACCGGTGTTGGAGCGGCTGTGCATGTAAATGTGCATGTACTTTCCCCCCTCTCCCTCTCTCTTTTTCTCTCTCTCTCTCTTCTCTCTCTCTCTCTCTCTCTCTCACTTTCTCTTGCTCTCTCTTTTTTCTCTGCCTTTTCTCTTTCTATCCCTCTCTTTCTCTCTCACTCTCTCTTTCTCTTTCTTTCTCTCTCTCTCTCTCTCTCTCACTCGTTCGCTCTCTCTCTGTCTCACATCAGGCGTGCTTTCCTCCCGGCTCCCTCCTGCCCTGTTTGAGCAGGACCTCACCACCCGACGGGGGCCCATCAGATTATTTATTTTCCTCGCCTCTGTTTTTTCCCCCTTCGCCATTCCTGGTCAGTTACAAGAGTTTGGTGGGAGTTGGAGGAGTGGGTGGGTGGGTGGGTGGATGGGTGGGCAGACTGGGTGGGGGGGCTGAAGGGGGAAATGTAGGTCAGGAGTGTGGGAGAGGAAGGTGAAGGCTTCTTCCGAGACTCCTGCACTCTTCGCTTTCTGCAAAAGTCTCATTGAACCATCAGTTGCTCTAACAGTGACATCTTTCTGCTAGCAGCCCACCTCATTGTGTTACTGTTGGCTGTTTCCCCCCACTCACACTACAGACGTCCAAAAATGACTGGGTTAATATTAGTTTGTAGTCGTATTTTTAGTTGCTTTGGAAGGCGTTGATGAGGGTCTCTCTCTAGAGTATGCCTCCTTGTTCGTGTTGAACGTGGCCAGAGGCTCCCCAGGGGAGCCCTTAACTCGGCCCCAAGCTCCATAAATCCCTTTGTGTAAAATGTTTGCCGAATTGTTTCAATTATCAATCATTTTGGTGTCGTACATGTGACAGTGCATGAAACTCTTTACAGGCTTTGAAAACTTTTAAAATTCGCAAAATATTTAGTTTCAATACCCCAAGCACCTCGTCTGTTTTTATTTTGCCCAGGCCCGGGTTCAGCTGTAAACTGTTCTGCCGCCAGTTACGAAATGAAAACATGAATCTGAAATAAATTTTCCATCAGTGGAATGTCCCCCTGGCCCACTGTGTTGAGGCGTGAGGCATGTGTTTGGGGCTCACAGCAAAGGAAGGAGCTGACACTGTGCAATTTTGACCGGATTTTAGCCCGGAATAAGCCAGAGCTCACAGACTTTTGACACAGGCTGAAATTGCAAATGATTTGTCACATAGTTTGAGCAGGTTTGCAACAATAATGATCCTATGTAATTCTTAACACGTCTTTTTTTTTTTTTGGGGGGGGGGGGCAGTCTTGCTCTGTAAGCAGTTTGAACATGCAATATGAGCAGAGTAATTACATCCGGTTGTAACTTGTAGTGTGAGCTACCATAACTTGTAGTGTGACCACCAGTTTAAGCATCATATATCAAGCTATTTTGTGTGTGCTTAATTTGTGTGTGGACATGTGTATCAGCCTAACCTAGAAATCTAGACATACAAGCGTTACCATAGGCCTCAGTAAGTCTTCTACCAAGGTTTGCTAGGACCAATCACAATTCTCTATTTTAGTTGCATGATGACGACAGGGCTTCGACGGTGCAAAACAAAGGCTGTGGCCGAAGAACAGCAGACATTTTAATCAACTTTGGCATTGACTTTGGAAGAGTTAGACTTGGGCTTGTCTTTGAAGGTTGAGCAGAAAAAGGCATTTGTTTCAAAGCAGTATTGCTGTAGTGATGTCAAGTCCTATTGCATGCAGAGGCTGTTGGAAACACTACATGGCAGACCTGGCAAACCTGGGGTCTTCTATGCCAGATCTGTCCAGGTGGCTGCTCAGTGTGTTTCCTCTTGTCAGACTCCACTGGAATACTTTCTATGAATGTGAGAGTGGACAACTGTATTGCGAGGAATTACCCTGCGAGTACCAGGCTCAGTTTGGGAAAGAAGGGATGGAGAAGAGAAGTAAAGGGAAAGGTATGCACTAGCAGAGAAATGAAAAGCAGGCCTTGCATCTGTTTGCTTGTAGATGTGTAATTTCGCTCAGGTTTTTGTTTTTAACGGAGCAGAGCAGCTGGGTCTTGATCTTTAGTGTCCAACCCTGATGATTCTTTTCTCCTGCACACCTAAACAGACTCCTCACACTTTGAGTGGGTATGTGAAAACCTATTTACAGTGTTGTGTGCAAGTCTTTCCAAAGCAAGTACCTCTGGGTCTCATAAATAGTCCACTTCCTTGAAGAGCTATACATGTATGAGGTCCACTGAGCTCTTTCTTTCTGTGTGTGCGTGTGTGCGTGTGTGTGCTTGGGTGCGTGCGTGCATGTTGCAGGTTGTCTCACATGCTCCAGTTTGACGAGCAGAGCAGGAAGGTAAAGGACGCCAACATGCAGGATGAGGATACCTTCGAGATCTACGACCCGCGCAACCCCGTCAACAAGCGACGGCGGGAGGAGAGCAAGAAATTGCTTAAGGAGAAGAAAGCAAAGAGATGAGTGCAGGGGTCAGCAGGGGGTCATCTGATCAGGGACACTTCCAACGAGGATTCAAATATGGCCGCCACTCTTTCTCCTATGAACTGCTCAGACATCGCTCTTCTGTCACATCTCATCTGTCTCCTCTTGTCTTAACTCTCCTCTCTTCTAATGTTTCTGTTCCTCGCATCCTCACCTTCTACACTTTTCTTTTTTTCTGTCTCTTTTTTTCATCTCTCCTTTCTTGTCTATCTTCTGTGCTTTCCTTTTATTTTCCCATTTCCTTTCATCTTGCCACTTGTGTCTCTTCTCATTATGCTCTTCCCTTTCTCTTTCTCCTTTCTCTTCTCCTGACTCTCTTCTCTCTGTTCTCACTGTTGTCTTGTCTCCTCTTGTTCTCTCGACCTTTCAGAGGATGATTTAGTCAGAGTGACTAATCTTTCCCTCCACAGAAAAGTGATCGAACTTGTGGCGTTTGCCTGGGACACATGGATTTTTGAAAATGTTCTTTTACTGCTAGTTATGCACAAAAGATTTAGAGATATGGAAGTAGTTCATTTATCCAAATAGAAGTCAGCGAGTGTGTGTAAGGAAGAGTGTGTTGGGGTTGTAACCAGCTCCTTTGGAATCTGAAGTACAGTTCATCTCCAAGTTTGAAAAACTTTGAGGGCTTCATGTTCTGTGGGTGTTGCGTCAACTGTATTTACAGCTGCAATGAAATAAAGTGCTGACTCATCTCTCTGGATTTGAGTCTGTGTGTGTGTGTGTTTGAGGAGAGAGAATGAGAGAGATTGAGAGAGAGCGTGTGTGCATCATGGAACTGGAGCTTCTATAAATTCTGCTCTTATCTTCCCGACCTCCCAGAGTCGCAGTTATTAAATTCTTCAATTGAATTATACTTGCCAGGAAGGGGAATACTGCTGTTAAAATGAGTTGGAGGAGACTTGCTCTTAAACAAGACTTAAGCCCAGTGTTGATGTTCCTCTTTACACAAGTAAAACTCGTTTTGAGTGAGTAAGGCCTTGAGGAAATTAAATTGATCCTTTCATTCTTCAGGACTTCTACTTCCATTTGAAAGCACTGTGTCAGTGTTTTACATTCACGTGAGGTCAAACTAGGTCAATGGCAGTATAAGGAAAAACTGCTTGGCAATGTGTGATGATGCCTAGAGTGACAATAAAACCCTTTCATGTCAAAGCATCTGAGTCAGCAGCTTTCCACGTTCAACTGGTTCGATTTGTTTCACATGGCCAAACTTGGCAGGCAATAATAACACCTTGATCTGATACACCCCTGTAGGAGCACTGAATCAAATCAAACCCTGAGCACATGGCACATTAGAAGTGGGGAGCGAGGCCCCTATTATCCTGTTTTCCAGTTGGCACAAATGAAAGCAGCATGCTTGCATTGAAGTCCCTGAAGCAAATAGGCCATATAATAGAGCTGTGTAGCGACACAATAACAGTGCACCAGTGTAGTGGTGCCAGGCACTTGCCATCTGTTGCCCATACGCAGAGGTAGCACTTCAAGGAGCACCAAACGTTAGTGACATTCCACTTCCAGTTTTTAAGCAAACAGGAGATATGCACGCTCTAGTCTTGTGCCAATCGTACGAGCACGTTTGTGTTTGTTCTTCCTAGAGCTGATTTGTTTGTGTTCGTTCTGCCTTGAGCTGATTTGTTCATTTTCATTCTACCTTGGGCCGATTTGTTTGTGTTCATTTTATCTAGAGCTCTCGAAGAGTAAAATCCCCTGAAAATCACAGTACTTTCAATACAATCACAGTGCAATATCATAAATAGAAAACCTTTGTCAAGTGTAAGTACATACTCACCACCTCCTGTTGAAGACCTCATTCACCCGCTCTTCAAACATCACTGGCCCTCACTCACCAAATGTCTTCCCTTAGTGCACTTGACATTCTCCCTACAGGTCCTCTTTGAGACTTTCCCCCCTGCACTCGTCCTGTCTCAATACTTGAACCTCTTCATCTTGTTTGAAATTCATTGTCATTTTGGACTCTGGACATATTTTGTTTGGCTCTAGAGACCTGACCGACTTTGTTAGTCTGGTTATTCAATTACTTTTTCATTATGGAGGAAAGAACTACCTCTATGGAACCTCAGCAATCCCATGATCCTTCAGCATTCGCCTATGGTCCTGAGGCGTGGCCTTCTCATATAGTCATAGTTGCTGGGTGAGTGTCATGACTGCTGTTTCAGTTGAGCTCTGGTCAGTTTGATTTGAAATAGAGTCATTAGAGTTGTTATAGATAGACACATAGATAGTCTTTATTGTCCATACTACCATACTTTTGTGCATACTACCATACTACTATCACAGTCAGTAGAAGGCCTCACAAGCAGATATACACATAATATACACATGAACACCTTTAGCCCCCCACTAATGCATAGCACTGCCCCATATTCTTTAACCACATATGCTATAACCACATATAACAAACATCTATAATCACACAAGCAGGAGTTTCTGAACTGTTTATAAACTGATCTACACAAAGAGAATAAGGGTAAACTTTTTTTGGAGAGAACCTTTTTGACATAAACAGATCTGCTGTGAAACCAGTGTTTCCAAGGCTCACCTTGAAAGCTGAAGAATGGGAACACCATATGGGCAGGTGGTGAATTGTGGACAGGGAGAAACTGATAGGAGTGAAAAAATGACACTAGAAACTAAAAAGAACTGCTAATTTCATAATTTGCCAAAGGTTCCTATAGATCTATAGAGAGGCATATACAGGTCAAATAGAAAATGATCCTGTTTGATTTCTCCAGTGACGTTATGCAGGCATTGACTCTCAATGATCTTTTTCCTGGTAGCTAAGAAAACAGGCTAATGCTGTTGGTGGCGATGCCCTGGGAGGGCTAAATTTTCATGCCCTGGGATGGAACAGGAAGGAGAGCATATTAAGCTCCGCTGTTACAGCTCTTCTGGGATGGCGCTTAAATTTTCATATGGAACAGGAAGGAGAGTTAATGTTACACTTAGCAGCCGGCCTAGCCAATGCTGCCGCAAATGTGAAGCAGGTGGGACACATGGCTACGCACCCTTATATACACACACACACACACCCTTCTGGCTTCCCTCAGCTGCTGAGTGGCCAGGGTGCCAAGCCATTACTGGAAGGTGTTAGTTATGTGTGTTGATATATGTAGGTGCATATCAAGCAGAGGTTGACACAAAGCTGTTTTGCATGGTCAGATGAAGGATTTGCACTAGCGAACCAACGTGCAGTAAAGAGATTTGGATTGATTTGTTCACAGTAGCTCAAAAACAGTACAGTGCTCTATGCTGTGTGACTATGGTCTGTCATCACCTGGGATGCCACTACAATCCACTCACTGGTCTGCAAACTGTCATCTTGTGGTGCCTACACCACAAGATGCAGAGCACACATCACCAGTCAGACATTAAAAAAAAATCAGTGTGAATGAACAGCAGCATAGACCTGCATTTTCTATGAATTTAGCAGTGTAAATTATTCTCAGGTTGAGTATATATTTGTGGATGTAGAGACACTGCGTGTCTACCAGTGTCTATCTTTGAGAAAACCCATACTGAAGAGGCAGGAGGAACCCTTTAGCTTCCACTCAGCACCCAGACCCATAGCAGCCCAGCACTTAACATTCCTGCCTGTGTGTGAATGTGAGTGTGAGTCACGTGACTGCTGAAGATGAGATGGAGCACTAATGGTATTATCATCACTGCTGTGTAACCCCCACCACCACCCACACACACACACACCAAACCACCACAATCTGTGATTTCCCACTGTCCTTGCTGCTAAAAATAGGAGCTTAATCGGACCCTCCTCATTTCAGGACCCCAGACACAGCACAACACAGGCAACACACCACACAGCACCACTTACAACACACACACACACAGCACACAACCCCTCTGCTCAGGTTCCTCTCCGTAGCCCATCTGCTGAGACACTCAGCAGTGAAGCACCTAAGGATTGCAGATGTTTCCTGGTTAGTGCACTCACTCACTGTATATGATTTCCTACTTACCCAAAGAGGCTGGGAGGAGTGAGTGAATGTATAGGTTTAACTTCAGCCTTAGTGCAGGTGGAACGCCACATTCCAAACTACTTAATTGAAGATCGTTTTACAGTTGAATAGGTCTAATGTAACTTTGTAACTCAAATTGGCCATACAATATACCATAGCCTATGTCTTAAATATTGTTGAACTCTTTCTTCAAAGTTGTGCTACTTCATATTTTGTGTGGCACTAATTCTCACAAACCTCCTGGTCTTTACAAAAGGCCACACTGAAGTTTGGAGTGGCTAGCGCTTAGCAGATTTTATCACGTGATCTTGCCACATAGCCCTCAAGTTTGTCCAGTTCGACCCACTGAGCCCTCTATGCCCTGTCCCATAGGAGTGTAGGACACTGATACTGAGCACAGCAGAAGTAGTCTACTGTCCTTACATACTCAAATCAGTTAAATATGTGTGTTACATTTGGTGCACCATATTATTTTATCAACATATATATGCCTTTATATTATTACAGTATTAGATTGTTGTAGTTTTACGTACCTTATCCCTAACCACAGCTATTATGGTTTGGTACAGTAAGGAAATGTTTTGAGTAAAGTACTATGGACATAATGAATAAGGAAAGTTATGAAGGAAAGCCTCCTGTCAGTAAATTGCAGTAGTGCTGCCCAGTGAGATTGTAGGTGACTGTGAAGCGTGGTTTCACTGTGGTTATGGACCGGATCCAGCCTAGAGCCGTCACCGTCTAAGATTCTGGCCCACTCTTATCAGTAAAGCCAGAGCTGAAGGCTATGAATGAGTGCTGCTTGAGGTTTGGCACTGGGAGGCTAAATCAGACAGCAGACCGTCGAGAACCAAGCTTTTTCCCCACTCAAATCTGCGCCTACCATGACCTTGGTGAATCATCTGGGCCGAGTCCTTGCTGTCCACTAGCCTGTGGAGAAATTGAATTAGCTGTGTGGCCCTGGCGTTCTGTACCACGCCACTCTTGCTAAATTCATCCCCCATGTTTCCTCACCCTCTATGTCATGGTGACCCAGTCTGTCGTGCCACAAGCAGCTCTGATGTTTACCAAAGGTTATTTTCCTTCTCGCTGTTGGTATTCCAAGACCTGAGCGTATTCATTTAAGGGGCCTGGATGAAATGGCTATGAAGCTGGCGTGAGGCCCCTTTGGAATTATTTAATAGGGTTAACCTGTATAAATGTCCTTGTGTCACAGATCGTATTTCATGGCTACTTTATGAGATTTATTCCTCTTCCCTCACACTTTCACTCCCTCTCTCTCTTCCCTACACTCCCTCTCTCTCTCTCTCTCTCTCCCTCCCTCTGTATACTGTATGTTTTAAAGTGCTCTATGCAGACCCCCCCCTCCATTTAAAAACACTGTGTACAGCGCTGAAGGTTTGAGGAATGTGGCTTTGAGAGCTGGAGCCTCTGGCCTGTGTTGGCTTAGACGTGGTTCCTCCAGAAGCAGTTGTAGTCAGCCCAGATATGCTGTGGCTTACCCACTCTGGTGCCATCTGAGGCGGGCTCTGGGCCGGGCCCCTGTACTGGACCCAGTCTGAGGGCAGTAATGATAAGGCTCAGTGAGCCCACACAATAGTGGAATCAGACCTTTAAGGAGGTGTGGGACCTCACACAAGAAGATCCGCCTTTTTTTCCCCACGCACTTACAGTCACCTCGTGCCAGAATTTCAGACCATGCAAGGCAGCACTCAAGAACGCTGGTACCAGAGGAATTGGACAAGACTGATCTGGAATGAATACTATTTCCCCCAAATGTTAAAGCATAGAATGAAACCAGTCAAAACAATAAATTAAGCCCAAGACTACAACCAAGACCAAGGTTAGGCTCTAAAAAGGAAACCTCAAAAATATTTGACTTCGGACTGAGTGAACATTTTGCATTAAATTACACTCAGGATGGTTGTTATCTAAGCTTCCAGTTGGAGACTATGAAAATATTTCCATTTAAGGCCTGGCTGACTGTATTCCATACTTTTAACAAATGGTAAAAGGGGCTGATACTGAAAATATGTACATTGGAGAGTATGAGAGAGACCCTTAGAAAGACTCCTCATTCATTGAACATAGACGCTCTCTGGAAATCTTGTCCTCGTCATTACTGGTCAGTTCTTTTCATGCAAGTAAGCCATGCACTATACTGACAAATAATTATCAATTATTATGTCTTATTGCATAATCATAAGATGCAAATGTAGTTGCTGTAAGATATCATAGCATTGCAAAACATTATACACACATTGTACATTCACCACTGATTTAATTTATTTATGTTATCTATAAGGTAAATTGGTTGATTGATCATTGATTGGTTTGTGGTTAATTAGTGTATTGATTGGTTGATATGGAAAAGAAGCGACCCCTATTGAGCACCAGGATGTTGGGCACCCATCAGATGTTTTGTATAGTGAGCGAGATTCTTGGGATTGTCCAGAAGCAGACAGCTGAGCTCCAGACTGGATGTCTGGTCTTTGGGAGATGTCAGGAAGCTGTGGAGACAAAGATGCTCAAATCAACAGATACTGGAAGCCAGTAAAGACTGTGGCAAAGGAATGGGGCAATGGCTCCCAATCAGTGCTGTTAGACCGAAGGTGAAGTGAAGGACACCACAGAGAGAGACACAATGATGCAGTCTTAAGATTAGCCAGATGTGTTCAAAATGAGTAATTCATTGGTCTTTAAAAATATACTGTATACACTGATACAGTTCCGGTATATATTCACATGAGTTTCAATATAGCCATGCTGATGGCTGGTACCTTTGGTACCACTGGAAAGACTTTTTTTTCAAACCGGCAGAAGTAGGCTACACCTACGGCATTCAAGGTGATAGAGGTATTTTACACAAAAGGTATTACACAAGACCCATGTACAGTGACTTAGATTTCCCTAGGTAACAGCTGGAGGAGGATTTTCTGTCACCTCCTGGACTGCATCTTAGAGGCACCTCCAGGGTGGACATGAGGTCCACCAATGTAGCCATCTGTCTCCCAGTGACATTGACCCTCTGTGGAGGCTTCTGACATCTGTCCCACTCACCTGGGGACACCTGTTTGTTGGGGAACCCTGACAGAGGTCCAGGGCTCTCAAGAAAACCTGCATGACCTTCTGACCATGTTAGAAATGAGATGTTAGTTTTTCTTTTAATGAATTTTCTCACTTCTATTCTATGGAGGTGTCTGTAAACGAAGGAACCCATTAGAAATTACAATCAGAAATGGTCTTTTTTGCATACTATGTACTCAAGTGTGTTACATTAACAACATTATACTGCCTGTGTGTGAGCAGGGCATAGACATTCTCCTAGGTCAAGGTGAGGGATATTTGCATTCAGAGACACCATTGGAAGACAAGGTGCAGTCTACAGATATGCTGGAGGATGAACTCAAAGGAAAGTTCTGTGTGTGTGTGTGTGTGTTAGAGAGAGAGAATGAGAAAATGATCGGGGTCGTTTCAAGACGATTCTTCATGGCCATGTTGCTGAAATGACAAGTCTAATCGCTGTGGGAGACCTGGCTGCACAGCAACCCTGCCTCTGCTAACACCCGCAAGCCCCTGCGGAGATTAGCATCAGAGGTATGCAACCTGGATGGCCTCGGGGGGCAGCGGACCTAGCATGGGGTCAAAGATCAACCAGGATTGATGGCCAGGAAACAAATGGCTGCTTATCTGCCATTGGCTGTCAAGAGAACAGCCTCAATTCCTCTGCAGCCTCCCTTTCTCAACACATTTTTGTTCATGTTCACTCAGGTAAGCCAATGATGTATGAAACCGGTGTTGCCGTTTTCACCAACATCTCAGCTCCACATTTCATTGATTGGTTTGGAAAATATAAAATTCCTTGAGCAAGAGTACACATACAGACATCTCTTTCTGTATTGTTCCTTAAAGGAGAAATCCTATGTAATTCAATCCATAGCCGTGTTCTTTGAGGTCACCGAGCACAACTGCTGGAAAAAAGAATGAGAACATTTGATACAGCATAGAATGAATAGCAAACCAGCAGCTAAAGTGAACTGAATGGGGCATAAGAAAATGAAACAGAAAGTGGTTACATTGAATCAAATTTTCTCATTCTTTTCCCTACAGACAGCACATGGTCACCTCAAACAACAGGACTATGGATCAAATACTGAAAACTGATTTTTTTTTTTTTTTAATTCAGAGTTGACATCCATCACACCAGGGAAAGACCTCTTCACAACTACTCTGTCTATCTTTTATTTCTTGCAGCACAGTAAGTCTACCACTGTGTAAGGGTTAAGTAAATATTAACATCCATATATTATACACTATATACATTATATTTTAATCAGTGCTGTGATGCTTGGCTGACTCCACAGCAAATTATATGGACTTTTATGCACTGCCCGCTGGGCTGAACTGACATTCAGAGTCTGCGGTAACAATACCAGCCAGAGCCTGCATGGTACAATATCCATCTATTAAATTAGATTACATTAAATTAAATTAAGTGCCAAAAGATCATAGTACATCAAACCCCTTGCCCACACATCACACAGAATCACAATTAATTCTTGATGGAGTTTCAGGCATTCCAGGGAGACATTCCCTTGTCCTCTCTCCCTCCCTCTCTCCAAAGCACCCACACACACACAAAATCTCTCTCACACACACACAAATGTACATATACTGGGTCTCTCTCTCTCTCACTCTCTCTTTCTCTCTCTCTCTCTCTCTCTCTAGATATATATATATATATATATATATATATATATATATATATATATATATCTGTCTCTCTGTTCGTCTAACCTCTATCCTTACCCTACCCCCATCTAAGTGATTGGCTATCGATTCAACTTAATCTACTTATCTCCTGGTCCCTGGCAGACAGCGCAGGACATGGTAGAAAAGGAACCACTGAAGGTGACCCAATTCAGGGAGTGTTGAGGCAGGGGCTGTGGCTTTGGGAGGGGGTGGGAGGAAGCTGCTTCTGGAAAGGTCCCTGTAGACTTAGTGCTGTAGGGATGAACGGCAGGATTCTGCTGCATATGTGCTGCTAGAGACTGTTAAAGGTTGTCTGACAAAAACATGCTAGTGCTTGTTCAAGATTGCTCTGAAATATACTCAGAACTGAACATGATTAATTCAACTACATTTGATCAAAAAATGTGTTACATTTCCTGGAGGACAGGTTTGAGTTGTCAGAGTCGTGTCTGATGACTCCCCTCTTCGGTCTATTTTATATTTTGTTTTATTTTATTTACATTCCACAAGATTCTGTAATCCTACTGATTCAAGGTGTTTTTTTTTTTTCATATTTGCAGTGCAATCGTATGGAATGTAATATAGGTAATGTGTGTCCATGTCTGTCTCCAGTCTGGCACTACATCCCAGGCAGACTGCCAGAGCTGTGCAGCTCACCGCTGATGAGCACCTGCCATGGATGTGCTCCAAAAGCACCATTACCTGGCTTGCCGTCCCATACATCTAGGCACTTATTGTGCGCTCACTGGGCACTAAGCAGCGAGACTAATGTGACATTTGGCCAATCCCATCGCCACTTACCTCCCCTGACCTCTGCTGGTGCCGGGTGACGTCACCAGGGTGCATTGCTAGCCTCACCTCCACTCAGGTGTGTAAGCCATCCTAACCAGACTAAGTGTGAGGGGGAAATCGTGTGGATATGGAAGGGCTCTATAACTCACATGCTCCAGTCTAGCACAGTTATATTTTACTCTTCCATATCTGTGGGATACAGTAACTTTTTGGTTTTGAAAATATGTCACATAAATAGTTTTAAGCCATAAATACTACTTGTGGAACCAGGGCATATGGCACCATTATTGAAAGTCACATTTATTTATTTAGACAAATGTTTTTTTTTAATAGGAAATAGGAATCAATAGAAAATATAAATTTATTGTAATCTTCAAAACAGTATTTCTGTTGATAAGTGGTTTGTGTGAGAATAAAGTAGGGTCATAGGCTATCAGCACGCTTATGTTTAAAAGGTGAAGTTGACCCTGTCCTGTCAGGAGTGCTAACAGTGCAGCTAGCCACCCGACTTTGATCTGAGCCCAGGGGGAGGAGGCGGTATGGGAATCAGCTGTGGGAAAGAGGACGCCCAGTGTCACCCAGAAGAGGCCTTAGATAGCGGGGAGGCTGTTTGGTGCTGGAGGTTAGAACATCCCATCCTGGCACTCCCCACACACACCCCACCCACAGCCCCCACCCCCCCAGTGTCACCCTCCTGTCACCCAGCCTCCTATAGGCTCCTGTGCCTCCTCAGCCAACACCATCTGTAGGCGTGTGTTTCAGGGCTTGTTACATCCGCACCGAGGTGAGGGGAGAACACTCACACCACTTGTCACGACACCAAGGTATCAGAAGGCACTGAGCTGCACTTTCAGCTCTGTCTGTGAACACAGTGTATATGTGTGTGTGTGTATGGGTATGTATGTGTGTGTGTGTGTGTGCGTGTGTGTATGGGGCGGGGGAAAAATTTATCATCCATCACTGCAGCTCAAGCTGGTCGCATTTGGCCTGCATCAGAGATGGGTCATTGGTCAGTGCCCAGACTTCCACCTACATCACTTATGAACCTGCTGCACACACACACACACACTTTCTCTCTCTCTCCCACCATTCTGCTAGCATGGCAGATGCAGATGACATCCTTCACAACATTCCCTTAGTCTGTGCCCAGTGGCTGGATGGATCTGTGGGCTGATCCACTCAGTGTTGCTTGCGCTGTGCACTGTGGTTAAGATGAAAACCAGACTGCCATGGTACTTTATCAGTGGCTTAAGGGCAGCCATGCTGTCCCTCTAGGCAAGGCAGCTCTGAGGGAATTGTAGGCATTCCTAGCATGCTTTCAGAGCACTGCTGTTTCCGATGGTCTGCATGCATCTCCCTGTGTGTGTGTGTGTGTGTGTGTGTGTCTGTCTGTCTGAATGTGTGTGCGTATGTGCACAAGGGACCTCGCGTGTGGGCTGGATTTGAGGAGCTCTGCAGATGAAGCATCTTAAGCATGTGACTGGCGTGGGCTGCCTTTAATCTGGTGTCGTGTCCCGTTATTATAACTCAGATGGATGGGCAGGGCCTTATCAACCCCCCCCACCAAACACCCCCACGCCCTCAAGCATTGATCTGCCTATTTAAAGTGGAGTGGCTCAGGCCGGGAGGCTGGCTCTGGTTCCCAGTTATCACAGCTCGCTCTGCTCACCTCCATGTGATCCCGTGGTGAGCAGACCATACTTCGAAAGATCACTATCTGTCAGTTGATCCCCAAATGCCTCTGATCCAGGACACCAGGAACTCACAAAGGGCCCACAGCCAAGCAGGTTGGCCAGCTCCTTGTGTACCCATACCACTGCTAAACTGCTCATCCCACACTAAGGCAGAATGGTTTTCAGGTTAGCAGAACTTTAACACATTATCTTTTTATTGTATGCACAGAACGCTGTCGGTAGCATCCCAGGGCAGCTGCATTAAACTGCTCCAATGAGTCGTGTGTGTGTTAAAAGGTTCTTCTTGCAGGAGGTCCTTCTACCTGTAATTTACTAGAAATAGGTTCAGTCTTTGTATCATGAAGTGTATGGAATGTAAACTTTAAATTACTGTCCACCAAAATCAATCATTTTGGCAAAGGTTGAAGTGTGTGCAACAAAGTAGTGCTAGTACATGAAGGTGACTGAGATTGACCAAGTGTGTTTATGGCGGGAGGGGGGGCAGTACTGGAGATGCTAGGACTGGAAGTGTTTGGGATTGACCAAGTGTGTGTGTGTGTGGGGGCTTCTGGAGATGCTAGGACTGGAAGTATCTGGTGGTGTCTGCGCTCCCCTCATCTGCACGTTTTTGAAGTTCCATGGGGCTGAGGCATGTAAATAGAGGGGCCACCACTGGCAACCGCATCCCAGATGCCTGACCTATCTGCACAGCATGCACACACAAACACACACACACACACACACACACACACACACACTCCTCCGTCTGGCTCTGGGCATGAGCCCAGCAACGCAAACACAACCCAGGCCCTCAGGTGCTTCTCCAGCCATCAGCACAAACATAACAGGTTGCTGGAAAGCACATCTAGCAGGGACATGATTATCCCTTGCAGAATGTCAAAGCATCATTTCTTAACCAACAAACAAAACATCCCGATGTAAGGAACTCTGTGCTTGTTGAGAAAATAACACACGTTCCTTAAAGTTTGTTTAAAAGCTGCTCTTTTAATTTTTATTACTCTATTTGATCTAGATTAAAACAGATTGATGTGGGGAAGTATTTCACTGCTTTTTTCCACTACTCTATACATTTTTAATTTGCATGCAGTGAAACATTATGCAAGTGACACATGGTAATAAATTAGCATATAATTTACAATTAAAAAAATTAGTAACAGTGTACCAACATTAATACTGAACATAAAATAGGAGCAACTAATCACAAAATGCTTTTTTTCTGAAAATCTTCTGTAGATACAGGATGAGCAAAGTAACATTCAGAGACAAAGTTCACAGCGAATAGTACCAGTTTCAATGAGAAGATTACTGAGTCTCTTTACAGTTGCCAAGAGTCCCAAAGCTCATTCAAGCCTCAGGATTTAAAAACTAGGGTTCATGATGATAGTTTTAGGGTTTGCACAGTAGCTGTTCAAGGCTGTGCGATTCACTGTTTAAAAAAAAAATCCCAATTTAAATCATTCAATATTTTGTTACAAAACACATTGTATTTTTTACATGATGTAACAAGGTATTGTTGGCTACAAAGTAGCAGCAGCAAAAAGAAGTTTGAAATGTTGACTGATGATGACAGATTGGTGTTTGTTGTCCACAATCCAGTATTGGCTGTCCACTTCCGTTTACATTTGATCCAACAAAGTCTGACCATCAGGAAGTCTCGAGTCTTTAAAGTGTGGTGGTGTTCCCTTTAGAACTCCCCATTCTGAAGGTGTCCGGTTACAGTGTCACTTCCATGGTTTACTTCACAAACACACAAGCACACACACACAGAAAATACAACTTCTTGCCGGAGACAGTCCCTGTGAAAAAGTGTGAGGTAAAAAAATAAAGAATAAAAACTGACAGTAAACTGAAAGGGTAACTTGTACTTAGTTTGTGTTTTGGCTTAGCCTGTGTGTTTGTCTGTGTGTGTTTGAATGAGAGTGAGTGAGTAAGTGTGTGTTTGTGAGTGTGTGTGTGTAAGATTTGGAGCTTCCATTTTAGAAGTGAGAGGGCTCTTCTGTGTGTGTAGTCGATGAAGAGGCTCTATGCTGTAGAACAGGGGGATAAGGAGAATGGCAGGACTGTCTGAGGGGAGTAGGTAACTAGGGTAGAGGCTACGGACAGGGTAGGCAGGTGGTCAATTTCTATATGGAAGGCACACACACACACACACACACACACACACACACACACACACACATTTCTAAACAACGTTACAATGTGGATCCCATACTTTAAAAGAAGCAATCTTTGGCCTCAGTAGCATTAAATGTATCCAACTTCAAAGGCCTTTTTCCCTTTGGAAGCCCTCAGCCCTTGTAGAGCTTCCATGTGTAATGCCCGGCTGGGGCCCATGGTGATGGTGGGGCTCATTAGGCAGTGGGGGTCTGAGCTTGCTGGGTGAAACAGGTGCTTCTGTGGGCCACAACATCTGGATTCAGGCGCTTGTTTGGATCTTTTTGCCCTTGCATGGAAGAATTTTCAAGAGGATCCTCAGAGCAGAGCGAACTCTCTTCCAACACACACTCACACGCACAATGCAGACACACAAACACGCACACACCATCCCCTGTTCACCCACTCTCCCAAGTACACAAGACACAAACTCTATCACTCGTCCTCACGATCCACCCCCACTTACAAATATGCATGCATGCACACACACACACACACACACACACACACACACAAACATGCACACACACACAGTTTTGCTGTGGCCCTGGTCTCTACATAAGAGTAAGTGTGTGGTTCCTTCTGTGATCTAGTGACTACCAGAGGGATGTGGTGAACGTGTGTGTGTGTGCGTGTGTAGAGTGTGTTTGTATCTATAGCAACTGACTACTTATTCAGATGAAAAAAACAAACACCTCACAGCACCAGTCTCTGCCCTCCCACAGCCACTCTCCTCCTTCAGAGTTCAGGAAAAGAAGGTAGACTTTTTGTTTTGGCTGGTCAGACATCTACAGACAGATATTGCTTTCCTTTTTTTTGTGACCAGATCATCACAGGAGTTAGCAGAATTACTGAACAACATGACAATAATAAGCCAGAGCTAAGAGTATTGCAGGTTCACCGGAGATATGTTTTTCACACAGATTCATGGGGCAGTTTCAACGGAGCAGGGTCCTTAGACACATCAAGGCGTTCACCCCTGACACACACACTCACACACATACACGTGTGATGTGTGTGTCAATAGCACCAGCCTGATGTGTGTGACCCCTGCGAAACCCCCACCCCCCAAAAAAACAAAAAAACGGGACAGCACCAGAAGGGAAGGGAGCAGCCATTTCCCACCTTGTTACGACCCCATAAGCCATAGCCAACACTGCTTTGCACCCTGCCCTCACACACACACACACACACACACACACACACACACACAGACACACACACACACACACACACACACTCCTCTCCGCTCCTCTCCATGCAGTGTCTCTGGTGGGTCTGATGTGTCCAGCACTTTGGATTAAAAAACAAAAACGAAACAAAAAAAAAGGCAAACGAAACATAATCATTATAATTATTATTATAATAAAAATAACATTAACGAGGATAAGTGTCTCTGCTTCCACTTCACGGAAGTGAACTTAAAAAACAGATGTGTCAGCAGCACGTGCTGAGCAGTGGTCAAGGCTCCACAGGGCTGGGGAACAGGTGTGTGAGAGAGGGAGGAAGCACGGGAGGAAGAGAGAGAGGGAGAGAGTGTGTCTTTTGTTCTTCCCTCCCCAATCTCAGCCCCTCTTCCTCAGTTGGATTTGTTCTCAGTCTTCCCCATCATGTTGGCCTCTTTCCTCCCGTCTCTTCTCTCTCTCTCTCTCTTCTCCCTCTCTCTCTTTCTCTTTTTCTATTTCTCTTTCTCTCCTTGCGTAGGTCAGTGTCCTTGGCACGTCTTGCAGCACATCTGTCTGAAGTACGCGCGGCTGCAGAACTTGAACTTCAGCACCAGTGGGCAGTATGCCACCTTGTTTACGTCTTTGCACTCTGAAGAGGAGGGGAGAAAAGAAAAGAGTCAAGGAAAAATAGAAAAAAATGAGAGAGAGCAAAACAAAGAGAGAGAAAATGAAAAGTAGTCATCCGAAGGATCTCCCCGGGTGAGAGGTCTGTCTGTAGTGTCGATTTCATTTATTGTCTTTCCCCTTCTTGCACTCACTCTCTCATTTTACTTCTCTCTCTCTCCCCTCTTTTCCTCTGTCCATATCTCTCCAATCTGTGGCAGACAGACTTCCTTGCCAAGCTACAGCTGATTTTAAAAGCAAGGTTTAAGATATGATGGATTTCAAAGAGCGAGACAGAGAGAGGGAGGAAGGGAAAACGAGAGAGAGAGAGGAAGAGAAAGAGAGAGAAAGAGAGGGAGGATGTAGAAGAGAAACACAGAAGGATCAAGTAACTCCGGACAGAGAGAGAGAGAGGAAGTATAAAGAAAGGATGGGATCGACACAGACGGGGAGAGAGGAAGAGAAAGAGACAGAAAGAAAGAGAGAATGGGGGAGAAAGAAAGAGTGGGAGAGAGGGTGAAACAGAGAGAGAGAGAAAGAGAGAGAGCGAGATCTTGGCGTGATTCCCATCTCAGGCAGGCTGCCACGAGCCCTGTGTTGCTGAGTGGAGTGAGTCTGGGCCCTTATCAGGGATGAGAGTGTCTTCCCTTATTAGGCCTTTTAAATGGCTCTGCCAGGACCCAGCGCAGGCCTGGTCTCTTTCCCTAGTCACCACAGTCCCAATTAACTAGCAGCTAATCCTATTAGCGGCCCTGCTGCATGGGCAGCCAATTAGAAGACACACCCTTGCAATGACAGCCAGTCAGAAGGTTATGTGCTCTAGGAGGGAAGCCCTATCAGTTGCTAGCTTGCTTGACAAAGCTCTAGCTGTAAGCCAGTAGGAAAGCTTTATAGTTTGTATATGGAATGCTAAACTCAATACGACAGGTCAATTCTAAACATGGTAAGGGAATCTTTAGGTATTGACCTTGGATAACTATTTTGGATTGAACTGAAAAAATCTAAGCCATTATATGTAATTATCACTTTTAATTATCTTAAAATGGCCTGACCCTCACCTGACTTTGCATGTACTTATTAATTAGGAATTAAACAATCACATCAAATGTCAAAATCCCATTATAGACATTTAAACACTTGCTGACAGAAAATCAGGACAGGAGGGAGGTTGAGTGAGTGTGTGTGTGTGTGTACTCACCGTCACCATTGGAGATGGGTGTGGCATCGCACTTGCTTTCACACTGCTGCATGGTGGCCGGGCGCAGGTTATCAGGGCATTCACTGGATTGCTGACCCGTGTACGTCAGACACTGGACCACTCGCATCTGCTGACCTAGGCCACACTGTGCGGAGCACTGCATACGTACACACACACACACACACACACACACACACAAGCAAACATATATTAACAACTGTGTCAATCCGATTTGGAAAAAAAATCCCTTTAATGGTCCCTTCACGTGTTTGCTTGTTTGTTTGTTTGCCCCTACTTATTGACAGGACATCCTGCTGATTGCGGCAATCGTTTGAGTTTCCTGTGACCTTTGCATGCCACAATGAGCACGGCCCCACTGTGCCAAGGAGCCTCCCCAGCAACTCGGCAATCCCATTAAGGCTGCGTTGAGTTGGGCGACTGAAAGGGAAACTGCTGGGAATCAGGAGGCCCTTATACTGACTTTGCTGGCCTCTAATCTGTGGGGCTGAGCTGAATCTGCACGGCTAATTATAACCCCTAGCTCAGTGGTTACCAGGGCACTGCTGCTGCTGCTGACACACACACACACACACGCACCCTGGGGAAACACACACACAGAAATGGCACTGGGTTCCTACAGGAGGTGGACACAACCACTTAATGAATACATGAATGTGCTTCCAATGTAGAACAGTTATTCCAACAACTAATTCTTGGACCAGAGGCTAGAGAACATTAAAATGCAAAAACACTGCATTGGCAAGGATATGATAGATGTTATGAATGTCATTTACATTTACAGTTTAAAAGTTTTCCTTATTGTTTTCAATGTATAGTAAATTAGGCCAGGCTACCCCTACAGGCCTAGAGGACTGTGAGTGTGGAGATATTCTCAGGCCAGCGGTGCCGTCATCACCTGCTCAGCTCTTCTCCTGAGCCAGGGACCCTGAGGCACCTCAGCAGGGCCTCCCAGCAGCCGCTCCCCCTGTTCCCCTGGCGACATGTCATCTCTTCCAAATTAAGGGGGGCTTAGCAGGGCCCAGTGGCCCGGATAGGTGGGGTGGGGGGGCTTCTTGAGACGGATTTACACAGCTGGCACCCCCCTCTGGCCTCTCTTGTTCTGTCCGCCACAACAATCCCCCTATTCTGCAGAACCATGGCTACTTTGATTAGAGACTCACTGGGGTAAAGTGTCCCCTTGCCATGTCCACACACAGGCATGAGGCCCCATATTCACCCATACTCAACATCCTCCTCCCCACGGCCCCCTACTCCACCCCACCCCCATCCTAGTGGCCCCTAACAAAACCTCTGCTGTAGCTACATCTGTGATCATCAGAGGGGTTATTTGATGGCCCCCGCTGCCAATCCCAGCCTATTTCAGAGCAAGCCTCCTTAATCCTCCGAGAGCTCTGTTGAAACACACTGACACAGAGCTGATGGATTACGATCAAAGGTGGAAGAGAAACATCTGCTAAGAGTGGCTCCAGATCTGTCTGTGGCAAACTACTGAGGCAGGCTGAGGCCATGGGAGTTTCCCATGTAAGCATTTGAATCATTACAAATCCACAAAATGCATCTAAAAATTAGACCTATTCTGTTTGCCATGTTCCCACATACAGCTGCTGTATACACATATGTGTTGTATATGTATTAAATATCTATTTAGATGCACATTCTATTTGGATCCACATTCGATCAGGACCAGATTCTGGGCTAAACAATCTCTTAATATATTCATATGTAAGACTGAAAAACGTCAGTATAAAACATATGAGACTAAATAGCTTGGTAATGTAGGACATATGCTATACTTGTATCTAAATAGCTTGGCACTGGTTATATATTCAACACGAGACTAAAAGGTCAGAATCAAATACAACAAAACAATGCTGTTTAAGAACTATACTACTACTACTACTACTACTACTACTACTACTACTACTACTACTACTAGAACTACTAAGAGTAATTACTTGCGCATCCTACATCCCATACTTAAGTTGAACTTTGAACTCATTGTTTTTAAATCCTAAACATTTCATTGTTTTAGAGTGAAACAGGTGAAATGACCTTAGGAAGACTTTGGCCGTAAGGCAACAACCATAAGATGATCAACTAGAGCTGTGCACATTCCTGATATCTGGTTAGGCAATTGGGGGGGTCAGATAAGCATTATGGAACAAAAGAAACCCCCTGGCATCCAACCGCCTGCCTGAGGGGGTAGTCGGGAGGTCTGGGAGTCCATCTGAGAGGTGGCTGAGGCTTTGAGGTTAGAAACCAAAAAACACTCAAGCTTAAAATAGAGCTCTGTTTCTAAAAAACAAAAAAGAGCCCCCTTCTCCCATGTACATGGGCAGCCTTTAGTGTTTGCTGTGGTGGTCTGGCGGCCTAGTGGGCCGAGAGGGGGGTGGTGGGGGTGAGTGGCCACCATGACCGACCAAGCGACCAATGCAACTGATAGAGTAAGCCAGGAAAAGTCCTGAAGCTACTCGGCTAGTGCTGTTTTTTATGTGGACCCTGGTGATGGCTGGATTTCAGGTGATGAGTCGCACATCTACACTGCAGAGCTGTTGCAGGGTGCACAGACGAAGGGAGAGGTGAGAAGTAGAGGGAGACAGAGGAGATAGAGAGAGAGAAAGAGAGAGTGTTTCATGTCTACGATCCTAACAATCACAACATGTGACACCTCAGCCCTGAGGAATCTTCTCTTTTGGATGCCTCAGGATGAACTTCACGCAGATCCCAGCACTCTCCCCTCGCCTGTCTCCAATGGCTCTGCAGTGTGTGCATTTGACTTATGGACAACAGCCACAAGCCCCAACCCCCGGCCTCTTTTCACGTCTGCATTCCATATGACAATTATGGTGGCGGCCCACAACGCGTCCTCAGCTCAAAACACACAGAAACGCTTTATCCTCTTTGGGTTTGACCAGGAGGTGGAGAAATTCATCACTTCCAATTGTCCATCTGCATGATGATGAATCCCCCATCAGGAAATACTAAACCCACCCCCCAACCTCCACCCCCATCTGCCTCGTGTTTTGCCATCGTTAACATTTAGGAGCATGACATAAACACTGAACCAGTATGTCAAACACGACTCTTGGGGACATGGTTTCTTTTTAAGGGATAGGGGAGACAAGGGACATCATTCTCAACGACAGATGGAATGTTTTAAAGAAATCCCAGCATTGAAACCAAAGGAGTTTCCTGTCTGCTTGTGTGTATGTGTGTGTGCGCGCATGTACTCCGCCCCATTTGTGTGTGTGTGTGTGCAAGTGTGTGCGATGAAGCATGTGCCATGTGGAGATGGGAATTATGTCTGCCTATTTGTGATTCCATGTGTATGTGTGCATGTGCGGTGGCAGTTGTAGCTGTCCATTTGTTGATATGTGTGTGTGTGTGTATGTGTGTGTGTGTGAGTAAGAGGGTTTGTGTTTGGGTTTGTGTGTATGTGTCATACCTGTCCCCACTCCCCAGGGATCCAGCGAGGAGGTGGGCAGCGGCCGAGGCTGCAGCGCATGCGCACTGGGGGCTTGCTGTGGTCCATGCACATGGCTGGAGGGAAGTTCTTGGTCAGGTCACTGCTCTTGCACAGGACAATACGGTGCTTGAAGCCAGGACCACACTTAGGTGTGCACTGAGGTGTGTGTGAGAGAGAGATAGAGAGAGAGATGCAGGGAGAGAGAGAAAGAATGTTGTTAGGCACCACAGAATTTAATTAATTGCATGTATGAATATTGATATTCCTCTAGATATACTTTGCTGAGAGAAGACCTGTACCATCACTAACGCAACTGCATTTAGAGTGATCATAAGTATGAACTAATTATGGTCGTTAACGCAATAGTGTTGTCATGATTTGTCAGCAATAATTACAACAGTCTACACTGCAGAACATAAAAAGTGCAGTATCTGTGTTTTTTGCAAAATTCACTTTCTTGCACCAATTAAAAGTGTCCTATCTTCTTTTCAATTAGGCAGCCAGACTGCCAGTGTCTTCAGTGCGCTTCAGCACTTCCTGAAAATACAGGGGTTTTGTTTTGCAGTGTCTGCAAAAATGTATGGTGATGCCAAGGCAAACTGCTGCAGTCACAATGCCTCTTGAATTGTTCATTGCTGAAAATCTTCCTTGGGGTGGAAATTACTAAAACTTGAAAACATGAATTACTAAAACTTGAGACCTTCAGTATGCTTGACATTGGCTTCTATCTCATCTAATAAATCACATACTTGGTAGTAAGGTATAATTTTATGGTCACAAAAAGCATTTTTGGCATACAGGCAGAATTGGCTTTTTGTAGCAGTTATACACACAAGTCCTGCCTTCTCACCTCTGACCAATCCAGTGCCACCCACTGGGGTGGGCAGGACTGGTTGTTGCAGGACTCGCGTTCAATTGGCCGGTGGGTGAGGCAGAGGCTGTCCTCCAGTGTCTCTTCCTCAGCTGGGCCAATCCTTCGAATGCACAGGACCGTCCGGGAGCGTGTGCCACCATCACAAGTCTTAGTGCACTCGGACCAGTCCCCTATATACCACCTGCATGTACATACATACATACACACACACACACACACACACAGTTACAGTTGATCATATTTACACAAGTCTCTGATGCATAGGTAAAAAACACAAATTTCTCATTGCACTTTCACCTACTTCTGATGAACCTTTGGCACACACATTTATGCATTTAGTAGATGCTTTTATTTTGTCAACTATTTTGTAGACTTACATTTTGTCACCTATCAATTGTTCAGCGCCAGTCTCCCCAGGAACAACTTACGGTTAAGTGCCTTGCTCAAAGGATTCAAACCCACAACTTTCCAGGCTACTAGCACGCTAGCCAGCTTCACTGCTATGCTACCACCGCCCACACCCACACCCACACCCACACCCACACACAGGATAAACAATCATCTCTTTGTTAACTGTACATTACTTGTAAAAGCTTACATTGCAGAACAGTTGCTTCTTGCATTTAGCCTTGGCCACTTGAGCGTATGTGTAAGTTCCTGTTAGTGCACTACGGTATGGATGAAATGGGCAGAGGGAGTGGAGTGGAGTGGAGTGTGTTTGTGCCTTGGGTGTGACGAGTGGAACAGAACATTAAGGCCATCCGGTCTCCACTCCTGACATGCCAAAGTAAATGTCAAAATAAAATAAATGTTTTTTGGCATGCTCAAAAATAAATCAATGGGCCAAAACATCAACAATAACTCCAATTCCACAAACAAACAGGCTGTGAGAACTGTGCCAAAACCAAAACAAGGTGGGAGATGTGCTGGCCTGTGCCAAGCCACTGCCAATCCACTGCCATGCCCAGGGGGCTGGGCACAGATTATACACACACACACGCACGCACACACACAAGCAGGCAGGAGGCTGAGCTAGGATCAAACTCGAATGGACTCAAGAGATAACATGAAAATCTTTCTTTTAAAAACTGGCAAACTGGTCTTTTCTGTCAAAAAAAAAAGAGGCAACTAAAATGAAAGTTAGTAACACTGATGTGCCATCATTGTGAGTATGTGTGTGTGTGTGTGTGTGTGTGTGTGTGTGTGTGTGTGTGTGTGTGTGTGCATGCAAGCACACAAATATGTATGCACACAAACAAACACACACACACACACACACAGATGACATAAAAAGGATTGATCTCTTGCTAGGTCTTCAAATGGATCCATTCAAGTAGTTAGGTTTGTATTACGCACATCATTATTATTAAGTATTAAGACCATCACAGCCTCCTAGTAACTTCAAGACATGAGGAGTTAAACGTTTTTGCATCAAATTCTTTTCACCTCAAGCAACCCCTGAAGGACAGCCTGCCTTCTCACTTAGCTGCTGTCCTTGCACACACACACACTCCTACACACACAAACATGGGCACTCTCTTCCCTCATCCTTGGCTTGATGCAAACAAACATAAACAGCCCACAGACTATTTCCACTAGATGTCCTGCCTGCCCTCCCCCGCTATAGAACCTCAGAGGCCATCTTTGTGTATGGTCCACCAATTCAGGCATGGCTGGTAGCATCGCGTACCTGTCCAAAGATCCTCAGCTACCCCACACACAGTCTTCACTCTGCAAGACTCGCATTCATGAGTTCCTGAAAAGTCTTACCAACACCATGTCTGGGGAGGGGGGGGGATTTTTTCCCCTCTTTTTTCCAGTCTATTGTTTCAGTTGTGGTATGAGAGCAAATCATAGCCTTCTATTGTCGCTCGAATCTGACGGCCAGACTGTGGACATGCGCTGCGCTGGAATGTTCAAACCACCATGTGAAGTATGACACCCCGCTGGCCAATGCCGATGCTATGCATATTACTGCGGAGAGCGCATGGAACGCAAACACAATGTAATTACTGGGGGTTTTATTTTTCACAGGATGAAACCACATTATAGGCCCATAGGTGCAGACCTTTATGTCCGAGCAAATGACTGCCATTATCACACATCTGTATCTAATTGCAGTAATTGCAGGGTATGGTTATGTACACTACAGTAATAAAAAATAAAAACAGCTGCACCATGTTGGCAAATGCACTATTCCAATGTTCCCACTTTGAGGCAAGCTAGACTATGCACAGATTTAATAGATGTGCCCCACTACATGTACAGTCTATCAGTCTACAGAATGGATCACACAGTGTGTGTGTGCTGCTGGTATGTCACCTTTAAAGAGACACAGAAGGTGTTTGTGCCGTCTGTGCTCAAACAAACAACAAACAAATGAAATGAAAAAACAAGCAAACAAAAAGTTTGGTCACTCAAGGAGATCACAGTGGTGATGTGAACTGACTGTGACTGAGTAAGAGCATCAGCTCAGGGACCTATGGAAAGCTGAGCTGCTCAACTAAGCGGTGGGGCTGTGTTCATCTGATAACACAAAACCTCTTTTGCAAAACATCTGGCAAATTCCATCAGGTGTGACTTTTTTTCACTTGCATCTTTTGTCTATTTAATGAGTATTTAACTGGGCTGTGCACTATACAACCCCTGTGCTGGCCCAAGGCGATGGCTTCCTCCTACGACACACGTGGAGAGAGAGCTGACTCCAGGTCCCCGGTGTGAGGGCCTTGCACATTTTCCAGTTTCCGTTGACGCACCACAGCATCCCACAACAATCTTTTCCCCTGTCATCTGCTTTCTGTTTTAGTGAAGGGGAACTAGTTACAGGGAGCGAGGCGGCTGTGTGTATGTGTGTGTGTGTGTGTGTTGAAGCAGAGGTGTGCTACTCACTCAGGTGGGCAAGGCTCCGTGTTGCAGGGCCTCTGCTTCTCTGGGGGCTTGCTGTCCATGTCACAGTAGCTGTTCTGGACCACAGAGCCGTCGTCCAGTCTCTTACACACCACCTCCTGCTTCTGAGAACCTGCAAACACACACACACACACACACACACACACACAGAGATACACACACACACACAAACATACACACCCATATACACACACACACACACACACAGGTCAGCAAGTTAGCACGTAACATCCAAAACATGCAAAATGCATATTAAGTCAGTCTCTGGATAAAAAATAAAAGCTGGCTTCTTTTGTCATGTCCCTTAGTAGACGTAAGGAATCTGTATGCTACATAACACAATCAGATGGAGACATCAGCGAGTTAAATCAGTGAGGTCTATACTTTTGCAAAAGGGTAGCAAAAGCATTCACTGCCTCATGGTGTACACTCAAAAACCTACATGCTCTGGCAGATGTTACCCACACTGTATTGATTCATAGCGCGCAGTCAAAAGCCCAAGTTGTATGGAGCCAAGCAAGCGTACAAGGCTAGGGTTATGAAACTGCCCACATTTCCAAAACATTTGTTTTCTGCCATGTTTGGAATGAAAAATACACACCTATCCAGGCATGGAGCCTGTGGTGGGGTTCACTGTTGGCCCGTTACAGTACGAACAACTCACAGAAGACCTGGGATGGGAGAGAGTTGTGGTGGTGGTGGTGTGTGTAAGTGTGTGTGTGTGTGGGGAGAAGGGGGGTGACTGGTCTTTTAACACACAGTGTGTTGAATTGTCCTGTGGGATAAAATGGACTGAAGTGAGCAAACATCAGGAGATTTTTTTTTCTCTCGCATCTCACTCTGACACATTTAGTCTGGATGAGGGCAATATTATGGTCTCCTCTGTGGAATATTTTGGTGGGTAGAGGACTCATTTTGACAGAGTGCCGTGGCGGTGGATGACTTTTACAGAAAACAAGGCCTTTTCTTTGGCTCTTCTTTGAGAATGTGAGGCCCTACAGAGACACAACACAGCTCAATATAGAGCATGCATGCAGACAGTGGGGCTCTGTTCCTCATGAGCAATGCACTGTGGAATAACTGTTCCTTCTCACTTTCGGAGGGATACGCATTGGCCAGGTGTCAAAATAGGAGTGCACACCTTAAAGAGACAGCTAACCCCAGAATACAGTAAAAATCCTGTTGTCATCAGCCTGCCATTGAACCAATGTTATTGTTCTTATTTCAACAGAAAGGAAAAGAAGCATAAAAATCAACAGAAAGTGGTTAAAGTGGCTATCTGTAGTTCTAATATTTTCGAGTTCCGAGTTCCGAGTAGCTTTGCACTCACGTAAACTGTACTTAAATGTGTACTGTAACTATAAAACTGGGTCATTTTTGGATGCTTTAACCTAAACATATGGCACATAGCTACTTTAACCAACCAAAAAAAGGAACAAAACTTGACCAAAGCACACCTTTATGGACCTTTAAAGGCTTCCCAATGGCTTTGGATATGTGGCAGACTAAAAACATAGCCGCTTCTCACTGAACTCCTCCCTTGTGTTTGTCCTCCCAGATGGCTAACGTCAGTGCACTGTGTGCATCCTTGGCTCGGCGCAAGTCAGCTGTCTCCACACCACCTCAGCCCCCCACCCCCACCCCTTCCCGCCCCTCTCGCTCTCTCTCTTTTTCTCTGTCCACCTCTCTGAGTCGCTTGCTCTGCTGAGCGCCATTCCCCCCTTTTTTTCTCTTCTCCAAACAGTCGCTCCAACGATGACCTCAGCAGTCGCACACATCGTTAAGCCCTATCTTTGTCAGGTATCTTCACCACCTCATTTACACTGGCTGGAGAAGCTCCAGTGCTCGCTGCGCTGTGTAAAAAGGTAAGACTAGCGCGCGCGTGTGTGTGTGTTCACATGTTTGTGTGTGTGTGCGCATGCCGGGATTCCGCTGTGTCGCTTGGCAGAGGCCTTCTGCCCTGAACCACTGGCTCGTTCTGGTCAGTGCCTCGCCAGCAGAAGGGGCCTGCGATGTTTTACAAATGACATAAGTGTTGCTCTTGGGATGGGGGGGGGGGTGTTGGGGGTGGAGGGCCGCTTGTTTCGCACCGTTGCCCAGACACTCTTTGCTCGGACAAATCAAACAACAAATTGGTTGATCCGATGCGGCACGGCGCGGCGCTCCTCGTGCCAGACCCCTCCAGGCGAACTGGGTCTATTTGCATTTCCACAGAAAATATTTCAGCGGGATCCTAATGGTGACGCTTGACGTGCTCGTGGTTTGCAGGGAGGGAAATATTTATTGTTATGCCGAAAATGTTATTTGGTTTTTGGGGGTGAGCTTAAATGCTGAGGCCATTTTTGAGGTGACAGCCCCCATACGCTTGTGCACACCACATTGGAACGTTACACTGGAGTGGGTTGGTGTGTGTGTGTGTGTGTGTGTGTGTGTGAGTGTGTGTGTGTGCATGTGTGCGTGTGGCGTGTGGCGTGTTTTAGTGAGACACTGGAAGGACAGATGCTGGCCAAGCCAATGCATGAGGAATGTTTGAAAAGGCCAAGCTGCCAAGATGAAAAGTGACCATTCTAACTGTCTTCCACTCGTTTTTGCCATCTAAGCAGTTTTTGACTGCAAAACACCGTAGCTAATTCCAGAATATTACACTCCAATCTGCCCCCAGCACAATAGCACAAGTGGATAACACATTAAATGCTTTATGAGCAGTTGCTTTGGGTGGTCCATACCATCCTTCGGCTGCAGTGTAACACAGAATGTATTTAAAACGGATTTAGCTCATTCACTGGAAACCTCAGATGGGTCTAGCATACTATAACATCTGTTTTATGATGTCTCTGCCTACAGCTGCAGTGTATTCAAAATGCCTACAAAGTGAATTAAAAGGTGAACATATGTGTAAGGTGATCGGTGGATGTATACTGTGCTGAGTGAGACACCGCGGGGGTGGTTCTGGCGTCTGACTCACCTCCGGCGCAGGTGGACGAGCACTCGGACCAGGGCAGGAGGTGCCAGGTGAAGCCCACTTCGTTGTCTCCGCTGCCCGTGCGCTGGATGGGCACGTTGAACCGGTAGTGGATGCCCAGGTTCTGCTCCTGCAGGAGCACCTGGCGGAGACAACCGGTGAGGACACACGTCAGAATGAAATGGCCGGAGGTGACACAAGCATGACACAATAGTGGGACAGAGACAACAGGACAAAGCAAAGACAGCAAAAAAACAGCAAAGACAAGAATGACACAATACAGATGGCAACCAGTCCACTCAATTCAGTGAGAAGATCCCAGAGGACAAGAGAGACAGGGAAGCCATCATAGGGACAAGTTCTAAGGGACGAGTATCAGATACTGAAGACATAAGACAGTGACCTAATCCCAATGCCCCCCCCCAAAGTCCCAGCCAAGTAAGCCAGTAACTGGCATGAATCAACATGGTATGAACCAATGACTGATTTATGCCAGTTAAAAGTCTATACGGGGTTAAGTGCTTATGGTTAAAGAGGACATTGAGACTGAGCCAATGAACCTTTACAGTGAGTCCTTCCAGCTGTGGAACTGTAGTGAATATTATAGGCAGCTAATGCTGTTGATTCTATAGATGTACAGTATAGAGACTGTCTGTACCATGACAACCAGGTTCTCCGTGGTGGCGCCGAGTGCCTCCAGGGACTCAGGCTCGTCAGCGGGCCTCTTGTAGTGGAAGGCCGTCCCGGCGATGTCAAACTTGCGAGGCCAGTCAATGGTCCAGGCGCCGTTGATGTAGTAGTCGTCCCCCTCCGACTTCAGCGCTGGACAGGGAGAAAAGCACATTAGAGTGTCAGTAACAGCAGTTCACACACGTGGACATGCGGGGCTCAGAATAACTTTCATGACATCATGGCTTAACTACTTCAGTGTTGCTTTTTTTGACCCATTTTCGAAATTTTTTTCCTAAGTCTCACTTTTTCCTGTCAGTTAGGGTTGTCACAAACTATTGTGGTCAACAATAATCCCCTTTTTTCATTTTCAAATAAAACATACACAAAAATAGAGGGCCTATGATGGCATGATAGCAATCTTGATGCCATAGTGAATTTTCTTGGTGAGTTTATGGACATCTTGCCAAGACATTAGGCTATGATCCCCAGCGCGATCCTCACAGACCTGGTGTGATCTTGTCAATCCATGTCTGTATGTAAGTGTGTGTGGTTCTGTGGAGCTTAGGGGAGAGGAGAGGAGAATGAACCAACTCAACACAGACAGACAACCCCCTCCCCCTTTTATGAGACAGCCCATGTTTGGCTAGACAATGAAGGAATAAACTTCCTGGGGAAAAATTTCCTATTGTCTGAAGTCTCACGTTTGGGTCAGATGCACACACTGCCTCCTAGACACACAAACACACACACACACATACAGAGACATACAGACTGGAGAGACATGGAAGATATGCGTTTAATAAGCACGAGTCATTGCTCAGACACTAACAACAAAATCGACTCTCCCCAGGAGACGGTCATCGACCAGTCCGGTGTCCAACAGACCCAACGAGGAGCTGCCCGCAGATGGTCGCGATTAACTGCAATCTCAACAAGCTGTCAGCAGCTGAACTCATATTGATGCCTCACAAGTAATTGGGGAGGTGGTGGTGGCGGCAGTGGCGGGGATGTGCGGTGTGTGTGTGTGTTTGGGGGGTAGGGTGGGGGGGTGGCTGCTTGTTTGATTGTTTCCATTAGTTGTTTTTCATTTTCACTGTTTGCAAATGTTTTCGTTCAATCTGTTTACCCCAGGAGAGGAAGAAGAGAGGAGTGGGGCAGGGGGGGAGAGAAAAAAAAATGTAACGTCGTTTTTGTCAACACAAACCAGTGGGGTTTATACGAGAGGCAGCGGCTGTCAGAGTCATTTTGATTTACACCCACGGGGGGGTGCATAATGGGCAAGTTGTCGGCGAGACGAAACCACTTCACAATGTGTTTTATCTCTCCCACTGGCTTGACTCACTTGGCAGGAAATAACTAGGAGGCTTTTCGAGCTGGTTGGTGATGAATGCCCTGATTAAAAACCTCCAAATACCACTGTGAGGGAAGGGAAGGACTTACCAATGTAGTTTTTTGATATGGCCACCTCTCTGATTTCGATATGCACGGACCCCCTGGGTATCTGGACGACCTCCATGTAGCCTAGACGAATGAAAACAATGTGTTAGTGCAACTGCTACACAATACCCATATCACACACAGTCCTGCTCACGTTTTTTGGATCACCAGAATAATAAACTCAAACATGATTCATAGTGGGCTGTTAAGATTACCCATTTAGCAGTCAGCTTTAATCACAGACAGTAAAAAAAAAAATGTTGTGATTCTCGTCATATTTCTACGATAACACTTTCCCCACTTAATGCTTGTGAATGTCGTTATCCTCAGTTTTAGCACGAGCAACAGTTTAGACCTAAGAAAGGTAAATTTGTTTTGTCTGACTAAAATCTGTTGAGGTGAAGTCACTGAGCAACGGGGACTTATAACGCAAGTGCTATGAGACCAAAGGCAAGCCCCGTGTCTTTCCCCCCTCCTCCTTTTCACAAGATTTACAGGCTATACCTTAAAAGGAGAAAAACTCGATCCCTCTCTATAGACACCTCTTGGACACCGAGCCATTGCAGCCTCATTGCAAGTTTTTTTTTTTTTTTTTTCCCCTTAGACCAATTCCCTTACTGGATGATGCAATGAAAATTCATTAACTCATTAGGTTACTGTTTATATTTTGACAACTTGTTTCTTGACCCTAAATATAATCTTCACCGATGTGTGACAGGCATAAAACAAAGAAAGGGCCTTTTTTCTGCGAAAAACACAGCACTTGGCAACAGAGCTGCTTTTTGGCTGAGTGTCAAAGACACATTGCCAGAGAATAAAAACGTTACTAGGTTTTCACCTTGCTTTCGCAGTGAGGATGTACCTCCTGAAAGACGAAGGGAGAGAAAAAAAAAGACAAGGAAAAAAGTGTCGCTGTTGGCAGGGCTGTGAGTGCTGAGGAATAGCGTCTCCAGAGAGCATCACTTTTCCTTTGCGGCCGGCTGCTTCCAGAGACCTTACACACACACACACACACACACACACACACACACACACACACACACTGCCAGTGGCCTATCAGACCTCTGGAAAGACATTCTAATCAGAAAGCGGAGCAGGCTGGCTGGCTAAGCACTATGGAGCGCAGCAGTGGAGAGACGGCCTGAGCGGCCCCCACTGCCTTGGAACAGGGCAGTCTGCTCCATAGGGTACCTGTACTCAGTGGAAAACACACCCAGTGAATACAGACTAAACAAGACAACTGTCTCTCCACAGCACACACTTTCTTCAAGCCAACAGTAAAGATTAATCTTTGTTAAACTTAGTTACCTTAAAAGTTTCTTTTCTTGTGCAATACTAAGTTCTTCTCTTGGCAATTTTTGCTTGTTTCTGGTTTGCTAAGCCTGGGTGCTTTGTGTGTTGTCAGGGTGTTGTGCAAGGATCCCTGTAACTCCCATTATTGCTGCAATGGAGGAATATCTCCAGTCACAAAAGTTAGTTAATTAACTGGGTTAAGTGGTGCATCTCCTAATGAAGGTCCTTTACTCATGACTTGCTCTAAGATGGTGTTGTAGTTAGGACCATTTAAACTCCAGAGACCTATTTTGAAACAACGTCTCCTATATCTTCACCTAGATCCTGTATTCTCCCACACCTTCACCTATATCCTGTATTCTCCTATTCCTTCACCTACTGTATATCCTGTAAACTCCTATACTTCCATCTATTTCCTGTATTCAGCTGCATACATATTTAGGGGCTGTAAAGGCTCTCTGTGTGTTTGTGCTGGTCAAGACAGTGGCCTCTGAGCACTTTAGTTGTACTTGGCTGGTAGAAAATGGAACATACTACCAACAGAATTATGAAAAGCACAGTCATAAAATGCTACATGCTGAAAACCAACCCAAAATGCTGAAACCAAAAGCAGATAATCCCGTGTAGACCCGTTACTCACCGCCTCGTGGGAGGGAGTTGTTGAACAGGCCTTCCGTCATCTCACAGGTGCTGCCATCACCTCCACACACACGACACCTGTCCTCTTTGGCGTCAGAGCCCAGGATGTTGTCACAACCCACGTGCTGCGCGCACACACATACACACACACACACACACACACACACACACACACACATCTGTATAACTTCCTTTCCATGATTTGCTACTTGTGGCGTTTTTATGTAATTATTTTGGCTTCAAGTTTAAACACAGCTTTTGCATTCTCTTGCACTATGCTCAATACAGCAGCCACATGTAGCAAAACACAATATTATATCAAGAACCAATGCTGGTTGGTTTGCATGATAACTTCAGTGGAAATCAGGACAACATAGAGCATAGGCATTTTTGACATTGTGTCAATTCAGTTGTTTCTTCATCCCCTGTTATACTTTCATTCTGTCATCATTCTGATGTCTTTTTTTCTTGCATATCTTATCTTAACTGAACATTTTCTTCTGATTCTAATAACCTTTTCATAATGTGACAGAAGAGAAAATGCCTGTCTGGTACCTTGCACTCTCCATTGATGCAGATGTCCAGGGTGTCTGCCTGGCATCGGGTGCCATCAATGACAGCGGGCGAGCGCTCCGTGTAGAAGTTGTACCCTTCAGCCAAGCAGTTCAGCGCACAGGGCTTCACCCCACCTACAGATGTAGAACAGACAGTCAGGTCCAGCTGTCAATCATGCGTGCCACCAATCCACAATGGTTCTGATAGTATACTGGTTTAGGTATCAGTAGTATGTTTGTTATCCTGTTAATGTGTGAGTGGAACCTATGCTGGCATTCTCACCCAGTGGAGCACATACCACATCAGGTGTGCTTGGGATTCAGTGCATTTTTGACATTTTTGACCATTTGTCACTGTATTGCCAACATTTTGAAAATTTTGTCATTTTAAAATTCAAAACCAAATCCATGGGGCCAGTGCTCGTGCCTATAAGCTTGGTATAAGCTTGGTTCAGTTCTACCAGCTGGGCTCTGTGCTCCCACCTGATGCCTTTGGTTCCTGAAGTATGAGACACTCCCTCGGGAGCCCCTGGGAACTCTCACACTCTCCCTGCTGTGGGTTACCTAAGTAACCATGATTTTCACACCACTTGAGGCTAGGTTAAACGACCCCAAAAGCCAGCCTCCCAGAAACAATTCAGCCATGTCCCACAGATGACTGCAGACCTAGTAAACACGCCACGCTCGGAATGCCATCCACTCTGTGGCCATCAAAGAGAGCGCTCGGCCTGTTGGCGTTGGCAGAGTACACACACACAAGCCCTGTGTTTGGACACTGTCACTTGCTTTCCTTTTTTTTTCTTTCCTCCCCGCCTGCTCCTGTGGAGTTACTCGACCAGAGAGGGCTCTCTCACCTCCAGTGTATGGCTTCCAGTTGTAATACTTCCCACGGAAGGGCAAGCTGTCGAAGTCAGCACACTGCTTCTCACGAAAGTCTCTGGAACCTACGGGACAGGCCTATGACGACATAACAAGCTGGTCAGTAACAATAGCATGCAGGCAGACAGTCAGCCTAAAACCTAATTTTTGGAAATTGTTATGTATGATACTATACATGGGTGTGAAAACACCTTATTATTAGTATCTAACAATACTTTATATGATAAGAGCACTTATTGCAATGTTTGTCATACTTGTTACTTAACAGATACTGGACATCTACTAGATACCAGTGAATACTTTTTACTCAAATACTAAGTAGTGTTTAGTCTGTATTTAATTAACTGTTTCTGAACAATAACCACTCTGGTTAGGATTTGGTCATCAGTCTCCCACAGTGATGACGGGGCCTATTCCTTGGGTTAGTTGCTGAGTCAGCACAGTCCGGACCTCTGCCGTCACTGGCCAATTGCTGAGCTGATGCAGACATGTACTACTGGTCATGTGATATGATGGTGTGATGGGATGATGTGGGGGTGATAGTGAGGTCCTGTTTATGGTGAACTACCGCTGGACTGCTGAGTGATCAGGCTATGATAAGGTGTCTCTAAAGGAGAAATCCAGTCATTCACTCCATAGCCCTGTTGTTTGAGGTCACCTAGTGCTGTCTGTAGGAAAGAGAATGAGCAAAATTGACAGACTGAAGATAGACTAAATAACAACTGAATGGGCATAGGGAAATGAAACAGAGAGTGAGCTTCTGTGCCTCATTCAGTTAGTGTTAGCTTGCTGTTCATTATTCGGTCTATACTGAATCAAATTTTCTCATTCTTTTTCTTACCGACAGCCCTCGGGTCCTCGTACAACAGGGTTATAAACTGATTCACATAGGATTTTAATAGTATCAGTAGTAGTGAGACATTGATACAATGATGTCGGATAAAAGTGTCTGCAAAATACCACAAATATAGACATAAATGTAGGGTACATTTAATTAGACTATGGTGACTGATGAACAAATCAGTAATCAGTAACTGATCAGGAATCTGTACGAAATGGTCACTGACTTCCAGTACACTGAGTAACCTCTGCTGTACTGATGCACTGGAGCAGCCTGAGATGCACTCAGTGAAGGGAGGCCAAGCTGGATCCGTGTGGGGTTGCACAGGGTGAGAATGGCTAAAGCTGTCTAAAGCTAACACCAGCCGGGCAAATATCTGCCACAAGAACCGCAGCCACAGGGGGTCCACCTCCTACATGACTCAGCCCATAATGAGGCCCTTGAGGGTGGACACAGACCGCCCTTCCCACCGAGAGAGAGAGAGAGAGAGAGAGAGCATTCTACAAAATGCCCCCAGCTCATTCCCCCACTGGTCTCTGGCCCTCAGAAGTCTGTGCTGGGCTACAGCCTGAAGACAAACTCTGGTCAGAAGGGTCCTGAGAGCAGACCAGTGGTCTCCATCTCTCCCCTGCTCTGCGTTTCGGGGTTAACCACTCTCCGAGTCTTTGGCCATGGCTGGCAGGTTTGCATTGGACATCTGGTCTTTGGGATGGGGATGGCGGGGGCAGCAATGTGGGCATGTTTGTTTCCCAAAGCAAAAAAAAAAAGAGAGAAAGAAAGACAGCATCCAGTGCTCTCTCAGTGCTGTTATTTTTAACTGCTGCGGTCATCTGGCCACAAGCCCCCCTGCCGGGCTCAATTTTCATGTCAAGAAAAACAGGACACCTTGAAATGGTCGGTGGGGAGACTTACAAATCTCCAGCTTCACACAAATATTTGTCCACGGCAATTGTTTTGGACTGCATTTGTTTGAAAGGACCAATGTGAGTTCAGTGGAGGGACTGTATTTTCTTCAATAACAATGCACCAAGAGTAGTAATGACCACAATGACTTCGACAGGGCAATCAAATTACTGATTAATAGTGCCTGTCTATATCGCGGTGGCTCATTCAAATTTTTTTATTTTTAAATTTAAAAAAAAAAACAAATTTAATTTAATATACAGAAAGGTCATCTGTTAAGTGATGCTTGATTTGGAGGATGACAGTTTGTATGAATCACCCACAATGGAAGTGGCCCATTCCAAACGGAAAACCACTGGCTTTAATAAAACACAGTCTTAATTGTAAAATTCCATAGTGCAACCAGCTTGTACCAATTAGCCTTTTTTATTTCTGACACACTTATTAAAGGAGATAAAGACAGAGAATGAGAGGGTATAGGAAGATCAACCCAGACACAGGAGACAGAGAGGGAAATAAAATGTGTGTGTGTGTGTGTGTGTGTGTGTGTGTGTGTGTGTGTGTGTGTGTGTGTGTGTTTGTATGTGCATGCTTGCACTCACATCAGTGTTACAGGATCTGTAACGTTTCCTCTCCCCCAAACAGTACTTCCCTCCTCCAGAGGGCCTGAGAGAGAGAAAGAGATAGAGAGAGAGAGAGAGAGAGAGAGAGAGAGACAGATGAGGAGAGTGCAGATGGATGAAATGACTCTGCAGAGATGACAGTAGGCTGTTCCCCACTGAGAGAAGACCACCCTCACACCTCCACTCAGAGAGAGCAGTGTGATGAATAGAACACTATAATAATAATGCTATCCAGACAGCATGTGTCAAGCTCATGGGGAAGATGCAAGTCACATGGGTCATTTCATTTGATGCTGGTCCAATCAAAGATCAAATAGGACAGCTAATAAATGATCTCTGCTTTAATCAATAATATAATATCTGTGGCAGGTCATGGCTTATCTGACTTAAAAATCTTTTCTAGTAATATTTACTTTTCTCTCAGCTGGTGCTCATAGAGGCTACATGCCAATGCATAGTGTATTACCTACAGAGTTACCCTCTTTACTGAACTAATCAGAAGTGTAGACTCATTGATTGTTGTACGCAAATGAATGTACAATTTTTGTAAATGCTAGGTGTTGCTGAAGTGTGACACTAATTGTGTGTGAGTCTATGCATGTGTGTGTGTGTAACATACACAGGTGGTCTACATTATGCCGGCCACCCCTAGCTCTCCGTCTGTGGGGGCGAGAGCGAGGACAGACGTTTCCGCCGCCGCCAGGAGTGAAACCAACACCCCCCCCCACACACACACACGCACACACACACGCACACAAACACACACACACACACACACACACACACACACACACACACACACACACACACACACATACACGGCTCCTAGGGCCAGTGCAGTACAGGAAAGCACTCCGCCTGCCACTACACCTCAGGTTCCCACAGCGCCATGAGTGACGGTTCTCGTGTTACGGGACCAAAAAAACACACGAGCACAAGAACCCAGACACAAGTCTGTCTGACAGCAGCCTGAGTCGTCAGGAGCAGCTGATGAATGAGTCTGAGCTGCCTGACCCCATTCTGACTGATGGTCATAACACATCATGCCCGTTACAACCATAACAGTGTCATGGCTCTTCACAGGTATGCAGACTTTAATAGCTATAGCTATTAAACATGGTAAGGGATCATTTAAATATAGGTGCAGTGAGCATCAGTTCGCAAAAGATAGGTAGGCTATTGTAAGTATAGGGTAAGGAGTTCACTAGGCCAGTATTATATGATTGAGGAAACTCAATATTGACCTGAGAAGATGACAAGATAAAATGTAAGTTTTGACTAGATAATATGTAAGTTTTGACTAGATAATATGTAAGTTTTGACTAGATAAAATGTAAGTTTAAATCTAGTAGTTTTGAGTGAAGATGCCAAAAGACATCCTGTATAGGCCTGTGGGTATCATGATGGAGCGTGCATGGTTGCTATGGTGAGGGGCCTACATGTGTGGCTCCACAGAGACATCACGTTGCCGTGGCGATGGGCCGGCGGGCATGTACACTCAGCTTGCCATGGCTTACTTTGCCTACTTACGGTGGGCTGTCACAGAGTCGCATGGAGGATGACACCCCCCCTCCGCACGTCCGACTGCACTCCCCCCACTTGGACCAGGGGCCCCAGCCTCCGTCCATGCTCTGGGGCCACGTCCCAAACAGCACGCAGTCCCCCTGATAGCACCACTGTGAGGGGACAGAGAGCGAGAGACAGGGAGATAAAGATAAAGAGAGAGTGCAAAAAGATAGAATGATAGAAGGATGAGGTTAGGAGAGGAAATTATGAAGAAAGCACAATCAGAGTAACTAATGCAAACAATGAACAGCCACCATATGTAATATATATATATATATATATATAATATTTAGTCTTTAATTCATTACTACTCAAAGCATAAGTGACTGGATGGACGTCATAGTGATCATGCTAGTTCCTTAAGTAAATGAGGGAGATTGGGTTAGACTGGTAATCTCATTACGCCCGCAAAGGGAGAGAGAGCAAAAGTTGGATGCAAGACAATGTGTGTCCTCACACCACAACTGTGTCAGTAGGTTAAACCACGCCATGCTCGCAAACACACACACACACACGCCGCTGGCCAGGAAATGCCTGCGCCACTACTGTCTACCATCAGAAAGGAGGCTAATATGATAAGACACTACATAAACAAGATTAATAGAGTCTCGCTAGCAACAGGTCTGCTCAAAATAGCCCCCTTAAGATTGTCTTATCAGCCCCAAGGAGACAAAGGCAAGCACAGAGACTCCCTTTAGTGGAGAGACCTGTTTTGAAAACACACAAGTCCCAGAGTGGAACTAATACTTCCTGTAACTCTGAGCTTTCCCACTGGATGCAGCCTCCAAGGAAATCTAAAGCTCAGGGCCTTCTCAAGAATATCCCTCCAAACAGTGACAAGCAGTGACAAGCAGTCTTTCAGCAATTGGCCTATTGTATACTACTGCTGGCATTAAAGACTAAGTTCACAAAGAACCTGATGGACTATTGTATTATACAGGCTTCCTTTGGTCCCTCTCTCTCTCTCTCTCTCTCTTGTTCTCTCTCTCTCTCTCTTTCTCTCTCTCTCTTTCTCCATCAGTGCCACATGTCCTTGTTCCCTCTATTTCATCCCCAACCATGGCTTCTCTTTTCTCTTTCCTCTTCTTTAACCTGTCTATCCTACCCCAGTACCCTCCCTCTCTCCACTCCCCTCTCCCCATCCCAAACCCAAGCCCAAGCCCACCCCTCTTCTCTCTTGTTGGCAGGGGCCCTATGACACACAGTCTAAGAAATGGCTGACACTCGTATTCCTTTGAAGCAGCGGCGGGCCGGGCCTAAACGGAGCGGGCCACTTGCTGGCGAACAAACACGGGCTCAGGCCGGGGCCCGGCGCGGGGCCCGCGGTGAATGGGCGCGGCGGGCCGACGCTAATGCAGCTGGACAGCTGGTGACGTGCTTCTATTGGGGCTCCTGAGCCGCTGCTGCCCAGCACACAATGGGGACTGTGATCTCTGTTAAAACTGTCTCTCCCCAACCTGGCCTGCCACAGACGTGAACTGATGACCCAAAGCTCCATCACCCCCCCGCCCCAAACACACATACACAACATCACACCCCACCTAACCCCCACCCCAACCCCCACGACACATCAACTCCCCCGGTGTGCATGAGTGGCTGTTGGGAATGGCCATCTTATTCTCATCTTTCCCAGGCACAGTTGAGGCAGAGCAAGCCAGAACAGGGACAAGAGAGACGGAGAGAGAGAGAGTAAGAGAAAGAAAGAGAGAAATAGAGTCGGGGGTTGGGGGGGGCAGCTGTGCTGGAGTAGTTCCTGTGTTAGCCCGTGAAGAGGCCCATGTATTAAATGTGGTAATATGGCTTCAACAGGCTTACAGCACCTGTGCCTATCTGCTCTAAGCAATGGCTCTTTTTTCAGACCTACAGCGATCTGGCCTCACTTTCAGACAGCAATCACAAAAATAAATACTTTACGGTTAAAAAATGTTATAATGGACTACCCGGGGCTCTGCAATCAGACGCAGCCGAGAGACTGCTATTTCAGTCCAGTCAAGCTATATAAACCAATCAGGAACATTCCAAAGAGATGGACATCTCTGCCTGCCAATAACTGAGTGTGCGCACACTGAAGGGCGGGACTGGCCTGGCAGTGGGGAAGCTGGGGTTAGAGTTTGGGTCAATGTTGATGTTAGCACCAGCGTCTTCTGGTGGAGTGCTTAGTTGTTTGTGGACTAGCGCTCACCCCAAATGTGCTCTTTCAAGTGCCTGTGTGTGAGTATGTGTGTGTGTACACAGTACTTTTGGAAAGAAACGACAGACAGATGCCCTCACTGACTGGAATACTTGGCTCTCTGTTTGGATGCTACTTACTCATTAATGTTACCCTCAAATTACAGTGTTCCAGCACGACCTCCTCCCTGTCCACTAATTTCAGGTAGACAGGCTCAAATAGACCAAAGCATACAAAACCTTTCCACAGATGGGCTGTCCATCCATCGTGGATGTCCATGTTAAATATAGTGGAGGTCATCTTATTTCCAATGATATCAGAGAATAAATGACTAGGTTACAACCCTTTGGGCAGTGAATGGGCACAGCGCCCCAGACTCACCCCCTTCTCGATGCTGCCTGTCTGGCATAGGGTGCCCTCGGCGGCTGGAATGCTATTGGTCACACAGCGGTTACTCCTGCTTAGACACCACAGCTCTCTACACACTTCCTAGGAAAGAAGGCAAAAGGTAGTTGGTCAGAATATAATACACACTTACGTCATGGTAATAGACACTCTGACTACGATTCACGGCAGCTTTGCCTCACATCTAAATAAAGTCAAATGTTACTGTGTTTAAATCAAAATAATGTCTGTCTCTGTTTCAGTCCTGCAAGCCAGTTGTCTTTAGCCTGTAGGAAGTGTGAAGAAAACACACACACATACACTCACTCTCACACACACACCTCACGCGAAACATAAAAACAGCAGACACAAAACAAAAAAGTCTTTGGAACTTGTAAACAAGTTACCTCAGCGCCTCCTTCTTTCTCTCTGGCACAGTACTGACCACAACACTAAGCTGAGTGGACTGAGGTAGATGGGGCGCTGGTGGGCATGTCTGGCAACCTTGTAGGCAGACAGTGTGTGTGTGCGTGTGTGTGCATGCATGCGTGTGTGTATGTGTGTGTGTGTGTGTGTGTGTGTGTGAGACGCGCACTTAAATGCGTGTTTATTAGTGTGTGACAAGTTCAGTTCTGGACAACATTTGCATTAGATTTCCTATTAAAGTGAACTAGATCCGTTTAACAAAACAGCACTTCAAAGGGCTCACAAGACAGCTGTGTAGCAAGGAGCACATCCACAACAAAAGAGAGTGAGAGAGAGAGAGAGAGAGAGAAAGAGAGACAGAGAGAGTTACGACGGCCAGCTCAGGCTCTGACCCCCAGGTCCCCGGCAATCTGGGCAGCGCAGCTGTTTCCAATAAGAGTGCGAGTGGGCCCATTCACAATATCAATACCTTGGAGGCCAGAGAAACCCATGAGCGGGAACGTGACTGCCTTTGGCGCTGACGGATTTAAACGAAAGTGAAAAGACAGCGGGTCGCAATAAAACCTCCTGGCCCTGACAGGGGGGCAGGGATCACGCCGAGGATCCTGGGAGTCGGATCAGACGGGGACCAGGCTGGCACCGGGACCATGCGGCCCACTGCGGGTTTCGTTTCCTGCTTTAAGTCCGTGAAATGGCCTGCATGACTGCTCCGCCGACATCACAACTCTTCAGTATGCACAATCATGTTCATCAGTGGACATCCAAAGGGTGACAATCCAATATTGTGTCATTTGCGTGGGTTTGCATGGCTGCTGGAACCCGTCCGCACATTTAAAGAGTATCAGATCCGCAGGCTCTCTAAAACACACAGTTTTACTCTCTCGTCTGCATCGCTGCGTCTGCCAACGATTTCAGCCCTTATTACCAGATCGCCGCAGAAGGAGCCAGCTCTCTGCGGAGACCTGGAGAGCCTCAACACCACGGATCTGCTACCGAAAGCCACCGAGCCCGGCGCCGTCGCGTGGACTTCCTGAATTTAATCATTAACGAGTATTTTTGGTTTGGAATGGCATGCGCCCTGGTAGCAACAAGTGCCCCCGCAGGAGCGCTCTTCCAGGTTTCTTTTCTTTTTTTTTTTTTCAGGGGCCGAAGGGGAGCTGCGCCAAAACCCCAAAAACGAGCGCTCGCGGTCGAGGGCGTGTGGAGTGCGCTCATCTCTTTACCAGATGGGCCGCGAGCACAGAAGAGAGAGACAGAGAGAAAGAGAGAGAGAGAGAAAGTGAGAGAGAGGGGGAGAAGGAGGAAAAAAGAAGGGGGGGGTGGGTGGAGGGAGATTATCCACCAGCACGACCTCGACATGCTGCGTTAAAAAGCCTTCCAGGGGCCGTGCTGCTTTTTAAAGCATCTTTTCATGCTCTTCTATACGGCAGCCCCTGCTCGCAGGCGTAGGATTACAGGGTTACTGCTTTGGCTCCTGACGCTCCCCTGTATCGCGCGCTCGGCTCACGGGGAATGGCGGTGGTGGTGGTGGGGAAGAACCGCACGGGCCCCTAATATCTGGTCATTCAGTTCAAGTACCCAGCCACATATTTGTCTAACGGAAGGCAATACCTCCTAATGTCTTTTCATTCTCCCACCGTGATTCATCGGTGCATTCTCTGCGGCTCCCCAGCCTAGCCGGGACCAGGCCACTTTATCTCCCCTCGTTTGTTCATCTGGCCAGCACCAGAGTCATTAGAATTTGGAGAAATAAGGGGGGGGGGTAACCCAAGTGGCAAACCACACGGCGGGAATCAGGATCAAATGTGTGGGTAGCGCAAACATCCACAAACAAACTCCCAGCAGCCCTCTAACAACCCCCACATCATAGGTGCCAATAAAACAATCACCCCTATCATAATCAGATTTGAAGGGGCGTTTGATCTCGCAGAAAGGAATGTTGACTTGGGAGGCCTTGAGTTAATGTGAGAGGGGAGCAGAGAGAGCATCATTGGTTGTGATTGTTATCGGCGGCCTGTTTCTGAACACAGAGGCATCATGGGGGCTTTATGGGCCTGCTGTGTGCTCCTTTGATCCCCTGCATCTTGCCACTCCCACAGCCCCCACTTACCTTCGGGCTAGTGCTGGCTTTTATCTAAACCTGGAAATGGATGACATGGGAACTGCATTTAGATGGAAACAAGGTTCTTGCTGTGTCTTGCAGTGTTTTTTGTTTTTTTTTGTCTTTGATATATGGCAAGTGTGTCATAATTTTCACGCTTTGGTGGATACAGTTTTTTGTGCTGCTGGATTTGAAAACACACAAAGTGAACTTACATCTCAAAGCTGGAGGAGACGAGGAAGTTCAAGTCCCCAAAAGCCAAGCTGGCTGCCTAGCGCTGGGGCTACTGAGGCTGGCTGGAAGTTGCTAGAAGTTTCGATCTGTTTTGTCCATAAGGTCCATTATCATTACTCTATATTTGTGCCCGGTGCATAAGTCTCCTGCTTTTTTTCACTGTGAATCACTGTTAATCCTGAGACAAAACTGCCATGGCAGGAGCCTGCAGCCATAATCAGATGAGCACTGAACATTTGACTTTTAATTGGGCATATAAAAACCCAGCAGACTGCCATAAAGCTGCCATGCTGAATCGAAGCCCAGCGGAGGAACGTGGAGAACACATCACAGCCCACTCGCTCCCTCGCTCACTCCCCGGGGTCAGGAGGAGGTAACAGTCTGACCTACGGCTCAGTGTTCGCCTCGGAGTTCATGGGCAACCCATTCACCCCACCAAACGCAAGAAGACTCTGTTCCAATCTGATGCACACACACACACGTACAGAGAGAGACTCTTGTGTAGGTAAATGTGACATGTTGGATGCGCGAGTGCAGTGCAGGCATCTTACCCCATACTTGCACTGCCTGGAGGTGGCGCCATACTGGAAGCGGCACTGCTCGTCAGCGTCATACACCTGGCCTGGGGTGACACTGGGGAACAGAAAGTCTCTCTTCAGAGGCTCGTTGTCCAGACACGTCCCCCGACCTGAGCTGTCACAAAACAAAACAAAAGAACCACAGTAAGAGCCTGCAACAATAACAGCAACCACAACAACACGATTACAGGATCAGGATCAAGAAACAACAATACACATTAAAATAGGACTCAGACCCTTTCAGACTCCTAAAATAGGATTAAGGAGCAAAGACAATGAATGAATGGAAAACAGCAGAAGCATCCAACAACAGAACTGTGAGACTCCAACAGACCTAACACAGGGATCCGATCTTAGGAAAAAAACTCCTGAGCCCCAACTATTGAATAAAGACAAAGTGAATCTTATAACAGACTTTGAGTCCATAACATGCTTACATCAAACCAGCTTGCATAAATACAACTGCAACAAAGCAACACCCATGGCCTATCATCAATCTCAGGCCCAGTGGCATTGTCCCACCAATAGGGTTGAAAGTAGAGAACCATGCTTTCTGTACAAATGAAGGAAAAAAAAGAAAGGAAAAAAAAAGAAAGAAAGAAACGGAGACCCTTTTGGTGGAAGTGAAGCCAGGCCACATTTACAGTCCATTGGCTTGAGTTATGGGGGAAACGATTGAGCATGAGCAGGAGGGAAAACACAACATGGACAGACGGCAGAGAAAACAGACGTAGCCAGGACTGTCCCCAAAAGTCGAGCCCGAGTCCGCGGCTCTGGACTTATATGGTGCTTTTTTCAAAAGCTTGCTCCGCCGCACGGACTCCCCGAGAGGGACCCAGTGACATTGCAAGAGGAGAGGGTAGGGAGAGAGAGAGAGCCAAAGGATGTGTGTGTGTGTGTGTGTGTGTGTGTGTGTGTGTGTGTGTGTGCGCGTGTTGGGGAGGGGAGGGGGCAGAAGTCCTCTGTCCGGGACACAAAAAACCCCCTCTTGTTTAGTCTGTTTAGTCAGATAGAAATATGTATGTTCGTGAGAGCTGTCTGCTATGACTTCTGCTTCTGCGGCACTGGTGGAGCAAGCTACTGCTGACAACAAATGAGCGTACACACACACAAACACACACATACACACACACACACACACACACACACACACACACACACACACACACACATAGCGAAAGAGAGAGACAGTGGCCAAGTAGCCAGACAGTCAGGCTTGTTGGGGCCTGTTGTATTCTGAGGTTTATTTTATCCTCTGTGTTGGTGCACTGTCATTCTTCTGCAGGGACCCCTCTTCTTCCTTCCCCTCCCCTTTTCCGTCAAACTGGACATGGGGCTGGCCAGCCCAGCCGAGGAAGACTCCACAAGCAAGGAGGCAAAAGAGTAGGACTGAGACTTCTGCCTTCCTGCCAGGCTGCTATCTATACCATCATTTCAAACTACCAGCGAGCTAATGTGCCAATCTTAGATTTTGCTAATCACATAAAAAGTTGCTGCTCATCATAATTAGGAAAATTACACGGCCAAAGCAGGCCTAAGTCCTTCATCTACTATTTATATTTCCCAGGTGTTTGAGGAAGCTGCTGGAAAGAATAATGGGTAATGGGCTGCACAAGGACACACCACCGCTGCTATCAAAACAGGAGAGATACAGGTGGAGTTTTAGGACATTTCAGGGGCCAGAAAAGAGTATTGGATTCAAATGAACAATAATGCTTTGCTGTCATATTTAACACTCTTTTTTGTTCTCCGATTCAAAAAGATCCAGGATATTCCTTCAAGCTGTGCGCAGGAGAGTCTGCCCCCATTGGCTGAACTACAATTGTGATTGGATAATATTCAGCAGGGAAGCTTTGGTACTGGCAGTACAAATATGCAGAAACTATGAGACTGGTTGTCTACGGGGAGGCACAGGTACTGCCTGAGTTCAAGCAGAAGTATTGTTATTGTTATTTTCCTGTTATACGAGAGAAACTGCAATTGACTGTTGCTATACTGACTGTAGAGGGTAACACCAACTAATTACAACTCTTTTGACCATCTTCCAAAAAGTAAAATGTTGATAACCGTGTTTTGGTTTTTAAAACGACAATCAAATCATTCTAATATGTCACTCTGACAGCTAATCAACTTAAACGGTCAAATCAATATTCAAGGTCAAAAATGTTTCTGTGAAGTCCAAACAAGCCTTGCTATGAGTCTGAACCTCAAGAGGTTTCAAACAAAATGAAACATTAAACAAGACAAGCAACTACTTAAATAAATAAAAGATAAAAGATGCATTGCTGCCAGTTTAAGAGCTGACCCTGAAATTCAACCTCTCATGGTGATGTTAATTCAGTCAGCCCATAATATCAATGCTTCCAAGTACGTTCAAACAATGTACTCCAACTGCAGAGTCCAACTGCTTTCCTGATGAAGCCGAGTTTATTTCTTGGATAAATAGAACCCCAAAAGGTAGAAGGGTAAGAGGAAGGAAAAAAAATGGATCTTTCATGGCTGATCAGGCTCCAATTTATGGAGCAACACATCCAATGAGTCTAGCTGACAGTGTACTTATAAACAAATAAGGCACCTTGGTCCAAAACTGCTCAAGACCAGAGGGTCTCTCTCTCTCTCTCTTTCTTTCTTTCGTTCTTTCTCTCTCTCTCTCTCTCTCTCTCTCTATTTCTAGAAATGAGTGAAGTGTTCGCTGAAATCAGGCTCCTTGGCTTCCAACCAGAGTATTGGAGGTCTAATCTAATTGAAGACTAAACCAAATACATTGCAAAGGAAGGAATACTTGAGGTATTGCCTGAGGGGTGAGGTGGTGGGGGTGGGGGTAGGGGTGAGATGTGTGTTTGTGTGTGTGTGTGTGTGTGTGTGTGTGTGTGTGTTGATGGGGGTGGGGGGTGGGGTGGTTGGGGTGCAATGGCATATTAAGTTTCGTCTGCAGAGATTTCTCTTTCTTCCCCGGTTGTTTGGAAGACTAATCCGTCTCTCTGGCATTGGCGAGAGCCTGGTCCACTGGGGAGAAAGACTAGCAGGGGCCAGAGGCTCTGGAAGGCTCGTGTGCTGCAGGCACAAACCTCTCCGTTTATTGGTTCGGAGAGAGACAAAATAGTCGCTGCAGAAAATAGAAAGTATTACTTGACATTCAACAAAGCTTCCTTCTGGCCGCACGGAGGCCAAAACACTGCTCCCGAAGCAGGGAGGAAGGAACTTCTCTGTTTGAGAAACACCAAAAACCTGCGCCGCCTAGCTAGTGAGCGCACATTAAATGCCTTACCAAAAAACATATGTGATCTATTCACCATGTACTGCTGCTTGAGAGTTTGTGCTTTTTGCTTGTTTAAAATGAAATTGAAAAATGAACAGTTCCTATGACAACCTCTAAATAAAGGACATAAGCCATGAACGTCGTACGTCGAACGCCCTCACACGTACGTACACAAAAGGACAAAAACAAATGCTGGATGACTACAAATATTTGTCTACACACTGGCCCACGGTCTTTTAAACTTTTATATTAGGTTATGTGGCCTGTTCCTTTTAAAGGAGATGGAAAGTACTAAACTCATTCCACAGAGCAACTGTGTGACCTGCACTGAGTGGGTCTGTGAGTGACTCATCCCCATTATGTGATGCAGAGCCTCCCTTTTGTCCAGTGCTAATTACGCAACACCAATTGGACAATTCAGAATTCTCTTGAAAGCTCAAAAGGCTGAAAATATGTCGATAACATATGTCCACAACTTCACTGACATCAGTAAACCACCTTTAAAAAGGTGACCAAAAAACTGACTTTGATTATGACATGGATAGACCCTGGTCTTGTAATCCCATTCTGGAGGCCGTTCTCCCCTGACTAGGGCTGATATCAATACCCTACAGCCAGGAGCAAAGCATCTGACCCAGGCCCACCTGACGTGGGGCTCAAAGACAGGCCCACTGCCTAGCCTGCTCTCAGCTTACCTCATTAGCCTCTCAGGGAGGTGAGCCTGTGTGAAAATCCCTCCAGGAACACAGGAGCTGCTCCTAATCACAGGCTGAAACACACTTACTTACACACACACACACATGCATACATACAACACAAAGGGCCTCCAGGGACCTCCTCTTCACACAAGCTGGCTGTAGGACATGAGAGCAGCCGCCACATCCGTTACACACCCCATCCATCAGCCCCTTAGAGCAGCACAGCAGGGCCGTGCACAGAGCATGCAGGTCCACACTAACAATGCATGTGTACCATCTCTTGTGGGAAAAGCACCGTGATTCAGTTACAGTTCACATTTCACTTCAGTTACTATCACCTATCTATTAGTGTATAAAGGACAATAGTGAGCAAGCCCAAATGGTTTATACAGCCTATTGTGAGAACTGACACCCACGGTCCTCCGATATAACATTTCTTGTACTATACGTCTATGACACTTCTTTTAAAATCTCCATTGCAATAACTTGCAAGTCTAAAAATACTGCACGGTATGGCATGCTTGTTCATTTCAGATGATAAGAAAAAGGTAAGAAAAAAAACATGCTTGTATCCACCATCAAAAACGTCAAAATAAAATTTGCTATGTGAGGGGTTAAAAACCTCCCTGTATCCCATAATCACAACACAAGCTGGTGGCTTCTAAGGTAACGCTGTGCTCTGCACGCAGCCCAGCTCTACCTGGTTTTTGCCTTTTCTCCCCCCTTGATCCAAGGCCATTACAGCATGTGGTATCTGGCTCGACTCAATCGATCTTGAACGCGTCCTGGTCTTGCTGGGTAAAATACGGCTAAAAATGGACTCTTATTTATTTTCTTCGATGAAGGATGTTGATGCGAGGGGGTTATTTGCAGGCGGCCGGCTAATGGCAAAAACACATTTTTCCCACCCCCTGCACTTACTCCAGGAAGCTGGTGATGTAGTCCTTGCTGCAGGCTGACCAGGTGAAGGGGTTGGTGTTGGCCGTGATGTGGGCTGCCATCAGCTTCGCTGTCTCGTGGCCCTTGGTGCCGCAGGAGTTGCCGATGCCGTCGTGGTTCATGCCAAAGCTGTGACACAGACACAGACACAGACACACACACACACACACACACACACACACACACACACACACAGGGTTGGTGGGGGTTGAAGGGGAAATGGGGTCTAGAAGACATGTGACTAAACACATACTTACATATACTCTCTATCTCCTTCACAAACACACACACACACAAATGCACACAAGCATGTTTGTCCACTTACTCATACTGCACACATAATGATATGTATCTCTCTCTCACACATACGCATACACACGCACACGCACACACACACACACAAGTAATTTGCCAACTTACTCATACTGTACACATACTGACATACAGACTCTCTCTCTCACACACACACATACATAGACACACACAAGCATGCACGCACACACTCACGCACCGTACACATACTGACATACTCTCTCTATATATATCTCTCTCTCTCTCCCTCACACACACACACACACACGCTCACACACACATGCTTGCCCACAGACACAAGCACACACACACACACACACACACGACAGCCAGTGCGTCTATGTCAATCAGGCTCAAAAGGGGAAAAAAAAACCTTCCTGGGGGCCGAGGCCAACCTCAGGCAGTTTGGTTTTTAGTGTGTATGTGTGGAGGACGTTGTAAAGAGTGGGCTCTGTGTTTGAAACAGCTGTGTGATGGGCGGGGGTCAAAGGGCACGGCCCGTCTGCATCTCTGGAGGGACGACTAAGTCCTAATCACTACTCTGCACTCCTGGCCCCACTCCCAAAGCACACCCTCTTTCCCTCTCTCTCTCACACACTTCTTTCTCCTCCTCTCCATCTCTCTCTCTCTCTTTCTTCAGCCAGCTTTCTCTCTTCACTTTTCTCTCTCTCTCTCTCTCTTGCTCTCTCTCTCTCTTACTCCTCTCTCCTTCTCTCTCTCCCTCTAAAGTTCTCTCTCTTTCTTGAGCCAGCTTTCTCTCTTCACTTTTCTCCCTCTCTCTCTCTCTGCCTCTCTCCTCACTCATCATTCCATTCTACTGTCATTCTCTTGTTCTTATTCTCTTCTCTCGCCTGCTTCCACCCTTTCCCTTCCTCCTTCTTTCTCTCTCCCTCTTCCTCTCTCTCTCTCTCTCTTTCTTGCTTTCCCCTCATTTGCTCTCCACCAGCACATACAATTAAAGTAGCAGGCAGCGTTCCAAACTGCGAATACATCATCATACAAAATCTATTCTACACCCCCAATCTGCCCATTTGTCTGGATATCAGGCAACGCGCGCAAAAAAAAAAGATCACCTTACTCTCTCTAAGACCTCCAAGCTTACTTTT